>JAJTUV010002903.1:0-93709 GCA_021653895.1 Mastomys natalensis
TTTGTCATTGGATTTTGTTGGCTTATCTTTAGGTGAGATTATTTTTAATGATTAATAAATATATATATTTCCATATAATATAATTTGATTATTGTTTCCCCTCTCCCAACTCCTTCACAATCCTTTCCATTTTATTTCCCATCTAAATCTATATCCTTTCTGGTTTTATTAGAATATAAAATGGCATTAAAAAACAAACAAACAAACAAACAAACAAAATCTGTTGGCACCTAGTCTCATTCTAATTTGTTGTGCCATGTTCAGTTGATATCCCTGGAGGGCATGTTGCTTTCTTTCTTTTTGTTTTTCTTTTTTATTGGATATTATATATTTATTTACATTGCAAATGTTATCTCCTGTGGGGAAAAAAAAAAACGTGGTGGAGTCCCATGGAGGGTTTTCCATGCTGGCAGGTTCCACAAACAGGAGAAAGTCCGAAGTTCCAAAGGCTGGAAGCTTTGGTGAAGCCAGGCTCCAGTGATATGAGAAAGTCTGTGGGTTCCAAGAGGTTTATTGCCATGGTGTGCTAGTTGGATCTGGATATGCGCAGCAGTTCAGCCAGGGGAGAGCTGGCTTAAATAGAGAAGGGGGAAGAGGGGCTGGGAAAAGGAATAACTTAATTTAGCCACACCCCTGGCCTTCAGGTAACTCATGAATATGGAAATCTCTTGAGGCTGAAGCCTGTAGTCACACCCTCTACCTGTAGGTGGATGGTGACACAAACCTCTCTGGGAGGAGCTGTTCTGAGCCAAACGTGTCTGCACAGTGCAGGTTAATGGAGATGTAGTCCATGTGCTAGGAGCCTGGATTCTGGGAGTATGGGAAAATGTATTCTGTCCCTTGCAGGGTCTCTGGCCATTTCCAAGCCAATGCTGTACCAAAACCCAAGACCCCTTCATGGTCCTACAATTTCCTGTTTCCCCCTGGAAAACCCCTATTCCATCCTTCCTCCCCATGTTTTTAAGGAGGTGCTCACCCACCCACCCAACAATTACTGCCTCCTCTCCTGGGTTCCCCTGCACTGGGGCATTGGTCCTTCACAGGAACAAGGATCTCTCCTCCCATTGATCTCTAACCAGACCCTGCTCTGCTACATATGCAGCTGGAGCCATGGGTCCCTTCTATGTGTACTCTTGGTTTGGTGGTTTATTTCCTGTGAGCTCTGGGGGGTCTGGGTTGGTTGATATTGTTGTTCTTCCTAAGTGTTGAAAACCTCTTCAACTCTTTCAGCCCTTTCTCTAACTTTCCATTGGGACCCTGTGCTCAGTCCACTGGTTGGCTGCAAGCATCCATCTCTGTATTTGTCAGGCTCTAGCAGAGCATCTCAGCAGAGACTATATCAGGCTCCTGTCAACAAGCATTTCTTGCATCCCCAATAGTGTCTGGGTTTGGTGTCTGTATATGGGATGGATCTACAGGTGGGATATTCTCTGGATGACCTTTCCTTCAGTCTCTGCTCCACACTTTGTTTCTATATTTTTTCTCTTGAGTAATTTGTTCCCCTTCTCTAGAAGGACTGAAGCATCCACACTTTGGTCTTCCCTCTTCTTGAGCTTCACATGGTCTGTGAATTTGATCTTGGATATTCTGACTTTGGGGCTAATATCCACTGACCAGTGAGTACATACCATGTGTGTTCTTTTGTGACTGGTTTACTCATTCAGTCTGATATTTTCTAATTTGATCCTTGCCTAAATTTCATAAAATCATTATTTTTAATAGATACATAGTACTTCCATTGTGTAAATCTACCACATTTTCTGTATCTATTCTTCTGAGAAACAGAGGTGGAGTGGATCTGAGGGAGAAAAAGGGAGGTGAGGATGGGAGCAGTGTAGGGAAGGAAATGTGGTCAGGATGCATTTTGTGAAGAAGAAACATTAAAATTAATAAGTTAAATGAAACACAAATTGGTGTAGAACAAAAACAAACAGAAGAAAAAGAGCTACTGAAAAAGCACAGGAAACACAACCAGACTCAGACACACAGGTTCACACATACAGGAATAACATAAAATCGCCAAACTGGAGGCCATGAAATATATATACAAAAAACCGTAAAGAAATCCAAGTAGAATTAAATTAAAAAATTGTATAAAAGCAGATAAAAATAAACTGTATACATATGCATGTGCATGAACATATAATACAAACACACATATACACATACACATGCATACACACACCATTAAAGTTAGCTGATGGGTTAGGGATGGGAACTTATATCTAATTATCCTCTCAGAAGAAAGAGTAAAATTAATTTTTGTGGAAAATTTGTTGAGAATATGGCAACTACCTATCAAACTCATTCTCATATGTCATTGGCCAATATGAAATATAAATGGGTTGAGACAATAGTCATCAGATTGCTTCTCCATAGACTTCAGAAAGAATGTATAAATTAAGATCATAATATATAAATATATATATTTAGCCTATCTGCTAAGAAAAGGCATGGAACAAAGCAAGAGACCTTGAGATTTTAGAGGATTGCAGTGAAGCTGTCTTATCATATTAAGGATTGTAACATATATTAACAATGACTTCTCCTAGAGAGGGAAAAGAGAATTATCTCCTTCAAATGTCTAGATAAAACTTTAAATATGATGTTAACTGACTAAACTGTTTCTCATATTTTTAACAAGAAAGTCATTCATTTTGACATATGGACAATTGTTCAAATATAACGTACTCTAAACAGATGAAAGTAGATTAGTAGTTCATAGCATTTAGCTACAAACCAAACTGTTAATTTAAGCAAAAAGGAACAACTATAGATTTAGTGAAGATATATTATTTCTCATTTGGGGGTCTTAAAACTCTTAGGAAAGTAGCTGGAAAATGGTTACAAAGAAGACAGAAAGGATTGAGTAAATGAAGGGAAAAATGACTATCAGAAATGAATGTATGCTGTACTAACTTATATCATCAATTTTGAAAATGCAAGAAAAATAAACCTAATGTTTAACTTCACAAAATTTAAGCTAATATATATATATATATATATATATATATATATATATAATATATATTCTGCCTTCTTTGTAACCATTCTCTGTCATGTCAAATCCATATAATTCTGGAGTTTCTATGAGGGTGTGCTCCCACCATCCTCCCATTCCCTCCTCCCTGCTCTCGAATTCCCCAACACTAGGGAATCCAAATTTTCAGGCAGGAAGGCCATCCATTTACACTGATGTCTGCAAAGGCCACCATCAACTACCTATACAGGTGGGGCCATGAATCCCTCCCTTTGTGTTCTTGGGCTGGAGGTTTTAGAATGCCTACTCCAGCTTGTTTCTTAGGACCATTTGCTTGAAAAATTGTTTCCCAGCCTTTTACTCTAAGGCAGTGTCTGTCTTTGTCACTGAGGTGCATTCCCTGTATGCAGCTAAATGCTGGGTCCTGTTTATATATCCAGTCCATTAGCCTATGTCTTTTTATTCGGGAATTGAGTCCATTGATGTTAAGAGATATTAAGGAATACTAATTGTTGCTTCCTGCTATTTTTGTTATTAGAGGTGGAATTATCTTTGTGTTGCTCTCTTCTTTTGGATTTGTTGAAAGAGGATTACTTTCTTGCTCTTTCTAGGGTATAATTTCTCTCCATGTATTGGAGCTTTCCCACTATTATCCTTTGTAATGCTGGGTTTGTGGAAAGATATTGTGTAAATTTGGATTTGTCATGGAATATCTTGGTTTCTCCATCTATGGTATTTGAGAGTTTTGCTTGGTATAGTAGCCTGGGCTGGCATTTGTATTCTCTTAGGGTCTGTATGACGTCTGTCCAGGATCTTCTTCGCTTTTATAGTATCTTGTGAGAAGTCTGGTGTAGTTCTGATAGGTCTGCCTTTATATGTTACTTGCCCTTTTTCCCTTACTTCATTTAATATTCTTTGTTTTGTGCATTTGGCATTTTGATTATTATGTCATTGGAGGTATTTCTCTTCTGGTCTAGTCTATTTGGCATTCTATAGGCTTCTTGTATGTTTATGGGCATCTTGTTATTTAGGTTAGGGGAGTTTTTGTCTATAATTTTGTTCAAAGTATTTATTGGCCCTTTAAGTTGGGAATCTTCACTCTCATCTATGCTTATTATCCTTAAGTTTGATCATCTCATTGTGTCCTGGATTTCCTGGATGTTTTGTATTAAGAACTTTTTGCATTTTGCTTTTTCTTTGACAACTGTGTCAATATTTTCTATGGTATCTTCTGCACCTGCTATTCTCTCTTGTATCTCTTGTATTCTGTTGATGATGCTTGCATCTATGACTCCTGATTTTTTTCCCTAGGTTTTCTGTCTTCAGGGTAGTCTCCCTTTGTGATTTCTTTATTGTTTCTACTTCCATTTTTATGTCCTGAAAGGTTTTGTTCAATTCTTTCACCTGTTTGGTTGTGTTCTCTTGTAATTCTTTAAGGGATTTTTGTGTTTCCTCTTTAAGGGCTTCTACCTGTTTACCTGTGTTCTCCTCAAATTCTTTGAGAATGTTATTTATGTCCTTCTTAAAGTCTTCTATCATCATCATTAGAAGTGATTTTAAATCTGAATCTTGCTTTCCTGGTGATATGGGGAATTCAGGACTTTCTACTGTGGGAGAACTAGGTTCTAATGATGCCAAGTACCCTGGGTTGCTGATGCTTATGTTCTTGTGCTTGCTTTTGCCATCTGGATCTCCTTGGTGCTACCTGCCCTGTCTCTGACTGGAGCCTGTCTTTCCTATTATCTTAGTTGTATCAGAACTGTTTGGTGTGAGTATTACTACTGGGGTTAGAGCAGGAGCCCAAGATCTGCACAGTGCTCAGGCCCAGTCCAGAAGGATGTTGGTTTAATTATATATTTAGTGATGTCATTTAAGTGTTTTAGTGAAAAAAGTCCATTGTGTTTCAGGGAAAATCTAACAAAATTATGTTGTCTTCTTTGGGGAAAGATGTAAATTGATTTTTTTTAGTTTTTTTTAAAAGTCTTTTATTATTATTTACTTTGTTTTTTACATTCCAGTCTTTATCCCCCCTCCTGGTTTTCAACTGAACTGCTTCACATACCGTACCCCCCATCTCCAAGAGGATGTTCCACCCCTTCTGCACCCCCATCTCAATAGACCTCTCTATTCCCTGGGTCCTCAGGTCTCTCTAGGGTTAGAAGCATCTTCTCTCTCTGAGGTCAAACCAGGAAGTCCTCTGCTATTTATGTGTTGGGGGCCTCATATCAGTTGGTGTATGGTGCTTGCTTTGGTGGCACAGTGTCTGAGAGGTCTTAGGGGTCCAGATCAGTTGAGACTGCTGGTCTTCCTATAGGGCCACCCTCCTCCTCAGCTTCTTCCAGTTTTTACCCAATGAACCACAGGGGTCACAAACTTCAGTTCATTGGTTGGGTGATAGTATCTGCATCTAACACTTAGCTGCTTGTTGGGCCATTCTGATTGGTATAAGGTGGAATCTCAGGGTAGTTTTGATTTGCATTTCTCTGATCACTAAGGACTTTGAACATTTCTTTAGTTGCTTCTCAGCCCTTTGAGATTCCTCTATTGTAAATTCTCTGTTTAGTTTTATACCCCATGTTTTGATTGGGTTGTTTGGTTTTGGGGTGTTTAACTTCTTGAGTTCTTTATATATTATGGATGTTAGCCCTTTATTGGATGTGGGATACTGAAGATTTTTATTTCCCAATCTGTATCTTCTATTTAATTCCCATTAGAGAGAAAGAGAGTATATAGTAAACTGATTTCATCCATCATTTTGAATATTGACTTTATACAGGTATGTTACATCAATAATCAAGGCATTATACATTTAGAGTGAATCATTAAAGTCTTAAAATAGTTCTCAATTAATATGTTGTATCAATTCTTCAAATCATTTGAAGGTTTATGAGAATTGTAAAGTAATCTTCAGTGTTGCAATTTTCATATTGGCTTTTCCAGAGCACTATGACTGTTCTGCTTTTCCTCACATAAAAGCCCAACAAGACCTGTGAAAGGTGAGCTGAGCTCATGTACATTGCTACATATTGGGTTTGTACAAATTTCTAGAGCTAATTGGCTATCATTTTTCACAGGACCACTGTGGCTTTTGGTGTTCCTGGAGCTGAATGTAAGGGATAAATGAAAAGGAGTCCACTCCCCAACTATATTTCCTTAATTTAAAAACTTTGAAAAAATAATCTATTGTGGTGTTGTGTGTGTGTGTGTGTGTTGTGTGTATAAAATATCAAAACTTCATTGCCTTTTATTTTCACTACATTTTTAATCACTTATTAATCTGTATTCTGGTCATGGACCTTCACAACCAATAAAAACTGCATCTGCACCAAATTGGATGCCAAAGAAGACACATTGCTATGTTCTAGACAGTATATATCTCTTCACTGTCCAGGTTGCAGCTATCCCTACATTTGATTACATTCTATTTATAAAGCTTTAATTTAGAATATTTTCTTGAACAAACAAGGTAGACTCCACTCTTCTTTTTATCCTTCATTAAATAGTTATTGTAAAATTATCTTGTACATATAGAAAAGTATATTTATTAATCTTTTAGTTCGTACTTTGGAATTTCTTCTAGATACACAAATTTTGGTGAGATTTGATGGTTTTATTTTAATTAAAGGAGAGAAAAAAACTAAGCTAAATGTATTATGATTGATTGAATATGTGATAGAGTGTGCATGTTCAGTGCTAGTCTGGGTTCATTTACTACTGTGCTCTGTCCTGTTAAAAGCCTGTGTTACAGTACTCACCTCATTTAGCCATAGGCATATTATCTTGCCCTTCAGTAACAACAAGTAGAAGCTAAGGTCTCAGCAGAATAAACAGTGATGTTGACTTGCTAGTCTCTTGGCTCTTTTTCTACAACAATTTATAGGGTAATTTAAAGATAGTCATAGTCAGAGTTTCTTCCCCAATCATCTTTATTCTTGCTTGATTTTTAAGTTGTCCTTTTATTACACATTTATTCACAAAAAGTATCTATGATATATCATGATTATAAATCCCATTCAATAATCAATCCTTCAAGTTACAACAAACTTTGTTTGAACAATGTTGTGATTTAAGGTAATTTTAAATTACTGAATGTCATCTTTATCAAAAACTCTAACAGTTCTGTTAAGAACTTTTTGTCCAGAGTGGTTGCAACATCTTGCAATCCACCAACAATGGAGGAGTGTTCCTCTTTCTCCACATCCTTGACAGCATCTGCTATCACCTGAGTTTTTGATTTTAGCCATTCTGAGTGGTGTGAGGTGGAATCTCAGGGTTGTTTTGATTTGCATTTCCCAGATGACTAAGGATGCTGAACATTTTTTTAGGTACTTCTCACCCATTCACATTTCCTCAGTTGAGAATTCTTTTTTAGCCCAATACCCCATTTTTTAATAAGGTTATTTGGTTGCTAGAGTCTAATTTCTTGAGTTCTTTATATAAATATTGGATATTAGTCCTCTACCAGATGTGGGATTGGTAAAGATCTTTTCCCAATCTGTTGGCTACCGTTTTATCCTATTGACAGTGTCCTTTGCCTTACAGAAACTTTCAATTTCATGAAGTCCTATTTGTCAATTCTTGATCTTAGAGCATAAGCCATTGGTGTTCTGTTCAGGAACTTTTCCCCTATGCCTAGGTATTGGGGGTCTTCCCCACCTTCTCATCTATTAGTTTCAGTGTGTCTGGTTTTATGTGAAGGTCCTTTATCCACTTGGACTTGAGCTTTGTACAATGAGATAAGAATGGATCAATTTGCATTCTTCTGCATGTTGTCCTCCAGTTGAACCAGCACCATTTGTTGAAAATGCTGTCCTTGTTCCACTAGATGTTTTAGCTCCTTTGTCAAAGATCAAATGACCATAGGTATATGGGTTCATTTCTGGGTCTTCAACTCTATTCCACTGATCTTCCTGCCTGTCTCTGTACCAATACCAGGAGTTTTTATCACTATTGCTCTGTAGTAAAGCTTGAGGTCAGGAATGGTGATTCCTCCAGAAGTTCTTTTATTGTTGAGAATAGTTTTCGCTATCCTGGGTATTTTATTATTCCAAATAAATTTGAGAATTTCTCTTTCTAACTCTATAAAGAATTAAGTTGGTATTTTAATGGGGATTGCATTGAATCTGTAGATTGCTTTCAGCAAGATGGCCATTTTTACTATATTAATCCTGCCAATCCATGAGCATGGGAGATCTTTCCATTTCCTGAGATCTTCTTCAATTTCTTTCTTCAGAGACTTGAAGTTCTTGTCATACAGATCTTTCACTTGCTTGGTTAGATTCACACTTAGGTATTTTATATTATTTGTGACTATTGTGAAGGGTGTCATTCCCTAATTTCTTTTTCAGCCTGTTTATCTTTCACATAGAGGAAGGCTACTGATTTGTTTGAGTTGATTTTATAACCTGCCACTTTGCTGAAGTTGTTTATCAGGTTTAGGAGTTCTCTGGTGGAAGTTCTGGGGTCACTTAAGTATACTATCATATCATCTTCAAATAGTGATATTTTGACTTCTTCCTTTCCTATTTGTATTCCTTTGATGTGTTTTTGTTGTCTAATTGGTCTGGCTAGGACTTCAGAAAATTGGACATATCACTACCTGATGACCCAGCTATACCACTCCTGGGTATATACCCAGAAGATACTCTAACATATAACAAGGACATATGCTCCACTATGTTCATAGTAGCTTCATTTATAATAGCCAGAAGCTGGAAAGAACTCAGATGCCCTTCAACAGAGGAATGGATAAAAAAAAAAAAAAAAAAGTGGTACATTTACACAATGGAATATTACTCAGCTGTTAAAAACAATGAATTCGGTAAATTCTTATGTAAATGGATGGAACTAGAAAATATCATCCTGAGTGAAGTAACCCAATTACAGAAGAAAACACATGGTATTCACTCACTGATTATTGGATTTTAGTCCAGAAGCTTGAAATACCCTAGATTCAACTCACAGACCATATAAAGCTCATGAAGAATGAAGACCAAGTGGGGGGGGTTTCAGTCCTTCTCAGAAGGAGTAACAAAATACTCAAGGGAGCAAATATGAATACAAAATGCAGGACAGAATCTGAAGGAGGGGCCAGCTGCAGACCATTCCACCTGGGTATCCATTCCATGTGCAGTCACCAAAGGTAGACGTTGATGTGGATGTCAGGAAGTACATGCTGACAAGAGCCTGATATAGCTGTCTCCTTAGAGGTCTGCAAGAGTCTGACATATTCAGAGGCAGATGATCACAGCTCACCATTAAACTGATCATGGGGTTCCCAATAGAGGAGTTAGAGTGAAGACTGAAGGACTTGAAAGGATTCTCGACCCCATGAGGAGAACAACAATACCAACCAATCAGAGCCCCCAGGGTCTAAACCACCAACCTGGGAGCACTTAGAGAGGGACCCATGGCCCCAGCTATATATGCAAGGGTGGTATAGGTGGGAGAAGAGATCCTTGGTCCCATGAAGGCTGGACGTCTTGAGGGGGAATTCGAGGGTGGGGAGGTGAGGTGCGAGGAGGGTAGGAGTTTGTAGGTGGGGGGACACACCCATAGAAGCAGGAGGAGGGGGGATGGATAGGGAGTTCCTAGGAGGGAGGGGGGAAAATGGGGTAAGGGAGAACATCTGAAATGTAAATAAAAGTTCCAATTAAAAAAAAGAAAAAAAAAGAACTTTTTAGTCATTGATTTTCCAGTTTGTATGACCAAGTGTGGTGATTTCATTAAGCCATCAATCAACTTCTGTGCTAGTAAGAATTGTTCCACAGCAATGTAAATATGTTGGCATCAATGATTTTTATGTAGTTTGAGCTAACCTACATAGAACATTAACACAAATATATCTAGGAAATCAATTAACATTTCTTTTAGAGTAAATTAGTATTGAATAAATTAATGTTATTTACTCTTATCATCCAGTGGTAGAGCAACTGTATTAAATGTTAACGCTTAGATTTATTGACTGGGCAGCGTATTGTTTTTATAATATTTTTTCCCATTTTATGGATTAATACTGCAAACATGCATGTGAGTGAAATTTTGAGTTAAAGAGTATATCGTGTAATTTCACTATTTTGTAATAAATTATGGTGAATGGTAAAAGATAATATGTAAAAATGATTGTAAGTATTTATGAAGGAGAAAGAAGTAAATATAAATCATATAAATGCATGCAGAAAGTTATAACAGAAAAAAGTCTATCTTTATAGAGAACTGCTTACAAAAGTTGAGTCCTTGAACAGTTATTTACTAGGTAAACATTCTGTTGTTTGCCCAACTATTAGTCAATACACTCTGAGTATGTCTAGATTTACTGAATCTCTTCAACAAATATGATTTCTCTAAAAACTATTTCTGCTGCATTTTGTTGAACATACCCTTTATAGCCTAACTGACAAGTATCACATTCCAGAACAGTGTTTTAAAATAACATTCATGACAGTTCAGTCTATGTGAAACCCTGTGTATCCAGATTGGTTGATTCTGTTATTTCATGTAGCATCCTTGACCCTTCTGGCTCATACACTCCTTCTTCCCTTTCTCCTGAGGATTCCCTGAGCTCTGCCTAATGTTTGGTGATGGGTCTCTGGATTTGTTTCCATCAGTTGCTTGATAGATCCTCTTTGATAGTGGTTATACCAGAGACTCTTGTATACTAGTATAGAAGAATATTTTAAAGAATAATGTCATTTATTACATGGGTCTAATCTAGGACATCTGGAAAAATTTTATTGTTGTGTTGGTTACTGTTTGTATGGACCTCCTAACAGAGAGACTAGGGGCTACTTCTGAAACTTTTTCTTGTTTTGTGGACTCTTGTTTTCCTATTGGGTTGCCTCATGCACCTAAATATGAAGTGAGGTACTTAGTCATATTCTAACTTGATATGCCATGTTTTTATGATATTCCTGGAAAAACTTGCCCTTTTCTGAAAAAAAAAATAGATGAAGGAGAAGTTGATAGTGAGGGATAAAGTGGTGCGGAGGAACTAGGAGGAGAAGAGGAAAGGGAAATTGCGATTGGGATGTAATATACAATATAATAAATTAACAAAAATAACTTTCATGCAAGCTCCAGAAAATTCATGATGCAAAGGAAAGATAAACTTTTTCATATTCCTTATAAATTTATTTTATTTCCTTGTTGTTCAGTTAGCCTTCCATAAAATAATAGATTCTTCTTGATCTAAAATAAATTACTACACAAAAACAGACTAAATCATCTTTCCTTTATTTTCATTTTATTCTGTTTGAATGCTTTTTAATTTTTTTTGATTTGCTGAAAATAAAATTAAAAAAAAAAAAAAAAGAAAGTAAACAAGTGATAAGCCAGCTCTAAGAAAGCAAACTGTTCTGAAGACGTTTTAATGGTTTTGTTTCTGTTTTTATTGTGCATACTCTCTGTGCTTATTTTGAACTTTATAGCTATAAATGGTTAGGTTATTCAATTAATGTCTACAAAAGGTCTCCTTCTTTCAAAACAAGCCACGTGTCAGCATTGAGACACATCATTCCAATAGTCTTACTAATTTAATGTCAAAGTAAAATTATATCAGGACAGTAAAAGTATTAAAAATACTTAATTATCCAGTTGTAAAAACAATATGAATCAACACAAAGATATATATTTGTCAAACTGTAAGCTTACCCAATGTTTCGCAAATATTTATGTGCCAGGGAGAGATAATCTCTAGCACTATATGTCACCTATCAAAACTATTTAATAACACTTGCCTTTGGACTATGGGGTTAATGGTTTTTTTTTGTTTTGTTTTTTTTTTACTTTTAAGAGTTTCTTTTCTATAGTCCATGGCTTTTATAGTATTCTGTTTCATTATTTCTATTCCTAGGAGCAGAGTGAGGGCAAGGGGTGAAAACATGACTACCAGTGAACTATTTTCATTTTGGAGAAAAATTAAATTACAGAAAATTAATTAGCAAAGCAACAGCCCCCAGCCCCACCGCAGCTCTAGTCTGTAACAATCGGCACTTAGTGGGTAAGGCTGTGCCTTCTGATGGATGACTGTACTCTAAAGCATACCATTGGAGAAACGTGACTGATAGATGTGTGCGCACTAGCTTTGTGCGTAGCAGCTGAATTGTAGTAAAACGTGAAAATAAATCGATATGATTTAGAAAAAAAAAATATATATTATATATATACGATTCCCTCAGGCTGAGGAGATGGCCCAGTAGTTGAAGTGATTGTTCTTCAAACATGAAGAACTCGTGCTGGAATACCCAGAAAAGAGGTAAGGTGACCTCACTTGTACAAATCTGGGTCCCAGAGTTCGTCTTGTAGAGAGGAATGTGTATATAAGAATATCGCTAACATGTTATGATCCAACTTGTCTAGAGTACAAGTGACATATTAAACTATGTAAGATTTTAGGAATGAAACATGATGTTATCCTCTGAATTCCACTTGTGTGAGGAAATCTCTTCACCCACACTGTCACATGCATAAACACACATGTATACACATACAGTCAAATAAAAAATATCTGTCATCTCAATAATTAGCTCCATATCCATTTTATTCTCAATACTCTCATAGAGTAAATTTAATATACCTCTAATTTATTGAGTCTCATGTGATGACAGTCATATCTCATTCAGTTGTGATTTGTGAATATAATAATGCTATCATACCAGCTATAAAAAGAATAAACAAAAACCAAGAATAGATTATTATTGCATGCTCCTTAATAAAATTAATATATAACAAAACCATGCCTATGAATATGTTTTCAGAAAAGAAAGGCATTTTTTTTTAGCAGAATGATTAGCCTCTAAAAAGTGGAGGCAAGTAGATTGAAAACATCCCACAGTTCACCAACAACTTTTCATATGCTTGTTTTCTAAGAAGACACAGAACATAGATTTGTGTGAGAGGGTAGGAAAGTAGGATCTTGAAGGAGTTGGGAGATGAAAATCATTTATTAGAAAGTATCATATCTAAAAATCTACATTTATTTTCTTGAGACAAGGTTTCACTGTGTGGCCATTGCTGTCCTGGAATTTATTCTACAAACCAGCGAGGCCTTGAATTCAGAGATCTTCTTGACTCTGCCTCTCTAGTGCTAGGATTAAAAGCATGTACCATCAAATCCCACTCTAAAAATATACTTTTAATGAAAGAAATAATAGAGAAAAAGGATCAATTTTATAAACTATACCATCCTATTGTCCAGGTTAGGAATTTCACCTAAAATATTTTGTTAAATAAAATTTAAATAAGTGATTTTAAATGTAGTTTGGAATGGGTGAAACATTATCAGAGCAAAAACTAATATATAATAATTAGTATGATTACTTGTTTTCTTCAAAAACAAAAAGAATTACATGGAATGTTGACATTCCAAGCACTCTATGGCCAGACCCCTTTTGTAACTGTTGACTTCAAATTCATTTTTTTTCAGGTTAGTTTTTCATACATATCAACAAATTGTAAGTAAATACAAAACAAATCATTCTTTTAAATCTATGATTTAATCACAATCATCATTTTTCAAATCCTTATAGTTTTTTTTTTTAGATTACAAATTATAGTAATTTGGTAAATTATAGTGTTATCTTACACTATCAATCAAGCCATATTGTAATTTGTGGTTCATCTGCTATACCCATTTATATAATGAAATTAAATCATCCATCATAGAAGAATTTGAATCCTACTTGCTCAGTTATGGAAGCATAAAATCAGGAAAATTAATATAGAAGTGCTTATGTCTGGCACAATATTTGATACATCTGAAGGATTTTTGCATAGAAATTTCTCTATTGTTCTCTATTTTGTTTAGTGGTTTGGACAGATGATCTATATGAAGTGAAGTACATTAAAAATATCACGTATGCCTCTGGCTTTTGATATGCCATCTTTGATTGATATCCCTGGAGTCTTGCAATTTCCAAATGGAAGTAGAAAAGGAGTAGATTTGTGAAGAGAGGAGTTAGAGAGAGGGAGTTGGAGGAGAAGGGGAAGGGGAAACTGTGGCTAGGATGCAATATATAACAGAAGAACATACACACACACACACACACACACACACACAACACAATATATACAAAAAACCTGTATTGACCCTCTGTTTTCCAGTTATGTTTAGGGAACAGGAAACTCAGACCATTGGAAAGAAGAAACAAAAATTTCTCAGATATTTTTCTGAACTAATTTTCTCTAAAGTGCATCAGAGTAGTGAGGGTCACAACTGCTCTCTTGGTGTCCCTATTCGGAGAGTTTTTACTCTTTGTGTGTGTGTGTGTGTGTGTGTGTGTGTGTGGTGTGTGTGTGTGTATGTCTGTGTGGGTCTGTGTGTGTGTGTTTCTTTTGGTTAAAAATCCATGCTTTTCATTCACTGTATTCTGATCACATTATTATTTCTTCTAATTCTTCTAGAGTCTCTTCCTATAATCTACTATCAGAATCCACACCTCTTCTGTCTCTCCTTACAAAATAACAAGCATATAAGTAATAATAATAAAACAAAGCAAGAAAAAATAAAGTGAAGCAATAAACAGGATAGGACAAAACAAACAAACATGCAGGAAAAAAAGAGCCAAAGAAAAAGCATAAATTAGACAGGCAGAAGGACATGTTCACATGCATGGGAAATTTCTAAAACCAGGAAACTGGAGTCAGAAAGTAAAACAACTCTTCCTGTATTCTATTCTCCCTAATCAAAGCTTGTCACTAATTCTGACACTGTTTACTAAGATCTTCATTCATTCCATTGGTGACCTAGATAACTTCTCCATGGTGTCCAAATTTCAGTGACTTGTACCTTTTCCTTCTGAGTTAATAAGGGTAGAAAGTCAGGGAGCTCATTTCATTTCCAGATAAATATAGCCTATATTGATACCTAAGTATAGAATTACTCCATATGCTATAAACTAAAGTCCTGATTTTTAGAATCCAAATACATGTAATTTATCTAATATTCTTCATAAATTAATGCTTAGTAACTCAGTAATTTTTTGTAGTCTAAGTTGGTTCAAATGAAATCGAAAATGAAAACTGTATACCTGAGAGAATATATCAGAATAAGTTTAAATATATCTATAATTTGTTCAGTTGGATAAATCATTATTTACAGAGTACCTATTCTAAATCTGATGTTCTGTGATTCATTAAAAAAATATTGAAAAATACAAAATGTGAATGATTTCTCATTCTCGAACTTTCTCTCTTCCTCTATTGATTTTAATTACATCTTATCATGCCAAATAATTAGTATCAAAAGAATCCTGAATCCCAAAGAATATCCATTTTCCATTTTATGAAGAAGCAGTACCTATTCAAGTATTCACTTTAATTTGGTTTGAAACAAATTCTAGGGATAGGGTAGATGGCTCAGAGATCAAGAATACTTACTGGTCAATCATAAAGACTGGAGAGAACATTCTAGAACTCATATTATCAAAGGCCTTTTTGTCCAGATCTGCGAGTTATAACATCCTCTTCTGAACAACACACACACACACACACACACACACACAGACACACACACACACAGAGGAAGTGGAGGGGCATTTATAGCAAGCTTTTGTCACTTATAATTCTGGAAATAATTGCTCTGATATTGATGGTTGGTTATCATCCTTGTTAAACAGACAAATAATATTTTGCATCAGGATAAAGTTCTATAAACATAAAAATCAAGGTTTTTTATCTTTTATGAATTTTAATATACTTCCAACATCTAATTTTCTTATCTATTCAGTCCTTATTAAAATAATAAAATAAATATAAAATAATAAATTATGGTAAAAGTCCAGTTGTTTCTTAGTTTTCATTTTAATTAATAGGTCATTAGCTCATATACATTTTCCAAACATCCTCAACAAAAATAAATAAATAAATAAAATCTCAATACATACAACTGCAAGTTAGTATGGATAACTTGGAATATAATAGGAAACTTAGTAGAGGTAACCAAACAGATTAACACACATGGAATAAAATAAATGAGCTATATAAGTAACAAGCTATTTAGGGAACAATGATAAGCTTAGGGCCTCGGGATTGATTCCTACACATATAGGCTCTAAGTTGTTATTCGGGAACTGGAGTCTGGAAGAGAAGCCTGCAGTTACATGTTGAGACTCCTTATTTATTATTATATTAAAATTTACTATTTGAAAGCTTGTTTGAGATAGAATCTTGTTCCCCCTTTATTATATGTATTTTCTTTATTATTTCCATCTTATATTTTTTATTTTTATACTTTGTTTTGATTATCATTCTTATTAAATTTTTCCTAGTTTTTCAATTTTTCATTACAAATTCTAGGGATAATTCTAGTAAATTACCTATAGTAACACCTAACTTCAGAGTGGTCAAGAAAGAGGAAGTGTTTCAACAAGAACTAACATGTATGCTTGACACTGCATTTGGAAACACTTAACTAAAAGTGTTGGTGGAAATCATGATTTTCACTGTATTCCAAGGTCTATGACAATCCTTATTTTTTTCTGCACACACAAACTTCTGCAAATTCTCTACATCTTGAATTACTTCTAATGACATTTTCATCTCTAATAAAAGGGGAGCCTTTCTAAACATAGGCTCATTATCTTCTCTGTGAATTAATCTTATAACTTCATTCAATACTTAAATAATATGCATGTAGATGGTATTTTAGTGAAGAACAAGAGGTCTTATTGATACAAAGTTTAATTCTAGTGGACTAAGGCAAATTTCAAACTAATTCTCTAATTACCAACTATGTAATATGAACTTCTACCCTTTCATGCAGTGGCAATCAGTTTCCTGGTTCTCTGTATTGATTTGCGTTATGACTGCATGAAGTTTAACCAAAGTTAGGTATTATAGGATTCTGTAGTATAAAAGAATGAAGCTATTGAACTACTTAAATAACTGGTTTCTATATTTGTTTTTTTTTAATGTGAAATGAGCTGGTTCACTGTTCATTTTTCACCTATTCAAATGAGGATGTATTCTTATGACAGCATTTGTTCATTTTTCTGTGTGGGAGAATGAGGTTTCATTAGTTATCATTAGTGTCCTATTTATGCAATGGGATAGTGAAGGAAATACTGTCTGAACCAATTGGACTTGCAACAGACTTTAGTGATTATAGAAGGCAATTAATCAAATTTGTGGTGACACAGCAGTACTGAGCCTCCTTGGTCAAACCCCTGAGGAATCTCTAAAGGGTCAGAGGAGAGGTTTTTTATTTCATTCTAAAGAAGATGTGTCTACATAGAGAAAAATGAAGGTGAAGTTACAATTACTTACTTGAAATAAGAATTAATACCCAAAGACAAACCATACATCAGTAACATGTAATAAAACCACAATGTATTTTAAAAGTGAAATATATTATTTATATTCCAATTTTAGAGAATTCCTGGTATTTAACTATCATCATTTTAGAAACTTTTCCATGTTGCTTTATTTTCATTATACTTTTAACAAATTTACGTATTTCCTTAAGTTTATAATTCCTTGGAAAACATGGCCTGGAATTTTGAATAAAGTTTCATATAAAGCTAACCTGAAACAATATAATAGGAAGTGGAATTAAGAGCCAGATTTGACTATTGATCTTAGGATTGATATGACTTGACTCGTATAAACTTAGAATAAATAAGATGTTGTATTTTTCCACAAGCCAGTGGTATCATAATCTTCTAAGTATCTCATGATCTTCTTTTAGGCTTCCTCTACTATTTTAAGAGTTATAATCTGCATCTGAAATATCTTTACACATTTCTAAACCAAAAACAAAATCAATATTGAAATTCTAGGTAAAATATTTAGTGGTTTCTCAGAAAATTTCACAGAATTATACACATACCTAAAATAATAGCAAACTCAAGTTTATGAAGTGACAATGTACCACACCAAAGTTCTCTTTTATCAATGAGCAATACTAACTCAACACATATAGTCTTAAAAATAAAAATAAACTATTGACAGCAACTACCTTCCTTACTACTCTATGCTACAAATTCTGTGTCCTATCTATGCAATAGTATAATTTATTAGAAATTCTCTCAAATAAATCAATGTAACATTCACAATTTCTAATGGGATATTTGATATACTGTACTTAGTTTAGAGATTAACTTAAAGATATGTGTCTGCCAACAGCTTGTTACATTTTAGCAGCAAGTAGATTTCCATTCCATTCTAGCTGTATAGTGTGGTGATCTAGCGTTTAACTGATCAAAATGTTAAGAATGGCTATCTGGTCTGCACTACCACTAGGTCAGATTAGTATGTCTGTCCCTCTACCCAACCTACAGTCTGCATGTCTCCTAGGAGATCTACCACCACAACCAGCTACACAGGTGAGAAGCCTCCCTATAACTGCCCCAGCTGGGACCTCATTGAGCCCAGTGGATTTGGGAACCCTCCCTTCTGTATGACGTCCATCTCCTTTCCTATCTGCACCTCATCTGGGAGCAGATTGGCATGTCCACATCTTCCTCACATCTCACAGTCTGCCCATCTTCCAGGAGATCTGCTGTTACCAGGGACAAAGATCATAGAAAAACTGCCTTAACGAGGGACACAGAATAATTGCTCTTACCAGGTCAAAGGAGGCCTCCCCCTCACTAAATACAGTATTGCCTGCCTCCAAGGAGGCAGGCTCCAGACAGAGACCCCCAGGCCAGTTAACTTTAAAGAAAACGAAATGGCACAAGAACATAAGGAGGAGAATCCAATGTATTTTGGCACCATCAGAACCCAGTTATTGCATCACAGCAAGCCCTGGACACCCCAGCCTCAAAAGCACAATAGATGCTTACCTAAAATCCCATCTCATGAAGATAATAGAGACCTGTAAGAATGATATAAACAACTCACTTAAAGAAATACAAGAAAACACAGGCAAACAGTTGGAAGCCCTTAAAGAGGAAAAAATCCCTTAAAAAAGTACAAGAAAACAAAATCAAACAAGTGAAAGAATTGAAAAAAGCACCCCAATACCTAAAAATGGAAGTAGAATCAATAAAGAAATCACAAATAGAGGCAACCCTGGAAATGGCAAACCTAGGAGAGAGATCAGGAGTTACAGATGCAAGTATCACCAATGGAATGCAAGAGATAGAAGAGAGAATCTTGAGTGTAGAAGATACCATAGAATATATTGAAACAATAGTCAATGAGGACAAAGCTCCTAACCCAAAATATCCAGAAAATCCAGGATACAATGAGAAGACCAAACCTAAGAATAATAAGAATAGAAGAAAGCAAAGATTCCAGCTCAAAGGGCCAGAAAACATCGTCAACAAAATCATAGAAAAAAATTCCCCATCCTAAAGAAAGAGATGGCCACAAACATACAGGAAGCCTACAGAACCTTAAGTAGATTGAACAAGAAAAGAAAATCCTCCCATCACATAATAATCAAAACAATAAATACACAGAACAAACAAGGAATATTAAAAACAGTAAGGGGAAAAAAGCCAAGTAGCATATAAAGACAGACCTATCAGAATTACAGCAGACTTCTAAACAGAGACTCAAATGCCAGAAGATCCTGGGAAAATGTCATGCAAACTCTAAGAGAACACAAATGCCAGTCCAGGATACTATATTAGCAAAACTCTCAATCATCATAGATGGGGAAACCAAGATATTCCATCACAAAACCAAATTTCAACAATATCTACCTACAGTGAATTCTAGAAGGAAGGGTAGCTACAGCAAAGAAAACACAAGAAATTGATCATCTCTTTAGCAAACCCAAAAGAAGAGAAAGTCACACACATAATATCACCTCCCACAACAAAAATAACAGGAACCAACAATCACTGGATTTTAATTCCTCTCAAAACTAATGGGCTTGATTCCCTAATAAAAAAGACATAGGCTAAGAGACTGGATATGCAAGAAGGATCCAGTATTTTGCTGTATATGTGAAACACACTTCAGTGACACAGAAAGACACTACCTCAGAGTAAAAGCCTGGAAAAAAGTTTTCCAAGCAAATGGTCCCAAGAAACAAACTGGGGTATCCATCCACCAAGATGAAGTCTCAATTCTGAACATATATGCCTCAAATGCAAGGGTACTCACATTCCTAAAACAAACAAACAAAAAAACAATAAAAAATTATTGAGTCTCACACAATAATAGTGGGAGACTTCTGTTGTTGTAGACTATTAATGCTACTCAAGATCACCTATCAGCGGTAGCTCAAGTTCCTCACTACTGTCCTCAGTGTTCTAGATTCTCAGCTGAAATACACACACAGATAGCCCTTTATTTAATATGCCTTAATAAACTAAATGATTGGGCCACACCTAAACTTCCATGTTGCTAACACCTCCCCTCTGATACTCCTGAGTTATTACTAACTAAAATCTATATTACATCTTTATTATCCTAGATGAATTTGGGGTGGGAGTGGAGTCTGTGTCCACTCTTCTCCAGGTTTTATATGTTGGCCATCTCTCTGTCCTGCACTTCCCCTGATATAGTAGTTTTGTCTCTTTTCTCTCAGTCCCCTTGCCCATGAAATCAAAAATCCCACCTCTGTCAAACTACCCAGCCATTGGTTGCTGGTAACTTTATTTAGCAATTCAAACCAACTGAGATCAGGGACACCCAGCATTTTCATGCGGGGTTCTTGTGTAATTTAGGGAATCCAAATAACATAATGCAACTTTGAGGCCAAGTCTACCTCATTTCCTCCTTTTTGTCCATCCAAAAGGCCTTTTCTCTCAGATATGAGATAAACATAGTTATAAAAGTAATATAAACTATAAAGTATGATATGCACTAATAATATCCAGTCTATCAAATTTATCAATGTAGATCATTACTCTAACATTTATCTTAGATTAAAGAGTTTACAGTTCTATACCTGAATTGTTTTGATTTTAGTTTTCAACAGCATCTCAAAACCATCCTTTCAAATCTACATCATCTTCCTCAATGTTAAACAACTTAAGTTGGATTATGAGCATATAACTAGTCTTAAACCCCATCAGAGATCTGAGAAAGGATTAAATATTATTTGAATATATAGGAAGAACAAAAATGTAGCTTCCAAAACTTAAGCAACCAGCTGATTACTTTGACTGTACCACCATAAAAGAGTTACGAGAAGGACTGAAGGAGCTGAAGGTGATTGCAACTTCATAGAAAGAACAGACCACATAAAGCTCATGAAGAATGATTACCAAGTATGGGGGCTTCAGTCCTTCTTAGAAGGAGTAACAAAATACTCAAGGGTGCAAATATGGAGACACAGTGCAGGACAGAAACCGAAGGAGAGACAGACCATTCCACCGGATATCCATCCTATGTGCAGTCACCAAAGGTAGAGGTTGATGGGATGTCAGGTGTACATGCTGACAGGAGCCTGATATATTCTCCTTAGAAGACTGCTAAAGCTGACATACTAGAGGCCAGAACTGCAGCAGCTTACCCATTAAACTGAGCATGGGTTCCCAATGGAGAAGATGATGAAGGCTGAAGGAAGTTAGAGCAATTCCGAACACCATGAGGAAGCCACAAGTCCAAACCCAACCGAGCCCCCAGGGTCTAACCCAGCTGGCAGCGCTTAAGGCAAGGGACATGGCTCAGCTATATATGCAGAAGGAGCTATCATTGAAGGGAGACGAGTCTTGGTCCATGAAGGTGGACATGGGGGGGGATATTGGGGGGGCAGCAGTGGGGAGGGATGGGGGGGAAAGTCTGGAGGGAGGGGGAAAGGGGTAAGGGAGTTCCTGGAGGAGGGGGAAAATGGGTAAGGAAGAATTCTGAAAGTAAAAAAAAAAAAATCCAATAAAAAAAAAAAAAAAAGTTAAAAAAAGACACATGTCAATTAACCAGACCTCAAACTGCCAGAGGACTAAGCCAAAAACCAGGTTCATACATTGCGGTATCATGCTGGGCCATTTGTATAACAGATGATCTATGTTTGGTTTCTGGAAAGGTTGTACTCACCATCCTCTGGAAACTTAATGTCAGGGAAGAGAGATCCTAATAGGGGTAGGTAGGGGAGTCTCTCAGATTGCAGGGGAAAGGGATAGGTTAAAGAGAGGGAGGGAGATTGTAAGAAGGCTAGGAAAGTGCAAAACTTTTGGAATGCAAATAAAAAAGCTTATTAAATATAATTGCAAATTAACATTTTAAAACAAAAACTGGACTAAATTTAGCTTTAAATGTAGAACTATTAATTGCAATCCTGGAAACTTAAGTATAATTATACTAAGTTTTTTATGATTGAGTTCTCCTATTATGATAAACTTGAAATATTTAAATAATAATTTCAAAAAAATGACAACTATTAGATTTTCTACGAACTAATTTCAAAAAAATATGTGAAATGAATCCTTTGAGGGTGAATAATTATCAACTTAAAAGGCAAACAAAAGAAAGAGGGTGAGGTTAATATTCACCTAGGAGTTGCTCTTAGTTTGCTAAAAAACATAAGAAGTAAAATGGTTATATTCACTTAGCTATATTCTTATTTAAATTCCTTTTCAGCAACTTATAAGTATTAGTTATTGAGCAATGATGTATTTATGGAAAAAATGAATGTAATGTTTTGTGATTATAAGATACTTAATTCATAAATGTTGAATTAGATAAATATCACAAACAAGAAAATAAAAGAAAATGTGAAAGATATCTACTTTGAGGTTATCACAAAGATGTGCTAATTGTTCATATATGAGCCTATTTGTTGTTATTCACAGTCACCCAAAAGCTACTATAAGATTCCATGTACTTAATAATTTTATATATAATATGTGTGTGTGTGTGTGTGTGTGTGTATAATGTTTTTATTCATACTAGGCATGCATATCTATATAATATATAATTTTGTCTAAACTCCAGAATTCTGGAGTAGGAAATAACCTTTACATATTACAGGAGATAACACTCTTCATAAGATATGAGCAGGAATCAATGAGAAGTAGAAAACATGATTAAATGTAATATGGTAAATAAATTAACATATGTTAATATACCAAGGGACTTCTCAAATTCTGTCAAGGGATGGTATCACCTACCTAAAGAAAAGTAAAGCCAGCCAGAAAGAAATTGAATGAGGAAAGTGTTTTTATAGAGATACATGCAATTAGTTGGTGACAAAACAAGTGTCTTAATATATCATACCCCAGGGGAAAGCACCACATTGAGATAGGAACCTGCAACCACTAAAAAGGGCAACAAAGAAAATGCAGTTTTCAGCAGTGTATAAATGGATAAGAATGCAAAGGTGATATAACTTTTGTAAATATTTGAAGACAAAGAGTGTTTTGCTGATGAAGATCTGTGACATAAATGGAAAAGGAGCAGGAGTTGGGAATGAAGTCAGATCAGAGAATTTGTGAAGCTGAGCAGTGAGGAAAGTGATTGCTCAATATCTTGAGTCTCTTGAATGTCTTTGGCACTGTATTGAACTGAATCTGTAAATAAGAAAATTTTCTTGGCAGAGACAAGAGGCTAAACTCGGTATTTAAATGAAAATAAGAGTAACTGCTTTTGTCTCTACTATACAAAATGCACAAACTGGTAAATCAGACCCACTGTTATATAATCTTGCCATGGAGAATGACCACCCAGCAATATTCAGACAGTAAGCAGTGGTTCACTCCTTGAGAAATGTTTACTTTTTTGAAAGAAGACTCAAAGTTACAAGAAATTTCTATAACTAGAAATGATGTGTGGAAGTGTATGCATGAACATGGGGGTGAACATGTGTATGAAACATGTCCTGAGGTGTCTATAAATAAGGTGCTTAATTTACAATGAATGTAACTGATGGGATTCCCTTTCTGTACACATGATATTTTAATCACATTAAATAAACACTTTTTAAAAACATACTATCCTAGACAAAATGTAGCCCTACCTTCCTAAATGTTTCTTATACTTTATATTTGCCTATATAATATTTTTCTTCTCCTTTTTAAAATTAGAAACAACTTCCCTCTACAATGTTTACAATGTTTTCTCCTAAGATCCCTGATAAATATATTTGCTACAGAAACTTAGTGTTTTTCATACAAACTTGATTTATGTTTGTCTAGCTTACAAGACACATATGAAGTAATAAATGATTGACTCTTATTCTTTTAAAAATATATAAAGACTAAAGAAGAAGGAGAGGAGGAGAGGGAGGAGGAGGAGGAGGAGGAGGAGGAGGAGAAGAGAAGAGAAGAGAAGGAGAAGGAGAGAGGAGAAGAAGAAGAAGAAGAAGAAGAAGAAGAAGAAGAAGAAGAAGAAGAAGGAAGAAGAAGAAAAGAAGAGAAGAAGAAGGAAGAAGAAGGTGCAAAACATCACATAGTTAACTAGTTCAGTCATTAAGGTTTGAGTGAAAATTAAGCCTGAAATGATGTGAAGGAGTAAAAGTTAAGTAGTATTGTGTCTTTAGCAATGTGTCTCCAAAATACATATGCTTAATTATTAAAGCATTACAACTTACAATGAAATTGTCTTGGGAAATGGAGTATTAAACTAAGAAATTTAAGTAAGATGCAGCCATATTTTCATGTTTTAAATTGAATGACTGGTGGCCTTCTAAGATAGATTGAAAATCAGGTATACAGAGAAGAGATCATGCAACAAATCAAAGAAAGGTACTTGTATTTAAGCCAAGGACAGATCCCTAAGAAAAAACTATGCTTGCTGTTGATTGACTGCTGACCTCCAAAAGAGGGAGGAAGCCGCCATTTAGTCTGCGGTATTTACTAAAGTCAGCACTTGAAAATGATGCCATTCTGTTCACTGTACTTCATTCCTGAAAGCATATATTGCCAAATATACCTGCTTATATTTCTTGTTCCCATGATCTTGATTATAGTATTGTAACAATTACAATTAGGGTAAATGGGCTTAATATTACTGATTCCTGTTAGAGTCCTTATTTTGGCTAGCAAAGTTTCATCACATGATACCTTTCATTTACTGTTAGCAGACACTGAAAATATAATACATTTACTGTTTTTTTTCTGTACCTTGCCTTTTAAGAAATATACTCATACCTATTCAAAACATAAAAGCTTTAAAAGAAGTAACATTAATAATCTGTGAATAAAAAATTATCAAAGTTTAAACCTAAATATCAGCATTATGTGGTCATATACAAGCAATGGATTGATGCTCTTTGATCTTGTTTGTTACACTGATTGGGAAACTCTATGTTGGGGTAATTGCACTAATAACATTCATAAAAAAAATCAGGTACACCAAGATGTTCAGCAAGGAAAGCTTTTGACCAACAAACCTTTTGACCTGGAGGAGATGAACACCATAGGAGGACAAGACGTTTCCTGCAAGGTTTTATATCTCTTCCACACATCTGCACAACATGTATAACCCTTTCCTTGTTCACATAGAAGTGAAAGATAGTCTATAAAGAGCAGGGGACTTAATTCTGAAGAGAGAAAGCAAAAAACTATAAAACAATAATTGACATAAATACATGACACATTTTCAGTTACAAAGATTTAATTGTGTATAAAAAGAGGTCTTTGAGTTTGATTAATACTATTGAAAAGAATCATTTCAAACAGAAAACAACTTCAGAATAAAATCTAAGACTCTTTGTTTAGAGATTTGATGTTTCTCCACTAACTATATATAGAAGTAAATATAACAATATGAGTTTATACCATAAAACCAGGTCAATATGAAAATCTTTAATTTTATAAAGAATATCTCCTTGTCATTTTTCATCACATAGCTATCTAGTAGTATAATTTGTTATTTCAGATCATTTATGAAGTTTAGCACATAGTCAAGAATTCAAATAACAACATCTTTAAGAAGGTGCAATTGAGAAATGACAAAGTGATGAAGGGCTGTTGCTTGGTGTGAGAATCTGTGGGCCAACACTGTTCTATGATCTAATTGCTTGGTGGTACTGCTAAGATGACTAGTTGCCAGGGTTCTTCATTGCATTTGCACTGACTAATCAGCATATCATATATTGCCATCAAAACGAATCCCTGTATTTGTCTGTGGCATTCTCTTCATGGAATTTTACAGCCTTATATAACTTTCTACATCCTTAAAGCTATGAATGCATATCGTCTCATGTCTTTTACCCCACAAGTCTACATTCTAGATCATCATTATTCAGTAATGGGGATATGATTTGTATCATTTCCACAATGCTAGTGTATTACATACCACTAAACATCTCATGTGTGGACTGCCTTGATGCATCATTTACCCATCAAAAGCTTGCTAAAGCCTCAACCAACACAATATTTTGGTGCATCTAGTAGAGTTTCTTGATGACAGCATTGTCAGGGGAGCCATTCTGTCACTGAGTGAGTGCCAGATGACAGGTATAACTCTGTTGCTCACTGAATTATTGTACAGTGTGTCATTGAGTTTACGACTATCCTCACTAATTTGAAGATTATAAAGGGAAAACATAGTCTTTATTACCATAGTCACATTGCACACATTTCTATCAAGTAGCAACATATGAGTATAAAAATGAACCTGGTTTAAAATAATAAATTAAGTTAAATTGACTGTGAAAAATAAATGTTATGGAAATTTAAAACCCCTTTAAATGATTACAGTCCTTAATTTGAGGCTCAGTGAATATTGTCTTCTTCTGAGTGCAAATTAATTTTATTGGCCATAAGCCATAACATGTTGTTTGGTTTCTAGTCTTCTCAAATTTATGGCTTCCTCAGCATTTGGTATGGTCTATTTACCTACTCTTTATAGTTTTAATTAGCTAATTATACTACAGTCAATACCAAAATGATATCAACAGTGCAGAATTGCAAAGAAAATTACCAACAAGTAAATTTTATTGTTCATGGAAAATTCATATTAACTTCTCATTAAAAAACTCTTACTAGACTCTACTGTCCCACCGGTTTCCAAACTGTAAAAGCAAATTTAACTGAAGACTTAAAAGCTCTTCTGGTTTATTGAATAAAATGATGGCAACATTAGGTCAATTGAGGATATACTAGTTCTCTAGTTCTATTTTATCAGTTACTTGGTATATGGCTTCTTCTGCATGTCTGCCTTAGCTCTATTATCTATAAACAATGACTCCTCCCTCTCCCTCTCCTTTCCCTCTCTCTCTCTCCTTCCTCTCTCTTCTGCTTGTATATGGAAGCTAGAGGGTGATTCTGGTAGTTGTTTTCAATGATTCTCTATAGTATATTTTGAGACAGAATCTCTTAAAAAACAAAGAGCTCTCCAATTTGGGTAGACCAGCTAGCCAATGAGTTCTGGAGATCTTAGTATCCAATTTCCACAATGCAGGAATTATAGACACTTGCTACACCTCAATTTTTACATGGATATTGAAGATCTTAATTCAGGTCTTCCTGCTTGTATGGTGTCATGGTTTGAGTATGCTTGGTCCATAGAATGGCACTATTTGGAGGTTTGGACTTGTTGGACTAGGTGTGTCACTGTGGGCATGGACTTTAAGACCCACATCCTAGCTGCCTGGATATTAGTCTTCTAGTGGCCTTCAGATGAAGATGTGGAACTCTCAGCTCCTTCTACACCAAGCCAGTCTGGATGCTGCCATGCTCCCACCTTGATGATAATAGACTACACTCTGAAATTGTATGTCAGCCCCAGTTAAATGTTTTCTTTTATTGAGTTGCCTTGGACATGCTGTTTGTTAACAGCAGTAAAATCCTAACTAAAACAGAAGTTGGTACCAGAGCCTAGGTTATAGGCCTGACCATGCTTTTATTTGGAAGAATGTGGATTTTGAGACTTTGGATTGGTAAATCAGTGGAATCCTTTAACTGGAGACTAATGGGATATCTTAGTAGGAAGGTGGAAGAGTGTGTTGCTGAGAGTGATTTGAATTGTGTTGATCTGACCCAAGAGGTTTCAGACAAGAAGAATTTCATTATATAGCCTAGAGGCTGTGTCTGTGGTATTTTGGTGAAGAATGTGTCTGCTTTTTGCCATTGTCCAAAGAGTCTGCCTGAGGCTAAGGTGAAAAGATTTAGATTAATTGCTTTGAAAAAAAAAAGAAGTCTCAAAACAGCCTGGTATAAATGCTGTTGTGTGGTTACTAACTTTCACTCTTATGGAGAGTATTTTAATGAAAAGAAGAAAACTGGGAAAGGAAAAATATAAAATATATGGTTTATATATTAAGGGATACAAGAAATCAGAATGAAACTGAATTTTATGTTCTAGGAGATAAAGATTAAAGGAGTGGACTTTGGGACAAAAACTCATGCAGCTAAGTTTAGGTTCAGGTATAGTGGTACACACCTTCCATCCCATGAGAGAGAGAGAGGCAAGCTGATCTCTAAGTTCAAGGCCAACCTGGGACAGAACAAGTTCTAGATGAAGAAAACCTTAAATTCAGGCATGGTGGTAAACACCTTTAATCCCAGTAGACAAAGCCATAAACATCTCTGAGTTTAAGGACAATCTACAGAGCAAGATACAGGACTGAATGCCTATTTCAAAATCATGGGAAATACTCTTGAAAGGTAAACATAAGCAACATAATTTCACTTTTCCTCCCTTTCCAAGGGAGGACAAGACAGTTACGTATATGAGGAGTTTGATATTCCCTTTTTTAATATAAAATAGATGTGCATATACAGATAATCTTACCAATTAACAAATTTAGCTAGATCTATTGAAGGGAGTCCTTTTACTTGAAGACATTTGGTTGTTAACATGAACCATACCAAATCTAGAGCTCACAATTTGGCTGGCGTGCTTAACTCTTCTGAACATAAGTAATGAACACTTACCAACAGAAAAAAAATATATAAAACAGAAAAATTAAGTATGCAATGGCTGCACACAGTTGGCCACATCAAAAAATGAGATTTCCTTTTGTCTTCACTGTCTTTCAGCATCTCACCTGTGATTCCCATTTCAAACTAACATAGTGATTCACTCAATAATAAATATTCATTCAATATTGTCTTCTACTTTCCGAGATTGCCTTTTTAATCCTGTTTCCTCAATAGAGGATAATTGATGTTTTAGATCAGCAATCAGAAATTAGAAAATAATGAAAAGAAAAGTCTCTAAGTAAAACAATGAATTTAAGTGTTTGAGTGTTTGAAAACAATAAAGTTTTTTTTTCTTTGGTTTGTGTTTTTTTTTTTTTTTTTTGGGGGTTGTGGTTTTCTAACTTCAAATAAATAAAATCGATAAAATGAAATGTGTTTCAAGAATCAGCTGAAAAATATGACTTGTGGATGTTCTTCTATCATTAATATTTCACAGTTCAAATGGCATCTACACATTATATTAATTATATTTAAGGAGTCTTAATTTATGAAGAAAATTCTTGATGCCAAGTTCAAAGTTTGGCCTGGCTGCTTCATACTTCTCTTATTGCAGAGATATTAATTGTAAAAATGTGAAATATTATTGAGTGCATGAAGTGGAAGAATTCATTATATTTCTAGATTAGAATTTGCATATTTTATAAAGTTAGATATTGATCTTTGAAATTCTCATCTTTCCAAAAATTATATAATATCAAGGAGACATTGATATTAAAGAAAAAGTCTAGTATTGTGTAAAATACTTAAAATTTTAGGTACCTATTAAAATTCTTCTATTTTGTAAACATCTTTTAAATATATTGGATTTAAGCTCCTCACTTGGTCCCTTTGGCTGGGGCAGATACATAGCTGGTCTGCTCCCATGCAGACATCCCTATCCTGAGCCATCCTAGAGGAACCACTGCACTCAGAGCAGCAGGATTTCAGGAACCCAGAGGCAGCCCGAGTCCCAGGAATTCTTGCACCCAAGGGCTCAGTATCACAGGATCACAGAGATATTTGGACACTGAGGAGTTCTGACACACTCAATATAATTGGAAAGACAGGCTTCAGTCAGAGACAGTGAGTACAGGTAGCACTAGAGTTAAGCAGATGTCAAAAGACAAGCCCAAGAACATAAGCAATAGAAACCAAAGTTACCTGGCATCATCAGAACCCAGTTCTCCCATGACAGCAAGTCCTGGAAGCCCATCACACCAGAAAAGCAGGATTCAGAATTAAAATCACTTCTCATGATGATGATAGAGGATTTTAAGAAGGACATAAATAACTTCCTTAAAGAAATACAGGAGAACACAGGTAAACAGGTAGAAGCCCTTAAAGAGGAGACATAAAAATCCCTTAAAGAATTATAAGAAGACAAAACCAAACAGGTGAAAGAATTAAACAAAACCATTCAGTATCTAAAAATGGAAGTAGAAACAATAAAGAAATATCAAAGGAAGAATACCCTAGAGATAGAAAACATAGGAAAGAGATCAGGAGTCACAGATACAAGCATTACCAACAGAATACAAGAGATAGGATAATATCATGTGCATCAGATACAATAGAAAACACTGACACTACTGTCAAAGAAAATGCAAAATGCAAAAAAATCCTAACCCAAAACATCCAGGAAATCCAGGACACAATGGGAAGACCAAACCTAAGGATAATAGGTATAGATGAGAGTGAAGATTCCCATCTTAAATGGTCAGTAAATATCTTCAACAAAATTATAGAGGAAAACTTCCCTAGTCTAATCGAACGAGATGGCTATGAACATACAAGAAGCAAACGAAACTCCAAATAGACTAGACCAGAAAAGAAATTCCACCTGTCACATAATAGTCAAAACATCAAATACACAAAACAAGAAAAAAATACTAAAAGTAGTAAGGGAAAAAGGCCAAGTAACATATAAAGTCAGACCTGTAAAAGTTACACCAGAATTCTCACCAGAGACTATAAAAGCTTAAAGACCCTGGAGTGATATCATACAGCCCCTAAGAGAATACAAATGCCATCTCAGACTACTATACCCAGAAAAACTCTCAATCACTCTAGATGGAGAAATCAAGATATTCCCTGACAAAACCAAATTTACACAATATCTTCCCACGAATTCAGTCCTACAAAGGATAATAGATGGGAAACATCAACACAAGGAGGGAACCTACAACCTAGAAAAAAACAAGAAAGTAAACTTCCAACAAACCCAAATGAAGATAGCTACACAAACATAATTCTACATCTAATAATAAAAATAACAGGAAGCAACAATCATTTTTCTTTAATATCTCTTAACATAAATGGACTCAATTCCCCAATAAAAAGACATAGATTATTAGATTGGATACATAAATAGGACCCAGAATTTTGCTGCATACAGGAAAAGCCCCTCAAAGACAAAGACAGACACTACCTCAGAGTAAAAGGAAAACAATTTTCCAAGTAATTGGTCCCAAGAAACAAGCTGGAGTAGCCATTCTAATATTACATAAAATTGACTTTCAAGCAAAAGTAATCAAAAAAGATGAGGAAGAACACTTCAATTTGTCAAAGGAAAAATCTACCAAGATGAACTCCCATTTCTGAACACTTATGCTCCAAATGCGAGAGAGCACCAACATAAAAAAAAACTTTACTAAATCTCAAAGCACACCTTGTACCTCACACAATAATAGTAGGGATTTCAACACCACACTCTCTGCAATGGTCAGATCATGGAAACAGAAATTAAACAGAGACACATTGAAATTAACAGAAGTTATGAACCAATGGATTTAACAGATATCTATAGAACATTTCATCCTAAAACAAAAGAATATAACTTTTTCTCAGCACCTCATCGCACCTTCTCCAAAAGAGACCATATAATTGGTCATAAAACAGGCCTCAACAGATATAAAGTAATTGAAATAATCTCTTGCATCCTATCAGATCACCAGGGACTAAGGCTGGTCTTCAATAATAACAAAAACAATGGAAATCCCACATACACATGGAAACTGAACAACACTTTACTCAATGATGACTTGGTCAAAGAAGAAATAAAGAAAGAAATTAAAGACTTTTTAGAATTTAATGAAAATGAGGACATATCTTCCCAAAACCTGTGGGATTCCATGAAAGCAATGCTAAGAGGAAAACTCATAGCTCTAAGTGCCTACAAAAAGAAACTGGAGAGAGAATACACTAACAACTTGACAGCACACCTGAAAACTCTAGAACAAAAAGAAACAAATACACCAAGAGGAAATAAACAAACTCAAGCTGAAATCAACCAGTAGAAACAAAAACAACTATACAAAATATCAAAAAAGCCAGGAGCTGGTTCTTTTAGAAAATCAACAAGATAGATAAACTCTTACCCAGATTAACCAGAGGACACAGAGACAGTATCCAAATTAATAAAATCAGAACTGAAAAGGGAGATATAACAACAGAAACTGAGGATATTCAGAAAATTATCAGATCCTACTACAAAAGCCTATACTCAACAAAACTGGAAAATTTGTATGAAATGGACAATTTTCTAGACAGATACCAAGTAGCAAAGTTAAATCAGGATCAGATAAAACATCTAACCATCCCATAACCCCTAAAGTAATAGCAGCAGTCAGTAAAAGTCTCCCCACCAAAAAAAGCCCAGGACCAGATGGTTTTAATGCAGAATTCTATCAGACCTTAAAAGAGGACCTAATACCAATTCTATTCAAACTATTCCACAAAATAGAAACAGAAGGAACACTACCTAATTTGCTCTCTGAAGCCACAATTACACTCATACCTAAACCACACAAAGACAGAACAAAGAAAGAAAACTTCAGACCAATCTCCCTTATGAATATCGATGCAAAAATACTCAATAAAATTCCTCCAAACCAAATCCAAAAACATATCAAAACAATCATCCATCAGGATCTACTAGGCTTTATCCCAAGAATGCAGGGATGATTCAATATTCAGAAATCCATCAATGTAATCCACTATATAAACAAACTCAAAGAAACAGCAGCTTCTGTGGAAATTTACCAGCCCGAGCAGTCATAGGTCTTACAAGTAGGCAGCCTCGGTGGACAGTACCAACTTAGATAAAGACAAGTGAATCATAGGCAGAGTCATAGTGACCTGTCCCCTGAACCTACACCCAGCGGATACCCTGTTCTGAAAGGTATCTGAATTCCCCTGAACACCTATGCTCCAGTGCCATTCCCTTCCCTACATCCTGCCTTTTGTGTTTATAACCCTGTGTGAATAAGTAAATTACGATGTGATAAAAAAATGATCATTTTACTAGATGCTGAGAAAACATTTGACAAAATTCAAAACCTCTTCATGGTAAAAGTCTTGGAAAGATCAGGAATTCAAGGCCCATTCCTAAATATAGTAAAAGCAATACACAGCAAGCCAGTAGCCAACATCAAACTAAATGAAGAGAAACTTGAGCAATCCCACTAAATTCAGGGACTAGACAAGGGTGCCCACTTTCTCCCTACCTATTCAATATAATACTGGAAGTCCTAGCCAGAGCAATTGGGAAATAAAATGAAGTCAAAGGGATACAAATAGGAATGGAAGAAGTAAAAAAATTCACTATTTTCAGTTGATATCATAGTATACTTAAGTGACTTTAAAACTTCCACCAGAGAACTTGGAAGCATTATAAAGAACTTCAGCAAAGTGGCTGGATATAAAATCAAGTCAAACAAATCAGTAGCCTTCTTCTACTCGAAGGATAAAAATGCTGAGAAAGAAATTAAGGAAACAACTGCTTTCACAATAGTCACAAATAATATAAAATACCTTGGCATGAATCTAACCATGCAAGTGAAAGATCTGTATGACAAGAACTTCAAGACCCTGAAGAAAGAAATTGAAGAAGATCTCAGAAGATTGAAGGATCTCCCATGCTCATGGATTGGCAGGATTAATATAGTAAAAGTGGCCATCTTGCCAAAAGCAATCTATAGATTCAATGCAATCTCCATCAAAATTCCAAATCAAGTCCTCATAGAGATAGAAAGACCAATTTGCAAATTCATGTGAAGTAACAAAAAACCTAGGATAGCATGAACTGTTTTCAACAATAAAAGAAGTTCTGGGGGAATTACCATCCCTGACCTCAAACTGTACTTCAGAGCAATAGTGATAAAAACTGCATGGTATTGGTACAGAGAAAGGCAGTAAGATTAATGAAATAGAATTGAAGATCCAGAAATGAACCCACATACCCATGGTCACTTGATCTTTGACAAAAGAACTAAAACCATCCAGTGGAAAAAGAACAGTATTTTCTTTTTTTAAAAATTTATTTAGTTATTTAAATCATATCATAATTTACTTATTTACACAGAGTATATAAACACAAAAAGGTAGGATGTGGGAAGGGAATGGCACCAGAGCATAGGTAAGAACAATATTTTCAACAAATGGTGCTGGTTCAACTGTAGGTCAGCATGTCAAAGAATGTAAATCGATCCGTTCTTATCTCCTTGTACAAAGCTCAAGTCCAAGTGTACAAAGGGCCTTCACATAAAAATCAGATACATTGAAACTAATAGAAGAGAAGGTGGGAAGACCCTCGAGTACCTGGGCACAGAGGAAGAGTTCTGAACAGAAAACAATGGCTTATGCTCTAAGATCAAGAATTGACAAATGATACCTCATAAAATTTCAAAGCTTCTGTAAGGCAAAGAACACTGTCAATAGGATAAAATGGCAACCAACAGATTGGGGAAAGATCTTTACCAATCCTACATCCTATAGAGAGGTAATATCCAATAAATACAAAGAACTCAGGAAAGTAGACTCCATACAACCAAATAACCTTATTAAAAATGGGTACAGAGCTAAATAAAGAATTCTCAACTGAGGAAACTAAAATGGCCAAAAAGCACCTAAAGTGCTTCAACATCCTTAGTCATCAGGGAAATGCAAAAAAAAAAAAAAAAAAAAAAAAAAAAAAACAACAAAAAAAAACCAAACCCTCAGATTCCACTTAACACCAGTCAGAATAGCTAAGATCAAATCCTTAGGTGATAGCAGACAGAGGAACACTCCTCCATTGTTGGTGGGACTGCAAGCTGGTACAACCAATCTGGAAATCAGTCTGGCGATTCCTCAGAAAATTGGACATATCACTACCTGAGGACCCAGCTATACCACTCCTGGGCATATACCCAGAAGATGCTCTAACATATAACAAGTACATATGCTCCACTATGTTCATAGCAGCCTTATTTATAATAGCCAGAAGCTGAATAGAACCCAGATATTCTTCAGCAAAGGAATGATATAGAAAATGTGGTAATTTACACAATGAAATATTACTCAGCTATTAAAAACAATGATTTCAAGAAATTTATAGGGAAGTGGATGGAACTAGAATATTCATCCTGAGTGAGGTAACCCAATCACAAAAGAACACACATGGTATCTACTCACTGATAATTGGATATTAACCCAAATTCTCGCAATAGCCAAGATACAACTCACAGACCACATGAAACTCATGAAGAAAGAAGACCAAAGTGTGGATGCATTGGTCCTTCTTAGAACAAGTAACAAAATACTCATGGGAACAAATATGGAGACAAAGCGTGTGACAGAAACCGAAGGTTGGGTTGTCTGGAGACGGTTTCACCTGGGTTTCCATCCCATGTACAGTCTCCAAAGTAGATGCTGATGTGGATGCCAGGAATTGCATGCTGACAGGAGCCTAATATAGCTGTCTTCTTAGAGGTCTGCCAGAGCCTGAAGTATACAGAAGCAGATGCTCACAGCTAACCATTGAACTGACCATGAGGTTCCCAATGGAGGAGTGAGAGAGAAGACTGAAGGAGCAGAAAGGGTTTGCAGCCCCATGAGGTGAGCAACAATACCAACCAACCAGAGCTTCCAGGGTCTAAACCACCAGTCTGGGAGCACATAAGGAGGGACCCATAGCTCCAGCTGTATATGTAGGGGAGGATGGCATTGTTGGGCATAGGAGGGAGAGGAAGTCCTTGATCCAGTAAAGGCTGGACTCCCCAGTGTGTGGGAATTTGTGGATGGGGAGGTGGGAGTGGGAGGGTGGGTGGGGGCATATCCTCATAGAAGCAGGAGGAGGGGGGATGGGATAGGAGGCTCTTGGGTGGGGGAAGGAATGGGGAAAGGGGATCACATTTGAAATTTAAGTAAAATATCCAATAAAAAAAAGAAAACATATATTCCATTTACCCCTAAGTGTGTGTTTACATAAAGATTAATTACAATTTGGAAACATTTATTAATTATTTTATTCCTCATTGGAAAACAGAATATTTTCCAAATTTTAGTATTTTTCTATGAAGAGATGTGAACAATTTCTTGTATCACTTTAAAATATCATTTTAATGATTTATATATTGTTCTATTATAATCCAATTATTCCATATCTGAGCCATTTCTTGAGTATATTTGAGTAGATTAATTTGTATTTTTAGGCTCAGTTTCCTCACATATGTACTGAGAATTTTGAGCCCACTCATATCATGCTTTTTTATAGAACATGAAATGCACTAACAATCAGTATCTAAGAAATATATTCCTATGTAATTTCCTAATAATAGCTAAAAGTAGTGTTCTTTAGTTTCAGCGAGTATAGGCAGTAAGAATATATGAGCCTTTGCAAGTCTGAGAAACCCCCTGCTTGCAGTGTTTTCATTTAAAAATACCTTCCTCTTGATCTCAGGGCTGCTTTTCTATCCTGTTGCATCAGGAAGGTTTGTGGTCCAAGCTTGTGAGCTTGAATTAAGACTCTCATGTGCTTGCATCAGAGTTGTGGTTCCTGGTGGTCTCTTTGGAGTTTTTTCAATCTGGAAACAACAGGACCACAAGAAGAAGGAGTTGTTAGAATCACAATGATGGAGAAGCAGAGAGATCAAGCCTGAGAGTTGTGGGAGAGAAAAAGTATACAATATGTAAGAATTGAGGTAGAGTGGCTCCAGGACCACCTCCCCCAATTGGATCTGAAGTAACAGAGATGAAATTCAGACTTTAGAAAGTAATATTGGAGGGGGAGTGTATTACCTGCTGGAATGTTTGGGAGTGGCCCAGACATTGAGCTGCTTAGAGCATATTAAAAATAAAGCGCTCTCTCTCTCTCTCTCTCTCTCTCTCTCTCTCTCTCTCTCTCTCTCTCTCTCTCTCTCTCTCTCTCTCTCTCTTGTGTGTGTGTGTGTGTGTGTGTGTGTGTGTGTGTGTGTCTTTCATTTGTGAACCCAAGACATACCTGCAAGGGAGTTTAGAGTCGATTAACAATTTACCGAATCAGAAGCAGTTATGTCCAGGGGTTAACATAACACAATCCAAGTGATGTCCTTTGTCATTGTGTCCTTTTCTTAGAGACCTTGCAGGGGAGGCACTGTTAGGATTTGATTGTCTGTGCCTGTGACAGTAAGTTTAAACATATTAAATGCCACATTCAGCCAATCTCTGATTGGTTTGAGGGTCATTATCTACCTAGTATGTCTGAGTTAAAAGATCTATGTTCTAGTTATCTGCTAAAACCCATACTTTTCAAATATAAAATATGAAATTCAGTAAAGCTTAACTTATAAATAACTGCACCAGTTTTTAGCCTATCCATCCCTGTTAAGAGTGAGTCTTAAAAGTCAGATTTGAATTGAAGTTCTTCTAGCGTTAAAATAAATTTTTTAAATTCAAAAACATACTCCATAAGAGAACTAACAGTTTCCGTATGGTTTAATTTAAGCTGAAGCCAATGTCAGGACAGGAAAATGTGAAAAGGTTGGGAAATGGCCATGTCCTTGGCTGAGGGATCTCTCTCTCTCTTAGGGCAGCAGGAGCTTTGCCGGAGCTTAGGCAATCTGAAAGGAGGGAGTGGATCTTAAAAGCCAGTGATTTTTAAACTTTTACATTATAACCCTATACAATTTTTAAATTAACAAATTCCTTAATTTTTATTCCTGGTATTATTACTGTACTATATCTGATTTAATAGAAAGAAAAAGACAAAAACATTTCCCTTTTGAGTATTAGGGCTTCTCAAATCCTTGAGATGCTTCTAGGGTCGGTATTGATGTTTGGGAACCATTAACTGAACAGCAGACATCCATTGTTTAACAAACTTGACTAAACCATTAGTTATTCATTTTCCAAAAATCAGGTCCAGTATCAGAAGGGTGAGTCTGCCAGCCAAAGCTGAGACAAAGGTCGTTAACCAAGGGAACCGGTTAAAAGGGAACTCATACCAGCCCTGAAACTACTATCTTTCTAATTTCCTTTCATTTAATCTTTTTCTAAGCTGAGCCGTATTTTCTCGGACTATTCCTAAATGATATGCCCCTTCAGCACTGTTCTCATAGAGCTACACATAAGCCAACTTGCTGAAGAAATAATAAATCTAAACATCTTCTATTTTGTAAAACTACTTCAACTAGATAGGAAAGTAAGTTTGGAGAACATCAAAAGATTCTTCTATTCTTCTTATATCAGTATCTATTCCAACGCATAAGGTTCTGCAATTCTTCTCTTGCAGTATTAGCGCTGAAGATCCTTTGCCAGCTACTACAGTTACTCCTCTACCAAGCAGGGTGAGTGATGCCACAGAATTTACAGCAACCCTATCCACCCAGTGAGCTGGGGAGCCTTACTGATTGGAAATGTTTTCTCCTGTATAGTATGATATCCAGGGAACTAGCTATACTAGGATATAGAAATTAGATGATATATTTAGAACTAGGGTGTGAACGTAAGGGATGAGTATTGATGCACAAGCCCACCAAGCATCCTTTGGAGGCAATAGGTACCCTTATTATATATTGGCAGGAGTTACAATAGAATTGCAGAAGTGTGAATGTTATGAGTGTATCTGATTTTCAATACAAAGAATTTGTCCTGTTTTTGATCAGAAGTCAGCTTTCCACTTTCTGATTGCTGATATTTACACTGAGTACTATTTGTGGTCTGTAAATAGTTTCCAGGGACAGCTATTCTATCATAGTGGGAGGGTTGGAAAGGATTAAGCATGACCAACAACAGTTCAGTGTCAAATCTGAAAAACAACAAATTGCTTCCAACAATTTCAGGGGTTCTGATCCAGGTGATAAAATGGCGTTTTGTTGGAACAGGGGGTTAATAAGGATGCCTCTTGGTGTAAGGGTGGGAATGAAAATAAATGTGGGCAAGGGCTGGGAATCTAAACTTTCTAGGACTTTATTGGGTCCAATTGATACTCTTTGAACATGTCTAACAATGAGTTGGACAAAGAAAAGATTTCCCCCAGTTTTTTATATTCTCTCAGTCTCCAAATATAACCCATATGCTGTAAGGCTGTGGGTCCGTATCCACTCTGCCAAACGTCAGTCTGAGTCGTGGGGTCCAGGGACCTGGATAATGCAGGGCCATCTGGTTCTCAGGCTCTTGGACATGAAGGTACCACTGGGAGTCGCTGAAAAGCTGAGAACAGATTTGGGATCACAAGAGTTGAGTCTAGCCCAGGCCAGAGGGTGGGGGGCAGCAGGAGAAGGGAAGCTCACCTGGTCCCACAGTGAGTGTCCTTGGCTTGATGGCTGCAGACTTGGTGGTGTTCATGGCTGGCAGTGTAGAGAGGCCTTCTATGGGAGATTAGACAGTCTTTCTTTAGGCAAAGGCCTTCTCCATGTCTATTCTGATGGAAAAATAAAGTCCATGGTTTTGAATTGTTTATTGCCATGGTTGAAAGTGGATGCATAAAACCATACCACACTTCTCAGTGTGGGCCTGAAATTAAATACTTTTTTGGAGGGAGTAAGGGAAAGAAAGCTTATTGGCTATGTCCTCCAGGCCTCTAGGTACCTCATCAGCTTGGAAATCTCTTTTCCTATTGTCTTGGTCTGAGATGTTGAGGCTGCCTTATCTACATATGGAAGGGCTTGCGACATTATCGTTAAGTGACTGCTGACTATAAATATATGTGGGTGCTGCAATCAAGATGAATCTGATGAATGAATTGTTTAGTAAACTCCATAGGTAAAATGTGCAGCCCTCTTCAGTGTGTAGTGATTTATTTCTCCTATAAATGTCTTGAGAGTTCTACATCTTCATCTGAACGCAGCTAGTGGAAGACTGACAGTGACACACCTACTCCAACAAGGCTACATTTCCTAATTGTGCCATTCCCTGGGCCAAGCACATAAAAACCATCACAGGGACCTACAAGGTAAATATGGATAAGGAAAACATGAGGGTATTCCATTTCTATCTAACTCAATGAAATCAGTTATTAGTATGGGGTTCTGGTAGATGGAACCTCTGCTTTCACAAGCACAGTGGTTGCATCTGGACTCTGTGGAAAGCTTCCAAGTATTAAGAACTTATGTTGGTCATATTCAGCTAGAATGTAAGTTAGGCAGCATAGGAGAGGGTTCCAAAGGATGATCTCCAAGAGGGTAAAACCCAAGTTATAAGGGTATTCCTGGCCTTATATAAAGAATAAGGTAGGAGAGACATCCAGTAACCACCAAGTTCAAGGTTTAAATTTTGTCAAGACCTCCTTCAGAGTCTAATTCATCCTCTCTACCTGCCCTGAACTCTGTGGTCTGCATATAAAATGTAATTTCCAATTGGTCCCCATAGCCTGTGCTAAAGGAGGAGTTACCTGAGAAATGAAGGCTGGTTCATTGTCAGACCCAAGCAGAGTAGGCAAACCATACTGGGTATAATGTCTTCCAAATGACTGGCAGTCTCATTTTTGTAGGGCAGGCATCTACCCATTCTAAAAAGACATCTACAAAAACTATCAGATATTTATATCCATGTATACCTGTTTTTACTCTATGTAGTTTATTTCCCAAGTGGTTCCTGGCTTTTGGCCTCTGATCCTGGTTCCTAAACATTCTTAATTGGTGCCAGAAGGCTTCACAACCTGACACATGAAGCAGTTTGAGATTATCTAGTATATTAATTGTCCCATGTTAAATATTTTGAATCTGGCCTTTCATAACAGTTGCTTTAATTTTCAATAACCCAGGTGTGAAGCTTAGTAAATCTAATGAATGGATTTTTTAGCAAACTCCATAGATAAAATTGTGCAGGGCTCTGCAGTGTATAATGATCTATTTCTCCTATTAATGCCTTGACATTTTGTCAAGCTTGTCTTCTATTCAGTGATTGGTGGGAGCACTGTGGGGTGGTAAGGCTACGAGAATGTTGGTGGTGAATGCCTGAGTGATCTCTTTTGCTTTATTTTATCAGCTAATCTGTTCCCTTGAGCTATTTCTGATGTTCCTTTTTGATGCAAAAGGCAATAGATTATGGCCATTTTGAGAGGAAGCCATAATGCCTCCAGTAAAGCAAGTATTTTTCGCTTATTTTTAATGGACTTTGATGCCCAAGGCAATATATTATGGCCACTTTGAGAAGAAGCCATGATGCCTCCAGCAAAGCAAGTATTTCTTCCTTATTTTTGATGGCCTTTCCTTCAGCAGTCAATAATCCTCTCTCTTGATATACCCATGTTCATGATCAAAGGCATATCTGATGTCAGTATAAGTATTGGCTATAGTCCCCTCTGCCAACTTCAAAGCCTAAATTAAAACTGTCAACTTAGTCTTTTAGGCTGGTGTTTCTGGTGACAAAATTGTTGTCCAAACAACAAAGTCGAAATCTACCACCAAGACCCTTGTGTAGTTGGTTCCATTCTGGATGAAGCTGCTCCCAACTGTGAAGTAGATGTTATTATCTATCTGGCCAGGGTCTGTCAGTCAAATCCAGCCTGATGTTTACAGCATGACCCAAAACAATAGAGTAAACTTGCTGTATATCTGAGGACAGGTCAGGTAAGGTGTTTAGGGCAGATGATAGGGATACCTATATGAAGGGAATTCAAAAGTACAGCCTAAAAGTGCACTAGTCTGACATTTGACAGCCATCATCTAGGTGGATTCTTGAGGGTTCACACAATAGCACAGGTAGTGATGATTGCAAGTTCCTGTCCCTTGGTTATCTTGTCAGCAACCTTGAACAGTAGGGCAGTGGCAGCTATGATCTGATGGCAGACTGACTATTCTTCTGCAACTAAGTCCAGCTTCTTAGGTAAATAAGCTATTGGTCTCTTTCATGGGCCCAAATGTAGGGTGAGCACTTCTTTGCTATCCCCTTTCTTTCATTCACGTACAGGTGAAATGGTTTGTGAATCTCCAGGAAGGCTAGAGCCAGCAAGGGTTTTTAAAAAATTTAAAAGCCATGTCCATTTCAGGAGTCCATTCTTATTTGTCTTCCTGCTCCCTTGTGGCTTTACAGAGTGGCTGGGCTATTTTACTAATTCTGGCACCCAGAGTCTACAAAATCCAGAAGATCCTCAAAATTCCTGTACTTGTCTTCAGGTAGATTGAGAACTTCGAGGCCAATGACAAAAAAGCTTTCAGTCAAACAATGGGCTCCTTTGCCAGTTACTGCCATGTGGCACCTTATCAAGGTGGCCCTTGGCCTTATAGATGATAAAGTTCACCTCAGAGATTGTGGGTAGATGAAAAGTTCCCTCCTCAGGCCATCCTACTTTTTAAGAGGTTTATATATTCCTTCAAAAGATGACTAGTTTTCTGGAACAAACAACCAAACATTAGTATTCTGCAACTCCACAGAAGTCCTTAAAGTGGTTCAGGACTGATCTCAGTGGTATGATCTGTCTCATCTTAGCAATCAAAGAAAAACATGAACAAGAAGACAAAAACTACGAACAGAATATGTACAAACACAGAATGATATTCCTGGGAATATAAAACAAAACCCAAAGACTGTTTTAGATGGGCTCCATCCCTACACATGGAAGGGTCACAGACCCACAGCTGATTCAGAAACCAGATGACAACTAGTAAGTTTCCACAAAAGTGGTTTGGGAGCATCTTCTGTAGCACCTGGCTGTGTGACAAAATACATGTCCACTATGCCTCTCTTGGTCTCCAGATTAAACCTGAAACAGAAACACAGAGGTAGACAAGTCAATAGACACCTGAGCACCTGAACAAACTGATCCAAAGATTAAAAACAAAAAAACAAACACAAAATCTCAACTTCAACTATTTAGGTCAAGAGTCTTCAGCATATCCGAGACTAGCCAGCACCAGTTGTAAGGGTCTATGATTTATAAAGAATGATACCCCAGATTTAAATAGTAAGCAACAGCAAAGACTGCTTATGCTACAGAAAATCTGCATGCAGTTGAGGTCTACCATATGTTAGTATGGAAGAAAGAGGTGTTGACTTAGCAGGGTCAGTTTGGCCTGTTAGAGTAGGAATGGGTGTTTTTTACCTTTGTTTCCCTGGATTTATTGGCTCCATACCCAGGAGCATGGGTGCCTTTGGGATTAGTTAAGGTTCTGAGGGATTTGGGAGACTTTTGCTGATTAACTATACTTGGTTCAAGCTAGGTGGGGGTGACCATATTCCACAGCTCCTAACTGGCTGCCTATGAGGCTGGCCCAAGCTAAATGGTGGGACAGCTTCCTGACTGGCCACCCATGAGGTGGGGTTTTCCCAGGAATTGACTTATTTTGGAGTTTTTCAGTTCTGGGGAACAGAAAACAGGCTTAGTTTGCAGCCTGCCATGGAGTCAGCCTGGCTCTGACTAACTCAGTCATCTCAGCTTCTTCACTAAGGTCTAGTGAAGTTGATCAATTTCAGGGTTTCCTGAAGCTTTTATTTAGTTGAAAGGGTAAGTATAAGTATACACTCATGGCTAATAAATGAAATACAGTGCCACTATATAAGTTGCTTACAATGGAGCATCACCAGTCATTGTATGTAGAGACAATATTGGAATAAAACACAAATGTTTAGAAAACAGTATTGCAGGTGTATCACACACATTAAGTAAAACAGTAGAAGTCTCCTCATTGACACTTATGACCTCTGCCTCAGATTTTGCCCTAACTTATAACCATAATGTGAACTCCCTGAAGGGGATCTAGCAGACCCTTGCATGGTAAATATTGATATGGCAGACCTTGATCTTTCCCTATTCAGTCTTCTTTCTTACACTGCCAGATTACTTTTGAAAAGATAGCCATCAATGTCTATTTACTTATTTGGCCACTTCCTCCCCTTGAGGCTCACCTCAAAGACCCAGCAGTCAAGGTATTGAAATCCAGCCATCAAAAGCCCCTTTTTGACTATCATAATTAACGTCTTATTAAAATGAAATACCTTATCCTATAGTTTTCCCTCTAAGTCATATTTGTCTCCCCACTTTACACAGGCAAATATTATCCATGGCATATATCTCCAATTCCTTTGGGCCTTTCTGTTCTTTGTCATCCTCTATCTCTTGGGTTTGGTTTTAATATTGATATAGCTATGCATTTTTGTTTAGTATATCCACTAGTATCATCTGTGTACTAGGTGTTATTTTCAGTACTTTATCTGGCTTAGCTTTTAGTTCAATTATTGGAAGAATCTCTGTGACTTTAAAAAATACTGGTCCTAGGACAGCCTGCATGGCATTAGTGATGGGGCTCATAGGTACCACATCTCATTATGGTAAGTATGCATAACACTTTTGTAGAGTTTGACTCTGTGCTACACGAAACGAGGTTTGGCTAGGAGGCCTTCAATCCAGTCCTTTATTAGGTAATGTATTTTTATAGTCACTCAGAAAAACCAGTTATTGCTTCAACAAGTTGTAGCCCTATATACTTCCCAGAGCTACTTTTCAACTGCTGTTTGTAATGAACTTTTACTCTCTTCCATGACTGAGACTAAAGGTCTATTGAAACCATTTGCTGAGGTTGCTGTTGCCATAGCACCAGCAATAAACGTATGAACTCCCAGTGATTTCCAACAAGAAAAGACACTGGGGTAGTGGGGCACATAGATATTTAACCTGTGCTACAAGGATTTTACCCTGCTCTGAAACTACTTGAGCCTTTCTGTCCGATCTGACAAGTTACACTGAGGACAGACAGCTTAGACAAGATGGGGTATGAAAATCAGCCAATAGCCTAAGAATCACAAGAATACATATAGTTCCTCCATATTACAAGAATAGGCTGTTGTTGATTTTTTCAATACTATTACTGGGAAGCATATTCATCATACCAGGACAAAATATAGCAAGAATTTTACAACTGTGCCTTGTCCTTGTAATTTGTGCAAACTGATCACCCATCCTAATTTCCTTAGATTCACCAGTATAGTTCTTTAATAGCTTGCCAAATCTGCATAACATGCAGTGATCAGAATTATATCTGTATATCCAAACATTTTTACAAAGAATGGACAAGACAAGACAACATCTTGCACCACCATCATGTAACGAATAGTGAGGTTACAAAAATGATCTTGAAGCACTCTGAAAGTCAGTTTTTATCTATGCTCAGCAGGTATCAGGTGATCCAGAAGTGGACAACTAAGAAGATAGTAAGGTCAAACATAAGCAAGGTCTACTAGAGCATGGAAAGTTTCCAAGTATTTGCATCATTTGCTTCCTCCATAGATCACAGTTGGGTACAAAACCAGGTAAAAAGTACTGAGTTATATAGCTCTCTGTAATACTCACTCATTCACCATGAGCCACTATGTTTCCATATCCTGGAGCTCTTCCAAGGAGCCTCTCTACATTTCGCTACACCTGATAAATACAGTGGGCCTGACTTAATATGCTTGGACTTACTCAGGGCCCCTTGAATGTGAATGTGGCACTAATTTCCCTGCTGCACTCCTCCCACAACGCTGGATCCCTGGATCAGAGTGGCCACAGGTTGGCATTGCGGATGTAACTCTTAGTCACTAAATTTACCATACTTGTGTGTTGAGGGAATCCCTGACTGGGTAAACCATCTCTACCCTTGGTATAACCCTCTGCTGGAAAGTACCCTTCCAAGTCTGGGGGAATAATTACTCCCTCCAGGGACAGGCATGATCATTTTCACTTGACTTTTTCTGTTATGACTGCCCTCTGTGAAATTCTCATCAGACTTTGCAGCTTTCCAGGAGTCTTTAGCACACCAATGGGTTTCTATCACCCCACCCCACCCCCAGGAACTCAAGCTTGACACAAATCTTGCCATATTTGTTTTCCTGCTAGCAGAGAGAATACTTCTTCAGCTTTATCCTTTTACTACCTCCTCTAGGCTACTTTCTCACTATATGCTTTCTCATTACATGATGGCCTAACTCACTGAGATCTGCCAAACATTTCCTATTTTACGAAGATCTTATACCGTCAATGGACTCAGCAAAGCCACTAAAGAATCACACCAGCCTTGAGATCCCTGCTGAATATGCGTTTTCTTTAACTCCTCTCTGAACAATTTTATCTGGACTAGTGAACTGACATTCAAACAGAGTTTCTCTTATTCCTAGTTCCTTAAATAGCATCTATTCCTCTTTTATTCTCTTGCAGTTCCTGATATTTATGGAGACTTCAGATGGAGATAACCAAGTCTCTCTAATGGCTCTGATAAGACTGTCTATCAAACATTGATTTCCTCATACTTACTCAGGTTATTCAGCCTTTGCCTTAAGGATGGATGGAAAGTTAAATCACTCAGTTTTCCTGTGTCTACTAAGAGCAGACTTATCCTATGCATTCTCTTATCCCACAGCTCACGAGCTATGATGAAACAGTCTTTGTTTGTTTAAAAGATTTTTGCAAATCCAACAGCACAGGCACTGGATTTCTCATGGTTACTATAGTTTATTACGCTGACCATTGTTAATGCCCCAAATCTGCTTGCTGAGTTATAGATATTTTCCTTTTTCCTTTTTTCTTTTTCCTTTTTCTTTTTTCCTATGGAGGATTGAAGCTTCAAGGTAACTTCTATTGCTTTTACCATATTCTTCTCCTCACTGAAAGGACTCTGGCCAGCTTGAGCATTGACACCATGGCTCTGGCAGGCTTTGTCATATTCCACCTTTTACGTGTCTTCCACCTTGAAAAAAAATATATTTCATTCCTAAAGCTAGACGCCAAGGTTCTTTTCCTTACATGTCCACTTCCTCTCTTGAGGCTGACTTCCAAGGTTCAGTATAGAAGTCAAGCAATCAAAAGCCATCATCAATTCACTTAATTAACATGCCCAATTAAAATTAAACACTTCATCATAGCACAGGGTTTTGCTTTGTACCTTTATAATATATACTGCCATTTTCCTATGTGGCACATCTGTCTCCTTTCTATCTAGAGGCAGTCCCTTGTCCTTCAGACAAATATCTCTGGCCTCTCTCCCGTGTTTCCTTCTCCTTATTCCTTGTCCTCTATTTCCTCCCATTGTCTCTTATTTGCTGCTCTGTGTTCCTCGGGGCCAAATAAACTTCCACTGTGCTGAGAACTTGGTCTAGGGGATCCTGAGCCAATACTGGTCTCTTATACTCACTCTCTGGATCTTTCCATGGATTCTAAGAAAACCTATTGAGCATATATTTAATTTGTACTTTCTTTTAATTCTTCCTTCTCTCCTAGTCCTTTAAAAGCAGCAAGCCAATGCCTCTCTCTCATCGTCCCATGCATCTAATGTACTTGCCAAATCAGAGGCTATCCCAGAGGATGCAGGTCACCCATCCACATCTCCTTTTCTTTTTGCATGACTAAAGCCTGACTATCATGGGTGATGGGTTACAAACATAGGAACTTGGAGCACATTCACACTCTACAGGCAGCTCAACAGGTTGGATCATGTCCTTTCCATATGACTCCAGTCTAAATTTCTTCCAGGCCTTCAACTAGTTTTTGCTTCTTCTGGGCAGCTGCGCTAGTCTTTCTTTCTGCTCAGCTGTTTCCAAGTGAGTGGGAGAATCACCTTTGATTGTTTATTCTGACAATGAAGGGTTCTAATGACTCTGGTCAGTTTCCTGAACTTCCTTTATCTATTTTGAGTTGTTTATCTTACTGCTTAAGGAACTTACTGAAGGATGGAAAATTTTAATCTCTGAGGAAAATTTTTACACAGTAGAAGGTGTCAGTCACTGGAGATGAACAATGACAAGATGAACCAAAACAAATTAAAGTAGCCAAAAATAAAATATCCTGTTGATAGAAACAAACTGCTCTTTACCAAGCCATATAATATACATATTTAATATGCCATTAAATCAAAATATTAAGATAAAAGAAGACACAAAAGACTAGGAAAGAGGATTCAATTATTTAATCTTCAAAAGCTGGCTAATACATGATGTTCTGAAACATAATTCTCAGAATAAGAGAAGAGATGGCAATTGGAAATTAGTAAGATGCGTTCTTATAAAACTGGTAGTATGTGAGTTACTACCCTAAGCCATATTTATATGTCTAATAAAATTTTCATCTTGTGGTCAGTCCTGCATTCAAATATGTGTAAAATTTACCAATTTATATGTACACAATCCAATTTAAATAAACATATTAGATGATTTGTTTGTATTAAAATATATGCATACAAGATGATACAAATTGTAAATATTTCTAAAAATTCTGTTTTATATTAACCCCCATTTTCCTACACGCTTATTATTTGATGTTCCTATATATTTCTGAAAGAAGTTATAGCATTCTGCTTAATGGATAATTTCACTCTTTCTACAATTCTGAATCAATTCTTCATGGTAAATCCTTGCATTTCTATTTTTGTGTACATGTAAAGTTGAAACTATTTCATGTAAATTAATAGATCAAAACCATGTAATTGGTTTGGATATATAAACCAACAAAGTGGCATAAAAGTAATTTCAGTTTCTGTACAGTGAAATAAAATTTAGTAAGTAAAGAACAAGAAGAAAGTGCCAGTAGTAAAGTATTTCATGGAATGAAAAGAATAAAGGTTGGGAAGTTTTCATTTTTCCTGGCCAGTATCAAGGAATGCATATTTCTTGGTTTATAGACTGGAAAGTAGGACCTTATTTCTCTTTCCTGTCTTGCTAGATAGAGGGTGAAAATGCCCAGAAGTCTTATACAAAAAAGAAGAAACATGCAGTCAAAAAGGTCATCATTGTTGATGCTACAGCTGGTGCCCTGGTCAGCCTAATGCAGCCAAAAAGGGTGACCAGAAAGATGAAAGCCCAAGGGAAAATCCCATTGCAGCCAAAACCCTCTCCTGGTTAGAGGAATTGGCAGATACTATGTATTCCAGAAAAGCCTTGTACAAAAGGAAATACTCAAAGTCCAAAGTTGAAATGAATAAGAAAAAGGAGAAGTTCCTTGCTACTGTCATAAAACCAGCTGGTGGCACCAATAATGGTGGTGCCCAGATGGTAAAGCTTCCAAAAATGCCTAGGCATTCTCCTACTGAAGATGTGCCTCAGAAGCTGCTGACCCATGGCAAAACCCCTTGGGTCAGTATGTGAGAGGGCTTACTCCTGGGACTGTCCTCATCATCCTCACCTGGCACCACAGGGGCAAGATAGTGGTTTTTCTGAAGCAGCTGGACAGAAGCTTGCTACTTGTAACTGAATCTCTTGCCCTCAACCAAGCTCCTCCGGGTGGAACACACTAGATATTTGTCATTGCTACCTCTAAAAACACTGATATTAGCAAGGTTAAAACCCCCCAAACACCTGACTGATTCTTACTTCAGGAAGAAGTAGCTGAAGAAGCACAGGCATCAGGATGGCAATATCTTTGACTTGGAGAAGGAGAAATATGAGATTACAGAACAGCAGAAGGCTGATCAGAGAACACTGTGAGCTGGCAGATTTTAAGTTCCAGGGCTACCTGAGATCTCAATTCTCCTGACAAATTGGATTTATCCTCACAAACTGTTTATTCAAAATTGCTAACAACCTAATTATACAGCTTCATGAGTTCAAACAAAACAACAGAAAAAATAAAAAGGAAAAACGGACTTCTTCTATTATCCTAATGAAAGTATAATAGACAATGTTCTTACATTGACCACATTTTCTAATAATTAAATTTCATGAATAGCCACCATGATTGCTCTAATTGTTTTAAGATTTCTGAGTCTTCGTAGTCTCTCTTCCTCCTCCCTCTTAGCAATTATTTCTAGCTGTCTACATGAGTTAGAGATATTTGGTGGAACGCAAGGTAAGCAACCCACATTTTATCTCTGAGACCATTCTTTGTATCATTCAAAACAGATGTGATTAATTAGTTTTCCAAAGTAATATCCAGTGCAGAGCAATATCAACCATTTTTACTCTGAAACAGCACTGTTATATCTGATAAATTGCCATTTCAGTTCTTGCTTGGTCCTGAAAACATGACTATACATTTTCTCGTTTAGTCATTTCTGGAAGGATTATTACACTATATTTTAAGCAAATGTCATCTTATGAGACTTAAACACTTGTTCGGGTTATTATTATTTTGATGTGTTGATATATATGCTTAGCTTGTTCTCTTGTCTATAAAGGAGAGATTCAATTTACTAGAATATTCTCTCCAAGACTTCTCTAGGACTCCTGTACCACAGTATACATTTATTTCATAATAGTTTCATAAATATTTGTAATAATTTGTATACCGTCCTACTTAGATATATCTTCAGTGTAATATGAATTATTATCAAGATTTATTCATAAATTATCAGCTACATACACAATAAAACAAGCTTTGAAATATTGTATTTATGAACAGAAAAGGTATGAAAAGAAACACCTGGTGATAATTGTACAATATTTCAAACTGTAATACATGGTAAATAGTATTTCAAGTGAGTGTGTTCAATTAAAAACTCTACTACCTTCATCATATTTACCTCTATGCTAGAGGGGAAAGAAGATATAACACAGAACAATGTAAAGAATGATGATTATGATGAATATATATATATATATATATATATATATATATATATATATAATAGTCACTTGAATTATTTCAACCCCAATATCCTGAAATGATCATAATTCACTTGTTTACATTTTTTTAATGTGGAAATAATATTGAAAGCTAACTGGAAACCTGACCAAACAAGATTTATTTTACAAATTCCATAGTAATCACAGAAATGAAAGCTAAGCAACAATAAGATTCTGCATCAAATCTATCACATTAGCCAAAATGAGAAAACCAAGTAATTACCACATCAAGAATTTAGGAAGCAAGACAGCAGGAGTCTTCCTGCATGCTGAAGGAAATGGGAATGTAAAGTGCCACTTATGAGGGCATCTAAAGTAGTTTGGAAAATTAAATCTGCATAACTTATGGCAAGCAAACACTTCCCTAAGTGTATATATCCTGAAAAATTATTTCATACTTTCATATTGGACTCTTGTATATATTAGAAATTCCTACAAGCTATAGGCAAATTGGCCATGTATATATTGATGTAAACATAAGTAAGAGTTGTGAAATAATGACAGCCACTTACTAAGGACTTGCCATCTTTCAAATTTATAGCAGATGATACCTAAATTCTTAAGATTAACCTATGTCTGTCTTATCTGTTTTCCCAGTGTTCTGTGATAAGCAAAAGTTAGGTTGGAAATTGAAGAGTTAAGGTAGCTCATGTCTGAAGGTGAAGAGCAAGCAGAATTTCTTCTGCTTCAACAATTCCAGTCTGTTCTTTTCTATAATTTCCAACTGTGTGGGTGAGGCCCAGCCATTTTATAGAAGACAAGCTGCTTTTTGCAGTCTACTGGGTTGAATGTTAATTGCATATTTAAAATATTTTACAGCACAATCAATGCTTGTGTTTGACTAAATATGTAGGTACTGTGACATAACTAAAGTGACATATAGAATTAACCATTAGAGAGATGTCAAAGGAAAATATTTGTGCTGTAATCCTGAAATAATTCAAAGCCATGATTCTGTATAGCTTCTTTTTAAAACTTCCCATTTTGAAACAATGCATATACAATTATTAAAATGCAAACACATACGTTAGTTACATTTAAGTAAAAAAAAAAGAAAGAAAGAAAAGCAATCAGTATCTATAACTTCAGAATCAAAGTTAATGTGTCAAAGTTCATTATTCTGAACCTTACTTAGCCATGAAATTGGAAAATACATAGTAGAATGAAGACAAAATAATAGTGGTGACATAAGTTCAACATATGTGGAATATTTTAATCTGGTCTTTACAAGAAAAGTGAAAATAGAATTGATTACATTATTGCTTTGGCTGAAAGGCCACTGAAGAATCTCCTCTTCCCTTGATTACCATGACTTGATTTGACCTGCTCGACTACTGTGTCATCCTGCATTCACTGTCTCTCATCTTTTTTGCCCACTTTACACTATTCTCACTGATAAAAAGTGATTTCTGAAATTCTATATAAAATAAGAATATTCCTGGTAATTCCTATCCATCCTAACTCTAATACGAGATTTGACCTCTGATTTTGTCTCTGCTCCGAATAGCTCATTAAATATCTAAGTCGCCATGCTTAACATAATCTAATGGAGCCACTTATGTCATACATGCTCACAATGAAAGTTTGGTGTCATAAATATAAGTGACTTCAAATCTCAGACAGATGTTCCAAGTCAAAAAGTAAATACTCAAAGATTTATCAAATCCTAATCATAAATGTCATTTGCTTTAGTCATAAAATCTTCAGTGATGAAATGAGAGAAAAAAACAAAAACAAAAACAAACAAAAAGCTTAGAAAAGATCTGAGTAATTTAGAGGAAACTTTCAAAGATGATAGCAAACTGAATTATGTCTATTTGAATTATTTCTAATTTATTTGTCCCCAGATACAATTGTATTTTATTTCTTGATTACATGCACTCTGGAGACTGAGAGTAAACTGAGAGCAAAACAGGAAGAGAAAAACCACAAGGTTTGGGGTAAGTTGAGTTGGTTACACAATACCAAATAGTCAGCCCTGAAATACATACAAGAAGCATTTTATAAATAGATGGAGTAGATTGTACTCATGCATTTAGGAATGAATAAATATATGCCTATTATTTACTTAAAAAATCATATATCCTTATATTTAAATCTCTCTCTTTTTTTTGTGTGTGTGTGTGTGTGCATGAGGAAGAGAGAGAGAGAAAGAGAGAGAGACAGAGAGACAGAGACAGAGAGAGAACAAAAAAGAGGCCATGGATTTGGGAGAGTCAAGAGGCATAAATAGGAGCAATTTCTAGAAATAGGGTAGGAAGAAGAACATTATATGATTATAATTTACCTCAAAAATCTTATAAAGTTAAAAGAATAAAAATAATGTTTTTCACTTTAGAGAATTAAGTGTATGTTTAGAAACATATTTTAATTGTTTTTAATTATTACCTTTTTAATTGTTGTAACAGCATTTGTTTCTTTTCTGTTCCTTATATTTGGCTTGATCACTTTTCAGATGTGTTTCACATTTTCTTGAAGAGATTGTTCATCATTTCTTGATAATCACAAAAGAGAAATGTACAAAAATGTGAGACTCTCATTCTTTTAAGCCTCTTTTCATGGTACAAATTACACAAGAACATGTTGAAAATTAAATTATAAGAATTCTAAATTAAATAAATCAGTAATTTTCAGGGTTTGTTATTTATTTACTTTACATCCTGAGCTCAGATTCTCCTCCCTCCTATCCTCCCAGCTTCTCGTTTTCACCTCCCCTTACCCCTATCTATCCCTCCTCTTCTTTTCCTTAGGAAAGAGGAGGTCTCCCATGGATAGCAATCCACCATGGTGAATCAAGTTGTAGTAAAACTAGGTGCATCTTCTTCTATTCTTGGTCCTTGAAAATCACATCATGTGTTGGAATCAAGTTTACCACCTAGGACATAATATTTGATCTTGTGTAAAAATAGGTTCATGGTACCTATTCAAAAAGGGAGCTTAAGAAATAAAATGTAATATATATATATATATATATATATATATATATATATATATATATGCTAAATGCATACATATATGTATTTATTATATATTTATGAAATATATTTATATATTTGTCTTCATTTTACTAAAGATTGATTTAATTAATATAACATTGAAAGGGTCCACAGGGAAATACCACAAGTCATTCTTTCACTTCCTACAACACATTATAATCCTGCTTCTCACAATGCTGGTGAGAAATCCAATTTATTGTCATATACAATTTTGAAGTGTCTTTTACTTAATGTCGAATGAGGATATGACAAAATAACGTAATAATTGCTTTTACTTCCTTCTAAGCTATGCTTTATGATGGTAAAATATGCATCTGCCTTTTATATACCATTTTTCCATCTACTAGCAAAGAATGCAGCAGAGACGTGATACACATGTATTAAATGATTAAATATAGATTCCAGTACTTTCACTGCAGAGATCTAAGCTTTCGTAGAGAAAGATAAAAGTAAGAAATGTAACATAGGCTTTAACCAAAGTACATAGATTTGAACATTAAATTCCAGAGAAGATTTCCTGTGGAACTTAAGCCATGGATAAAGTATTCAATAATCAGGAAGATTTACCCAGGAAATAAAAAGTCTGAAGAGTTTTTAGCAGACTAGAGACTGGATACAGGTGATGGCATTACATGAAGGCAAGGCTTTGGAGCCTGACTGTCTTATAAGCTTTGGAAATCTGCTGAAATAGTTTAAGCAGATGAGAGACTCATCTATCTACTCACGAGTCAAAATTAAAACTAATAGAGTCTCTAGATTTATTTAAGAATGCATATACACAGCATTTTAAAATAAACAGAAAATTTACTTGTTTTATTTTCTGGATGTGAGAATACAGTGAAAAAAAACTTCATACAGTGGACAGGATACAATAGGCCTAACCTAAAAAATATCATCATGCTTAGAATTTATTATGAATGAGGTTTTGGTAAATAGGTAGACTATGTTAGGCAAAAAAATAATCAGCATTTCCATGCACAATTCTTTACCATTTATTCAGACAAAATTATTTCTAGGACAAAAACACTATGAATATAGATAATTTATCAGGTTTTTCTACCAAAATGATATATACTTTTTAATGACCTCAGGATTTTCATTATCATTTATTGGTCCAACTTATTTTGCTTTAGTTGAGCTCCATTTGTCAGGACTCCATGGAGAGGAATGCACCAAGAAACTTCTGTTGGTGTGCTGTGGTGTTTTTTTGCTGCTTCTCATGACTTAAGGTGAATGTCAGAGTGAGAGTCACGTGAAGTTTTACTAAGTCAGAATCATGTGTTGAGGCAAGACACATGATGTGTGGAAGGATATAAATAGAACTCAATGGACAGTGGAGGAGCTGACACTGGCTTGCTTGCAAGGTAAATGTTTGTTGGTCTCGTGTCTTCATTAATCTTCACTTCCCTGAGAGAGGTACAGCCAGAACTATTACTGGCATTACTGGCCAGGTCACTTCTCCTGACTTGGACTGAAGCTGGGGCCTGAATGTCTCTGCTAGGTAGTGCCACTGCTGCTGATTTGTGTTTGCTCTCCTGATTCTACTAAACTGGACTGCTGGAGTGCTCATAATAAACTAGAAAATAGAAGAAATGAAGACAATTCGCCTCCTGATAACAGAGAATTTTTCTACTTTTATGGTGATCTTTCTATTATATATAAAATTGATTAGTTGATGTGCATTTTCATAGTGATAAAATAGCACCATTGGATGACTCTGTCTGCATCAAACTCTTCTTCTGATTGTCACTTGGTTAATCCCTCTTTACTTGTATTTCTATTGATTATTTGGTAATTTAAATTCAGAGAATTACTTGCTTCTTTTTGTCAAATTTCAAGCTCATCAGTATCTAATTGATGTGTATTTGAACCACCAAGGACCTTTATATCATTATTTTTACTTGACATATACTAAGAAGACAATATTTTCTTTAATTCTGTGTGATAAATTTATAACTTGTATCCAATGTATATATTGACATAAGAATAACTGCCATAGTCATTGTTTCAGATGATTTGGAGATTGTTTTTTAACAAGAAATATGATTCATTTTCTCAGTTGTTTTCTGACTTAGTTTACTAAAATTTATAGATATGTTTCATTCCTGATAACTTGGCAATGAGGAACTTATGTTCCTGGTAACATTTAAAATTATGTCTGAAGAAAAAGCAATAGAGAATTATATAAAATGCTCTAATGACTACATAGGGTTTGAGGACTATATGAGCAAATTTTGTTCTAAATATCCTTATCACCATTAAAAGTGAGCTAAACTAATGACAGAAAAAACTGTCACAACACAGCTCAAAAACCCAAGACTCTTTGTTACTTTTCCTGTTGATGGGATTAGCTACCCATCATGTTTGGTAGGAAGGTGTTTATAAGTGCTGGCTACATTTTATTTATATCCAGAATGCAGAGAACAATAAAGTTCCAAACATAGTCAAGAAAATTCTTCACAGTTAACCACAGAAGATAACCTAATGAAGAAAATTATTCAAAAGGTCTGTTTGTAAACTTTTCAAGTTGGAATTCATATTAACCATCACAAGAAGTTTTCTGGTTTTGAATAAATATCATAGAAATGTCATATATAGGTAGGTGGAAAACTATTTTGTTCAAATTCAGAGTCATCATAGGTATCTATGCCTCCATTCCTAAAGGAAGTGTGTACTTTGTCTAAATTCCATACATCACATATACATGCAACATATAAATATCTTGTTTTCTTCCCCCATAGTAACTCTCTTTCTCATCCTGCTCACAGTGTTCGCTACTAAATTAGTTCCTAAAACAAAACTAAATTTTGTAATCAACTCCTGTTTGCCTTTAGGGTTTTAAAAATAAAATATTGACAATATACCTAGGAAAATCTGGGGAATTGTGCTAGCTGCTAATACAAATAACCCCGTCTGAATACAGCCACCATGCAACTAGTGAAAAGGCCTTAGCCAAAAATATCTAACATGAAATTATATAAAAGGTGGAACAAATGAAATTCAGAACCAACTAGAACTATTTACAGAGGAATGAATCTCAGCTCAAAGGTAGTGGCTATAGCAATCTTTAAGGTGTCACTGTGCCCATGGCTATAAAGATGATACTCACTCTTCACAAATTGTAGTGACACCAAGAACAATAGTTTTTTGGATCAGGATATAATTCCAATAACTCAAGAAATATTGTTCTTCCAAAGTATAATACTTAAGATAGACTATATAAAATGCTGAAAAACAGAAGTTTGGCAAAAATTTTCAGTGAAAGATGCATTAACTGAGACATATGTATCACTTAAGAGTGAGGCCTAGATAAAAGGAAGGTAGACATTAGAAACTTCCAGAGATCACATCGAAGGAACAGGATGATTTCTGGTTTTATTTGAAGGACCAATAAATTTATGAAGAATCTGGGCAGTTTAAGGGATTATTTGTGCAAAGAAAAGAACACTCTGAGCTGTTTTTCTATTGTTTAGTGTTTTGTTTGTTTTCTTGAACGACACTTTGGAAGACAGTTTCATTGGGCGTTTCATTAATGAGTACCAATTTCATTAATGAAATCCCTTCCAATAACTGAAAAAACAATTATAAATTAAACTACCTAACAGAATAGTGACTGCATTTTCATGTTGTCTAAAATAATAGTGGAAGGCTTATGACTGGAAAAAAATGGGCTTTTGACTCCATGTTAAAGATAGCAACAAAGGAAAGGTCCAAAAGCCACATCTCTGATGTCATGCAGGTGTACACTGCTACCATATGTTATTCTCCTCTAGGTTTCTAAAAAAAAAAAAAAAAGTGTAAGCTAAAGAGAATTCATGGAAATAGTGCATAGTTTTCTGAGAGGAAATTTGCATGTATAAAATTTTCTTTCCTGAGGAGTAGGATTGGATATGCCAAGTACCAGCCTTGGCTTGGGATAAGGTCTTAAGGAGAAGATGTTATGTAGGTGCAGAAGAAATGACTTGATATCAAGTGTGGGGTACAAGCTGACAGCTTTGTAGTCTGTTTAGGATACCTCTCTTGATAGTTCTCTAGGTAACTCTTGGGTTTTCTGACCAAAGTCAGAAAACCTGCTAGAAAATTCTATAAAAGATGTAATAGCTTTCTGGATAGCTCTTGGGTTTTTTGGTCAGAAAATCTGCTAGACCAAATTCTAGAAGAGCTGTATTAGCTCTCTAGGTAGCTTTCTCTAGGGAGTTTTCTCTATGTATCTCTTTCAGACCAAAGCCCAGTCTTTTATTATTTACATATCAATTAAATCATTTAACCCAGGTTCCCTTTTAATTATACCATGAATCAGTATTTTATGACCTTAGCTCCTTGAGCCTTAGAACAGGACAGCAAGTACATTTGTTTTTATTATTGTTGTTGTTGTTGTTATTATCTTTAATCCTTTTTTTACAGTCTAGTCATTACCTACCTCCCAGTCCACCCTCCTCATCTCATTCCTCCTCCCTGTTCTCCAAGAGGATGTTTCCATACCTCTATATCCCACTCCCCGCTGCAACCTGCCAGGCCTCCCCATTCTCCAGGGCCTCAAGTCTCTCAAAAGTTAGGTGCATCTTCTCTCATCATAGTAAATGAACTCAGAAATTTGCCTGCACTTGTAATCAAAATAATAAACTTAACTGAGTGGGATCTTACCTTGCCCTCAGATCACTACTTCCACCATGCTTGGACCCGAACTCCCTCTCTTCAGGCTGGCCTTGAACTCAGAAATCTGCCTGTGTTTGTAAACACAAAATATAGTCACAGCTGGATATAATCTCACCCTGAAATCACCACTTTCTTATCTCTTGGTGACTTTTTTATTGCTTCAACCTTTCCTCTTTTTATTGAATATTTTATTTATTTACAGTTCAAATATTATTCTATTTCCCTGTTTGCCCTTTGCAAACCCCCATCCTCTTCTCATCTCCCTGCTTCTATGAGGGTGCTCCTCCTCCTACACATCCATTTCTACCTCACCATCCTGTCATTCCTCTATACTGGGGCATCAAGTATCAGGGATTAAACCATCAACCAAAGAGTAGACATAAAGGGACCTATGTCTCTATCTGTATATATAGCCTTATCTGGTATGGGAAGAGAGGTCCTTGGTCCTATGAAGGCTTGTCTTGTTTTTTAATTGTTCCTTTCCTTTGACTGACTCATTAGTGCAGCTGCTTCTGTTCTTTCTGTCCACAAAGTTCCACATACAATTTATCCTTGTATTTTTACATTGCTGACAATCTTGTTTATATATTCTTGAACTCATGTTTTCAGAGTTCTTTCCCACAGCTTTAAGGGCTATCCTGAAGGTCATAGCACTTACCATTTTGCTGAGTAACACAGATACATTCTTGCTTTCCTAAATTCTGATGTTCCTAGTTATCATGGAGTCATTATCCTTAGCCGGTAGAACATTTCCTGAAGGAGAAACATGAAGTAAAATTTCTACTACATTATAACAAGCCTTATGCCTAGCAACTGTCAGCACTTGTGGAGGCCCATGGCCTACTGGCTCTGGTTCAGAGACAGAACCTGTGTCACACAATCCTTTCTGCTGTCATGCAGGATTTGACATGAATGCAGATTGCTTTTCCTATAACAATAGGTATTAAATAAGAAGGTAGTTTTAGATATGTTTTGTGAGGTTGGATGTGTGGTAGATAAAGAACACTTTAGTCAATTTACAATGTTTTAATTAAATGTCTAGGGGTAATTGTGAAAAACAACATTGTATTTTAATTATCCAGAAAGGTAGAAGCTCAAAAGTTATTGACATGATAGTAGGCTAAGTACCTGATAAGGACTGCTTTCTGCTTTGAGAATAGTAAGGTATTGTTTGTACCTCAAATCTATGTGCTTGTGAGCTCCATACTTTGTGGGTGCTTACTGGTTTTTGCTGTTCAGGTTTGCTATGTTACTTTGGATTACATAGCTAAATACTGGTCCCTGAGATCCATTTGCCCCCACAGGTAAGGAAATCCTCATGTACACTAACTGATGCAATGTAACCTTACTCCTTAATTTAAAACAATTGGTTGAATAAAGAAGTCTACAGTCTATAGCTGGACAGAAAAAAGATAGGCAGAATTTTGGTTTCTGGGATTGAAATCTGAGGAAAGACCATGAGGAGAAGAGAGAGAAGATGGAGAGGAGAGGACACCAAAGGATAAATGAATAGTGAAAATAAGGCCATGAGTGATCGTCAATTGGAGTAAGAGTGGCTCAGCTGAATTATGACAAGTTATAACTCAAAGTTATTGACAGGAAAGTAGACAAATAAATTAGCCTGTAATTCTTTACCCAGCTAAAGTGCTTTAAAGGTTTATCATAAAAATAAAGGTTTTGTGTCTTTTATCTGGTTACTACATGATCCATGATGGGGTAGAAATCACCAATTAATATTAAATATTTATCACAACAAAATGGCTGCCAACTTATGGCAATTAGAATCCAAGCTTACAGCTCCAATTCTCCCTCCCCCAACCAAGGAAATATTAGGCTAGCCTGAAAAGATGCCTGGTATATTTATAAAAGAACAAAATTAGACCAAATTCAAAGTTTCCCAGGACTTCTATTCCCAGATGAACAGCCAAGGAGCAGGAACTTTCAGAGAGATAATATGGTAGGTAGCTTTTAAAGAAATTTAAAAGCAGAATACAGAAACTGGGGCTTCTCCCAAGGGCAGAGCACAGCAATGGCTGTACAGAAGGTACCATGCTCCAGGTTACACATAGGCTAAATGTAGCTGTTTTAATGGTGCATAGTAAAAGCCATGGAGACTTCCCACAGACCACAACTGCTGGATAAGCCACTTCCGGTTCTCTCAAGCTTTGCACAGCAGATCAGCCCAATTCTGTCCTTTGAAAATTAATGCTCAGTGCTCAGCTCCTGGTACAAGGAAAGAAAACCTAAGTTTAGCTGCTGGAGGTAGAGTGTGGCTGGAAGCCAAAAACACTTCTCCCTGTAAACAAAGGGACAGGGGCATGGCTTGGTATAGCAAAGCACCTGAATTAAAACACAGCAGACACAGAAAATGAAGACAGGCATATCTCTGTCAGATTGGGACCTTCTGCTGATAGATACTGCCACTTACAAATGTCAGTCTAAAACTCAAAATTACACATTTTTCGGTAAAGAAACTATAAAGGTTTTTGCTTAATAAGGAATAAAAATAGTCTTAGCAATTTTACAAAATAAATATACATAAATCTTAAATTTATATAAAGATAAAAGAAGAATATAGGTATATTATCCACACAATGTATGTTTATAATTTCAAATGAAAAGATAATGCTTTTTTTGTTTCCAAAGGGCATTTTGCACTAGGATTTAAGAAGATGTTCTAGGTCTAAAAAATATTTTTAGGATGGTAATACAAATTAAGATAAAAAAAATGATTTAGATACAGAACTCTGAACTCACCAAGATAGGATAGATGATATCATTACCGAAGTTGCCAAAAATAAATCAGCTGGATAGTAGAAATGTAATTATTACCTAATAATATTCATATTTATTGCATACTGGTTTCTACTGCATGTCATTCATAATTATTAGAAAAAGAGCCTCTCATTTAGACAAAAAAGGGGGGGAAATTGTTGAGGTTTGCTCTGTATTTTAATGCTAAATACTGGCCCCAAGGTCTGGTTGCTCCCAGGAATAAGGAAACTCTCAAATACACAAAATGATGCAATGTGACCTTGCTCCTTAAATTTAAATTATTGATTGAATAAAGACACTTACAGGCTATAGTTGAGAAGAGAGGTAGATGAAGTTTTATTTCTCAGGTTTGTAGTCTGAAGAAAGACCACAAGGAGAAGAGAGAGAAGATGCCAAGTGTAGGTGGATCATGAAAATATGGCCATGAGGGCTGGCCAGCTGGAGTAAGAGCAGTCCAGATTGAATATTTCAAGTTATAATGTGGGATTATTCATAGAGAAGTAGATATTAATAGGGTCTACTTAAAGGGTAGATATCAGTCCAGCTCTACTGCTTTAAATGTTTATCATAAATATAAGTTTTTATGCCTTTTACTTGGGATCTGAGTGATTCATAATGGTTCAGAAACTCCAACTGATATTAAATAATTGCCATATCATTTTGCTTTGAAGTTGGAATTTCTTGTTGTTTCCACTGGAAAGAAACATTGCAAAAAGAAAGACTACTGTGATGTGCTTCTTTTATCAATGAGTTGTTTTGCTTATTGTACAAGTTGCACACTTAATTAATTTATTTAGTCACATATGTCGCATATGTCTATATGGATATAGACTTACAAACTTTAAAAATATAATGATATTCATGAGTCACTTGGTTATTTCAATGTGCTTGAATATTTAATGATTACAAACACATTTTAAAATGATATCATAATGTAAATATGTTTTTAAAGATATTTGAGAAATATTTGTAGATAAAACCTTTTAGTTCACAATAAATTTCAAAAGAAAGATTAGGAAGAACAGGTAAAAATGTAGATAAAACTGTATATATATTAATACTTGTAAAACTGGACAATGGGTAAAGGCCATTCCTCATTACCTTGTCTTGTTTAACCCTATACATTTACTTTTTCACTAAATTATTTATAAAATTAAAGACATATAAGCTATGAATTTGAAAGAGACAGGTGGTTGGTATATGGAATAGATTGGAGAAAGGACAAGGAAGAGAAAAATAATTTGTTTATAGTATAAAAACAAAAATAAAGTATCAAAAAATAAAAGTATCAAATTAAAAACTAAATTACAAAAGTGTATGCAAAACTAATAAAATTATAGTACTAAATAATAATAAAACTAATATTGTTCATTTGTGTGCACACATATAAGCACACATGAATGCAACATACATAGATAAACATAATACATATTAGAATGAAATTCAGCATAAATGAGATATTTTGCTAATGCATACATGTATTTCACCCCAATATTTAACATTTGAGGTGAGATTCTCGTATGTGATAAATTTTTCTTAGAAAGAACAGATTACATTGAACTAAGGACTTAGATGATAGTTGCTATTAATCAGAAATTTTGTTAAAAATGGACCCCTAAAAATTTTTGATGTAACAACATATATTGAAATAGAACTACCAAATAATTACTACATTCTTTAAATAACTTTTCAAGACAAGGTAAAGAAAACCTATGCATGGTCAGTTAAGTCTAAAATGATATGTCACAACCCAATATTTAAAAAAGATACAGAGCCTTTTCTGATTATGTCACATAAGTACTACACTACAACAAGAATCATATTTAAGTTTCATGGTGTTATGAAATATAATGCTGCAATGGTTTACCTGATGGATCCATGTCAGACTGTTCCCCTGCAAATTATGCCGTGCAAGAGATCTGGTATAAGGGAGATTATTTTGGGAAGTGAAAAGGAGTCGGGACCAGGAGAGAAAATAGAGGCAGATGAGTTGACATATACAGAGGCAGACAGCAGCAGAACCATGAAAGAGGAGAAGTGGAGAGTGGAGACTGAGAGAAAATGCTCTGTAATTAATAACTATCCAAGGGAACATAGTGAGACCATATTTAGAAATATTAATAAAGCCCAAAGCCTTTAAACATATCTGCATTGTACACTCTTCTGTGTCTGTCATGATTCAGAACATCATTGCCTGAACAATATCAGTAGCTTTGTAATAATTATTCAAAACACATAGTTCATTTTTTCTCACTTTGTAAATACTCTAAATATTTATTTTTCTCACTCTAACTCAGGAACACAAAAGGGAAACTCTCGAGAATCCACATCTACTCTAAGTTCCAAATAGACAAAGAGAGAAAGAAATCTAAAAGAGTACTCTATTTTAGAGTACCAAACCCATTTTCGGAGACTGCGCCACCAGTCTACTTATAAATTCACCTCCTAAACCCATGGAAAGAGACTAATAGAAAAACCCACACAAAACCCATTCAAAACCCATACAGAACCAAAAAGGCCCAGATTGTATTTGGAAAAAATTTATGAGACTTTGGAATATCTTATATGTTATGACTGACTTTGTCATCTTACAGTGGTGAACAGCTTTTTGAGTGTGCTTTCTCTTAGCCATCAAACTTTGAACTTGTTTTTGCTTATTTTTATTTTTTTTTTATTTTTTGTGAACTAGTGTTCTTGAAACTAAAGTTCTGCCTCCCTGCTTTAGCCTGACATCGTAGCTGACAGATTTAGAGTGCATCTCTGTGGTAATTCCCCTGCAGGCTTTACAACAGGCAGGAAAATAATGATCAGGGTAAGGTAAGAATGAAAGACCTCAGCCTGACTTTTTTGTAATAGATGCTGAACCAAGATTTCTGCTGTCTGTCTTAGATCATTTTACTTTAGCCACGCTTAATCACAAGTTTGGAGGGAAAAAAGGAGTATGATAACAACTAGTCCTAAGTATACATCAATTTAAGACATGTTTACATGGAGATTTTTTATAAAACACATCTGGCTTCTTTCACAAGAATGGGTTAACTCAGAGATAGTGCCCAAGATTTAGAGTCTAGTGAGCTTGCCTGAGGTAAACATAACACCTGTGGGTGTCAGGACTGTCCTGGCCCAAAGATAACATAAAAGTCACGTAAGTTCTTGTAAAGCACAAGTAGCATGCCTCATAAGGCTGGGTTTTATTGTCTAAAATCAATGCTCAAGATTAAAAGGGAACAGGAATCTGGAATAAAACCATGAATTATAGGATATATAGAGAGAGTCTGTCTCATCAGACAGCAAAGGATTATCAGGATATAAAACTCCATCATTCCTGGCATTCTAGGAAAAACAGCTATGAACTTCATTCCATTGAAGAGGTAAACTGTGTTTGATTTTCCTGAGTTTTCCGTATGCACAAGGCCTTTTACCCCCTCTACATATCTTGTTTTGTTCACAGTGTCTTAAACACAAATGAAGGGAGAGAAATGAGATTTGGACAGAAGTGTCCATACCCCTGTTGTTTCATAGACAATACTCAGTGAACAAATGTCCCTGATCCAAATAGAAATTAATATACACAACAGCATTCCGTTTTTATCTTTTTTAACCAGAATTTGTAGGCTGTACTTTCAATGCAAAGTTTTGTCAGGATTAATTTTCTTAAAACAAAAATCTTCCTTTCCATAGGATTCTATTAATTAATATCATTTTCATTGTTTACATTACCACTTTACTAATGTTCTGCCTTATGCTCAGACAATTCCAAGAAATTCCCTGGAAATATCCTTTAGCTGTTAATCTTGTTTTCTAGTATTTTCTCACCTGAGTTCCTCAAATGAGTCCTTATTGTAGTTACTATATGCATGCTCTGCATTCTCCATTCATTTATTCTAAAATGTTTAGCAACCGTACCTCTTTCAGTCACTGTCTGCTCATTGTATATGTAGTGATCTAATTTCATCATTTTCTGTATCAGTTGAACTAATGTAACTCAAACTCCTGATTTCTCTCAAAAGTATCATTGACTAGTACTAAACTATTAACTAGCAATTAATTCTTATCCTTCTGAGACAGAAATACATGTAATATAGATCACAGAGAATTCTTGGACAAATAAAGCATAATTCCTTAAAAACAGAAGTCTTTTTACAATTCTCCTGAAGAATTTTAAGTAAGTAATCACAAAACAAATTGACTTGCAATCAATCTATGTTTGGAAAACTAACTTTGTCTTTAAGATGTGGAAAGGATATCATATTTTAGCACATTCCCAGCTAATTGTATATTTAAGTTAGATTTAGATAATTATTTGGTAAAGTCTAATGCCAACAATTTGAAATAATTAGACTATTAAGAATAAGTACAAACTAAAAACTCTTTCCTGGGGCCATTTACAACTGTGATCAGATATTTTAAAGTAAATAGAGTTATTAAATTCCAAGTGAGAAAACTCTTAAAATATGCAAATAGGAGGAAATCATCATAGAACATACAGAAGAGCAACAGCAATGCTTTGAAAGTTTGTGTAATTCTAAAGAGTAGAACATTCTTGGATTTTTATAATCCTGTCTTTGGATTATAGTGCAATAAGTATTTTCATTTTTATTAATGTTGCAAAATGCTTTTATATTTTAAATAAAAATTTGTAATTAAGAAGTAATTCAGGGAGTAACAAGGAAACAAATTCTAGTGTTAATTTGATTTAAAATTTGATGCCATTTTAAAGTTTTATGTTCATTGATCAAATGGGACAAAATATTGGGATACAAGGTAATGTTTACTGAATGTATGCAAGGTATAATAACTAAATCAAAATAATTAACATACATAACATGAAATATTTTTCCAAAATTTACTTGACAGATATTTTGAATATATAATAGACAAGAATGAAGAAGAGTCATCCTATTGAACAATAGAATTATTATATGTACCTCTAAATTAATGACACTTTTCTATATACAGACCAGTCTCACCTCCTTCTTTCAATAAAAATTCATTTTGTAGATCCTTCTTATAATCATTTTTTATTAATTTGTTCTCTCATATATTACATTTCTACTGAAGTTTCCCCTCCCTCCAGACCTCCCATTTTCCTTCACTTACCTTCCAACTTGCCAATCAATTCTCTGGCATTTCCCTTAAGAAAATGGAAGGCCTCCCAAGGATATCAGTCAAGCATGTATATGAAGTTGCAATAAGACTAGGTACCCGCTCTCATATTAATAATAGAGGGGACAACCCAGTATAAGGACAAAGATACCAAAAGCAGGAAAAGAAATAGAAACATTTCCTGCTCTCTTCATTAGGAATACCACCAAAAATTAAGCTACTCAACTATAACATATATACAAAAGGACTAGGTTAGACTCATGAACGCTCCCTGATTCTAAAGTCTCCATGAACTCATATGAGTCCAGATTTGTTAATTCTTTGAGTTTTCTTGAAGCATTCATGACCTCTCAGGCTCCTACAATTTTCTTCCCCTTATTCCACAGAATGCACTAAGGTCTGCCTAATATTAGGTTGTCAGTTTCTGCATCTGTTTCTATCAGTTGATGGATGGAATCTCTCTGATGCTAATAGTTCTAGGTTCCTGTCTATGAGTATGAGGAGTATCTTTAGAAATTATTTCCTAATTTTTCTGCACTAGGCTTGTTTGCTTCTATCCCAGTACTTGGAGACATCTGGCCTCTTGTTTCTGTTTCTACAGGCACTGTCAAGTAACACAGTCATGAGCTCAATCTGAATCAGTCTTTGGTTAGTTGATCCATAGTTTCTCTACTACCTTTCTACAGCATGTCAGGCATGACCAATCATAGATCAAAGGTTTCATTACTGGGTTAGTTTCCCAAATTCTCCAATGGAAGATTTGCCTTGTTATAGGATATGGCCAGTTCAGACTACATGTCATCGATTACTAGGAATCTTAGCAAGGTAATCCTAATAGATTTCTGGAAATTTTTATTGTACTAGGTTTCTCTCTTGCCCTGAATTGCCTCATGATTCCGGTGGTCACTTTTAGTAGTCTTTTTTTTTTTTTTTTTTCAATTCTTGACCCACTTTCTCTCTCCTATTCTAGTCCATATTTTCCACAGTCTACCCTCCATATATGTTCTATTTTCCCTTTCTAGAGAGATCAATGTATCTCCCCTTGAGCCTTTCTTATTCTGTAGCCTCTCTGCTAATGGGAATTATAGCATGATTGTGTTTTACTTTACCATTAACATCCAATTATAAGTGAGTAGATACAATGTTTGTGTTTCTGGATCTGTGTTACCTCATTCATGATAAAATATCTAATTCTATTCATCTGCCTGCAGACTTCATAATGCCATTGTTTTCAACATCCCAGTAATAGTACATTGTGTAAGTGTACCATAGGTTTTTATCCTTTCTTCTATTGAGGAACATCTAGGTTGTTGCAGTTTCTGGTTATTACAAATAACACTGCTATGTCCATACTAAACAATTGCCTTTCTAGTATAGAGGAGCATCGTTTGGATATATGTTCAGGTGTAGTATAGCTTTGTTTTGAGGTATATTTATTCCCAATTGTCTAAGAAACCATAACATTTATTTCCAAACTGACTGTACAAATTTAAACTCCACCAGCAATGAAGGTGTGTTTCCTTGCTCCACAGCCTTGACAGTTTAAACTGCCACTAGTGTCTTTGACACTAGCCATTTTTACAGGTGTAACATTGTAGAAGTTCAGTTTACCTCTTCCACCCAGCCTCATCCTCACAGAAATAAAACTCAGACTTAAAATATATGTATAAATACTTTGGCCACATAGCTAGGCTCCTCTCTCACTAGATCATAACTTATACTGTCATATCTTCCTGGATAGATCTTCTACCTGGATCTCTCTCAGAATCCTTTTTTTGAATCCCAGATGTTCCATTTTCTATTTTCTGCCTAAGTCATAGACTACCATGTTTGTTATTGACAAATGCTACATCCATATAAATGTAAGGTATTTATTCTATCATCATAAAATAGAATATCAGAGTCATTTATGATTTGCATCTCTCTGATGATGAAGGATGTTGAACATGTCTTTAAGTGCTTCTTGGCCATTTTAGATTCCTTTGTTGAGAATTCTCTGATTGTATCTGTACTTCATTTTAATTGGATTATTTAGTTTGATGTCAAGTTTCTTGATTATATATTGTGTGTGTGTGTGTGTGTGTGTGTGTGTGTGTGTGTATCTGTATGTATGTATCTGCTGTCAGATGCAGAGTTGGTGAAAATATTTTCCCATTCTCTACCCTGCCATTTAATGTAACTGATAGTTCTTTTTTCATTTTTCCTTGCAAAAGCTTTTCCGTTTTATGCGGTCCATTGCTACCCTTCACTGTTGATGTTAATGAAGTTGTGTCTTGTGTAGATATATTCAAGCTTATTCCCCACTCACACTGTGCAACACAACTGAAAGCTCGCTAGAATAAAATGAAGCAAATGCACTGAAGAGTAGTAGATGAAGGAAATAATAAAACAAATAGCTGAAATGAATAAAGTAGAATCAAAGAGAATAAAACAAGAATCAATTAAAAAAAAAGTACTTTGAAAAAAATCAAGAAGATAGAAAAACTCTTGTTCAAACTAATTAAAGACAGTGAGAGAATATTCACATTGACATAATCAGACTCAAAGGCTGGATATAACAACAGACACCTAGGAAATCCAAAGACCCATTTTGTCATACATAAAAAAACATGTACTCCTCAAAATTGTAAAATCTAAAAGAAACAAACAATGTTCTCAATATATAACACGTACCAAGTTAAATAAATATCAGATTAACTATTTAAGTATATTAAAACGCCTAAGGAAAAAGAAGCAATCATTAAAAATCTCCCAACCAATAAAAGCTTAGGGCCAGTTGACTTTAGCTGAGAATTCAACAAAACTTTCAAATAAAAGCTATTACTAATTCTCCTAAAATTGTTCCACAAAAAGAAACTGAGGAACATTTCAGAATTCATTTTTATGAGGCCACAGTAACTCTGATACCAATTAGAGAGTAGACAAAGAAAGAGAATTACATACCAATTTCCCTCATAAACATGGTGCAGAAATACTCAAATATGGAATTCAAGAATACATCAAAAATCATCTTCCATATTCAATTAGGCTTCACCTCAGACATGGAGGCAAGGCTCAACATATAAAAATCTGTCAATGTAACACACAGTATAAACAAACTGAAAGAAAACATGCACAATTGTCTCATCAGATGCTGAAAAACTTTTTGACAAAATAGAGCACCACTTTGATTACTTCATTTTCTAGAGTCATATCTGAAGTCTTAATAATATAATAATGGTGCCATATCTTCATCATTCTTAATATATATAGTTCAGGTTCAACCATGATGAAAATAAAGTGAAATTTTCTTTTCTTAATAAAATAAGATATTATAGATATGATTCACATAAACATTATCTTCATTTGTTGATGATCATTTAGGTGGGTGACACTTTTCCCTGTGTTCATCATAGTATAGATGGCTGGAAAGCTACCGTTTATGTATAACACTATGATTTCATTGCCGTTGGGTATATACCAAGCAGAAGAATTGCTGGGTCATATGAGTGATTGTACATGATTGAGAACAGTTTTCATGTTTTTAACAAAAGGTTTTTTCCTTTCTTTTTCCTCCCCCCCCCCCATATTATTAAACAGTAATTCTTCTCTTATACAATATATCCTAGTTATTGTTTCCTCACACACTACTCCTTCTGGTTAATCCCCATCCAAATATACTTTGTTTCTTTCACTCATTAGAAAAGTTCAGGTTTCAAGAAATAAGAATAAGACATAACAAAAAAAAGTTAGTAAGGTAAGACAAAAATCATCACATTGAAGTTAGATAAGGCAAACCAACAGAAGAAGAAGATCCCAAGAGAAGGCACAAGAATCAGAGACCAAGTTGTTCACATATTCAGGGTTTCATAAAAATGCTAAACTGAAAACCATACTATACGGTGCAGAAGATGTGGTAGAGACTAGAGCAGGTACTGTCTTTCTATTTAAGTCTTTTTGAGTTCATATGAGATTTGCTCATTTTATTTACAGGGCCTTCTTTTCCTTGTGTTTGAGATGGCATTGGGGATTTTCAGGGAAAAAGAAAATATGATGTAAAAAAACTAAGTAAATGAAGTATTTTAGGGATTAGGGTGTGGTCCATCATGTTTTTTTGCTAATAGCACTAAGTCTGTGCCATTGTACTTGGTAAGTGAGAAATCCTGATTATCTTGGCTAGAATGGTTCAAGAAGAATGTCAACACTAAATCTTGAGCAAGTAAAGTTTAGTATTGACAGGGGATTATAACAGAGTTTGCATTCAGACAACCTTTCAAGGAATTTAGCAACAAATGAAAGGATGACCACTGCATTTTAATTGAATTAGAGCTAAAGAACATAGGTTTTGTTTTATTGGTACTGAATTTTTAGTATTTTTCTGCAATATCAGAAATGTTTCAGCTTGTCTGTTGTTGGGAAGGGTTTAGTTGGATAAATACTGCAGAATTAAGATAGAGAATAGAGGAAAAATTATAGAGCAGTGTATTTTGTTATTCTCTACAATTTTTCTTCTCTTTTTCATTATACTGTTATAGTTTTCTAAAGGGAGAGATGATATTGCACTGTCTTCAATTTATATTTAATTTTGCATGACTTGATATGATCTAGAAACCAAAGAAATTTGAAGAGACTTTCTGAGACATTATTTTCCTCTATACATCTCAGAAATAAGAGAATAAATGTGCTTGGATAGGCTGTATTTTCAGTGTTAGTCTCAGAAATGAATCCAAGTGGAGTCTAACTTTGAATTATTTTTAACAGAAAACCATACTTAGAGACAACATTTTTGCAGCAAGCCCTGGATCAGCCAAACTATAGTATGAGTGTAAATGTCTGAGTAGTAATAATACCACTGTTGATTTGATCCAGGAAATTCTGAATGATTTATTACAGAGGGAAAGCTTTCTGATACCAGATCTATCATACAAATGGAGATAATAGCCTTAGGAAAGACTGTGACTACTTGACCCATTGTAACCAGAAAGAAGACAAATTGTGTGAGTTTAGATTGCTGAAAGTAAGCTGGTAAGTTACTTGGTTGTAGCTTATAAAAGCTGTCTCTTGAAAAAATACATTTTCTTCATCATATAAAACACAACAAAATGTGGAAAAGTGTTATTTGAAGAAATACCAGAAAGCAAGAAATATTACCAAAGAATGGAGTCATAAGTCTGCTAGAGAAGTGTTTCAATTTTTTTATGAAGCACCAAGGAGCACAATTAAAGATTCAGCCCATCCGTTTGTCATAAACATAGTGGCATATGATTCTATTCAGCTCTGATGCTCTGCTATAGAACAGGATTGCAACCAAGTTTTGTAAATTATAGTTTTATAAATACAAAGGATATATGCAAGGGAAAATAAGGTAGAGCAAAGATTGTAGGCAAATGATTAAATGATTAAAGACCGGCTGATGATGACTTTCACTGGCGGAGAAATATTTAGGACAATATATGACTATTAAAGTAAGACAGTGGTTAATCTCCTACTGCAAAAGGAAAGTGAATTGAAATACACAAACTTATAGTTAAATAGTAGAACATTTATATGGTAATAAAGAGGAGGATAGAGAAGATAATGAAGACAAAGAGAATGAGGGTAGATTTAAAGAAAAGGAAATATCTAAAGATAGTGTTTTATGCCAACAGATATTACACTTGAAGCCAAGGCTTCATGTTCAGTGTCAAGGGGTCCACACAGTAGTAGTACAGCTGTCTCGGTATCACAATATGCTGTGTCCTAAAGTGTGTGTGGGAGGTTGTGCAGAAACAGGGGGAAAGAGAAGGGGGTGAGGAAGAGAGAGTCTGAGACATAGAGACAGAGACATAGATACAAACAGAAAGAGAGAGATTTACTTTTAAAAAGCTGCAAGTATTGAAAGTAATAAGGCATAGGGGTAACCCTCTGATGTTCAAAAGCAACATAGCAAGTAAATAAAACCAATTAATGTAGAAAATAATGAACGAACAAGCAAGAAAGAGTACAATCAGTGAGGGTATGTTGCCAGTTTTTTAAGGGGCTGTTTCAGGACAGCTTAGTTAAGGTTTCTATTGCTATGATAAAACACCATATCCAAAAGCACCTTGGAGAGGAAATGGTCTATTTCTTGTTACACCTTTATGAACATACTCCAGAACTTTGAGAATTCAAAGCAGGATCCTGAAGCAGGGACTGAGGCAGAAGCAGTGTAGGAAGGTCGCTTGTTGATTTGATCCCCATGGCTTGCTCCCTCTGCTTTCTTATAGAACCATCCGCCCAAGAGTGTCACCACTCACTATGATCTGGTGTGACTCAGGCTAAACTACAGGTCATTATTATGTAAACATTTTCTCAATTCTTCTTGGTTAATTGTTGTCGGGCATGGAAGAGTTGCCATTGGCCTGGAACCCTGAGACTGCAGGTGTTTGGCCACGCCCCCAAAACCCAGGGCTCTGACCTGCAGTCTCCATTTAACCTGTAACTTCAGTCACATAAGACACAGGTAGAGGGGCGTAACTAAGAGTGTTCTGCCTTGAGATTTACATATTGATAAGGCCGGGAACATAGCTAATTAAATTTTCTCCTCCCTAGCCATTCCTCTTTCCACTCCTAAATATAAGGGAACTCCTCCTGGCATTTGGGGGGAACACACATCATCCAGATACAACTATAGTCATGGATAATAAAGCTACTCCTAAGAGACTCAGTCCATGTGTCTTCTCAGGCCTGCACCCAGCATCTGGGACTCTAGACTTTCTCATCTATGTGGGAACCACCGCTGCGGGGGTGGGGGGGGGAAACCCTGGTCCTGGGACTCCTCCGCTGCTGGCCTGCTAGACTCTGACTCCCTCACCTCCTCTTGTGGGCCCAGGCCCAGGGCCAGGGCTGCCCTGCACATGTCTCTTTTTGTTTCTTTTTTCTAACCCACAAATTGTAGCTTGTATGAAGTCAATATAAACAAGCAAGTAACCAACAACCAACCAACCAACAAACAAACCAGTTGATGGTAAATATAAACTTAGAGCTATGCGAGAAAGTATCTAAGACTCTGCAAACGGCAAAAACATATCATTGATTAGAAATAGAGCAACCTCTACCATGAGATAGTCAAATATAAAAGCACACTATGAAAAGGGAGAAAGAAAGGATGGTGTTAAGATAGTCAGTGTGGAACAGAGATAATACTTCAAATGAAAGCTCTTTAGTGCTATATCCAGAAGATGCACCAAATTCACAAATACACATGTGAGGGAGATCCACAATGAAGTTAAAAGATTTACCTTAAATATCTGTTAGCAAACGAATATGTTACCAAATTGACTAAACCCATGATAAATATAGGAAGATCTCTAATTTTAAATTGGATTAAGCAATGAGTGAACTCTTGCAATGATTGTTCCAATTTAATACTCAATTTGAGGAAATAATTATGAAGTTCCTTTATTGATATGAACTGATTTGGAAGCAATATTATTTTTATCATGTTAATAAATGAGTAGTATTATTAAAATAGCATCTTTCAGTACTTGGAATCAGTAACTGTTTTTGCAATGGTAATATGTATTCATAGTTATGTTTCAGAGATTCTTTAGTAAATTTTATATGTTTGATGGGCTGTTTTTTACATAAAAAAATTAAATTAACCTAAATAGTTAAATAAATCAGGCTTTGCGCATTTTATAACTCTGAAAAAGCAGTTGTATTTTTATCTGTTTGAAATGTGCCAATTACATAAAACAGTAATAAATGACTAAAAGACATGGACAAAATGTAAATCATTCTTTCTGAAAGCAATTATTTTATTATTACCATTCAGAGCCTATTTAGTTGCCATTTGTGATCCTTACAAAGTATTGCAAAAAATAAAGTATTGTCAAAATGCCAAAAGCCATTTCTAATGAAAAGGGAATGTATTATGGACAGTAAATATGTTGATCTTTGGTTATGTTTTCTTAATATTTTGATGCTATTTTACCAATGAGAGTAATTAAGAAAATAAAGTTTACATAGTACTATCAAATAACTAGACATTTTCAGTCGTTAATTAGCAAAACTTACATTGAGGTAAATCGCTAATCCATGTTTGCCTAACTTGACTTTTTGTTTTCCTTTCTTCTTCTCCTCCTCTCTTCTCTCTTCTTCTTCCTCCTCTTCTCTTCTTCTTCTTCTTCTTCTTCTTCTTCTTCTTCTTCTTCTCCTTCTCTTCTTGTTCCTCTCCTTTCTTCTCTTCTCCTTCTCCTTCTTCTTCTTTTGGTATATCTTATTGGAGTCAAAATTATTATTATAACTATTTTTTTCTATTTAGTGCTGAACATATGCATATAATTTTTAGGGCTGACCACAAAATCTCAGGATACATCAAAGAAGGAGGGATGGAATGATAGGAAGAGCCAAAGGACCTGAAAGTCTGCTGCAAAAACTGTGTCTTCTAGATAAAATGACCACAAATATTAAGGTCCTAGAAATGAAACCCCAACAATATGGTTGCCTAACAAGACCCGAACAATGATAACACCTACTGACCTGCCAATATGGATAACTGAAATTGCATGTAGCCTAATAGGAGATGAAGAGTGATAGGTAACTAATGACTGCTGAGAGAAGAGTTAGTCTTCCTTAGAAATGATATCCCTAATTGGATATCTAGCTATTCTTTTTATATTTTCTCTTTGAATAAATATGTTCAGTAAATAGTAAAATCACCATAATAAAAATAATTACAATTATATAAAATATAATAATAAGTTAAAATATTACTATTTTATGGTATTGAGTTATTTGCATGCAACATAAAAATATAATTTATCTATGACAATGTAGTAGTCTAACGTCATAGAAGCATGCATTCTCAATATTAAGGAAGCATACGGGAAGGTAAAAATTTGACACTTACATGCATAAACTTCTTAAATTATATAAAATGTAGTTTTATAGTAAAGTGAATAAAGAATGGAATCTAAAACTCTTTAAATAATAAATATAATTAGTTGTTCTTTAGAAGAAATGAAACTGCTTCAAAGTTAAATGATACACTTAAAACATATATGTAAAAAAAACTAATCTTGGCTCAAATCTTGGATATTGTTTTGTGACTGTTTTTTAAGGAATGTTCTTTATTATGTACATTTTTTCATAATATGACAATATGTCTTGTAGTAGAACTCACACACAATGTTTTCAATGCAATATCACTGAATGTAATACTCAGAAGTCAGTAAATAAATACTATGGTTAAGTACAGTTTTATCTGGGTTATGTGTATGGGAAATATTTATAGAAGAATTGTGTTTACAGAGAGATGACATGTTAGAATTTTCATGGTAAACATAATCAATATAATGTGTATTTTATTGAAGTATTAAAGAAAATGACTCATGTTATAAAAGAGAGTGGAAACTGTAGATATTCATCCAGGTGAACCATGGAAGACCCAGGTCAGCTGATGTTATAGTTTTTATACAAACACTGACAGACTAATGCCCATGAGATTAATATTACAATAGAAGGAGAAATGCTGTCTGCTGAATAATTCTCTATGTCTTACTTAGAAGAAGATAATATTATTTTTTATGCTCATGCCTACACTATATTAATATGACCCCTCCATTAAGGAAGGTCTTTTGTTTTACTTGTGAATTATTCTAATAACTTTATTACAAAAGCATCTTTGCATAAGCATGTAATAATGTGTGTATTAGGTACCTTTCAGATAATGTGATAAAGGAATTGATTGCAGAGCAGAACAATAGAACCTAGAGCAGGAATCTGTAAGAATTCACTTCTTTTGCTTTTTTATTAACTGTGGTAACTGCATGTACCACAGACATCCACATGGCTATGTATCACAGAGGTGAAACATACTCCCCATTAACCACAGACTTTACCATGGTCTCCTGTGACAGTTACAGACCATAGACATTAACAAGACTCTTGCCTACATCTTGGCTCATGGACACTAATATGACTTCAGGTAGCACCACAAACCAGGGACATCTACATGGCCTTCCATGGTAGCATGGCTTATGGACATCAACATGGTTTCTGTGGGAGCACAGACCATTGACACCAGTATAGATGCATACATCTTAAACTTCTATCAGGGAACAAAAAATTAATTGGAAATAGAAGGTGTCTTAGAATTCTCAAAGCCCATCTCCATTGATATGGGACTTTACTCAGCAGTGTCCCATAACTGAACGCTTTCCTAAACAGCACCACTAACAGAGTACCAAGTCTTTCAGTGCATGAGTCCATAGAAATTTTCCTTCAACTTACTAAAATGTCTGACTAAATACCCCTATTCATTATAGTTGGTACATAAAATTGAGCATCACAGATGTACTAGACTGAATGTTTTTAAAAATATTCTAAACATCATTTCTTCTTTGTAAATTGTAAGAAGAAATATAACAAAAAAGAAACCAGGATGTTAACCATCAAAAAGTTAACAGAAAGAAAATGCTTCATGAGTTAAATCTATCTTAGAAATTCAATTTTCAACATAGAGTATAAAATGTTATATTTGAGTTTGTACAGGGAGTACATTGGGCATCTGTTGTTAATACAAGTATTTAGTTACTGCTATTATATCCAAAGAAAACTTTCAGAAACTTGGGCTTCAGTATTTAAAAAGACAGAAAAATTTGTCCTGTAACAATTGATAGAAGGAAAGAATGAAAATAATGTTTGCATATGTGATATGTATTTTCCATATAGGCTAATGAATAGAAACATTAGTAAAAGGTGGAATTTACAATAAAAGTGATATTTGAGAGGTTCATAACATCAGTTTCTAAACATGCACTTCAGGTATAAGGAAAAGAATTAAAAAATCTAGGAGAGGCTGAGGGAATGTGATCAGAAATTCATAAGTGTGAAGTAGAAATAGATGACAATTCTTGTTCAAAAATGATTATAAGAAAGATGTAACCTATAAGAAAAGAGGGAGGGAAAGAACACAACCAGGTTCATGAACAGTCTGACTCCTACAATGTGTTCCACTAGTGAATTGCTTCACATGTAACTACCCATACAATGTTAATAGATAGTATAGAATAGAAAAATACAATTAAAGTGGGAACAATTGAATTCAGCTTAGATATCACATGTCTACTGCAATGCCAACTAAATTGACTATAGATAACCTCACTGAACAACAGGTGTTACTCTGGAATTTTTCTTATGGCTGCACAGTCCAAGTGTTTGTGCTGTGTTCACAGATATGTATCACGATGTCCAGCTCTCCTGTGAATGAATTTGGAATCCTGAGTCACAAAGACTTTATTGATCTGTATCATATTCACTTATATACAATATAAAGTATAATTATTTTTTTAAATATCTTAAAATACTGTTACGAAGAAATTTTACATTTTGCTACTTCTAAAAATTTTAAAGAAAAACATTTACTGCTTTAATATTGATTTTCTTTTTAATTGTATCTGAACATATATATATATACACACACAAACACATATCACTGTGTGTGTGTATGTGTGTGTTCTGAGCCAATTAGTCAGTAGAAACATAGAATGGTAGCCATTCAAGTATTTTATGATCCAGTACTTTAATAGTTATTTTTTCCATTACTTATTATCTAATAATGCGAATACCCATTTTAACATGGGGAGAAGTATTTGGTTTTATTCTGTAGATTTATTGTGGCAGTTTATAATAGTTTAGTTAACCTATGGTATTTATTCCTATTAACCTTAGCTGCTCATGAGTTTGGTGTGAGGCCATTAGTTTTCTCTTAATTATACAAACTGAAATAAGAAATAGTACACAGCCATGAAATAGCATAAATAAAATGATTCGATGTTAGTTTGTATGCTTTATTTATTATTAGTCTCTACGAAAGACTGTGATAAACATTTAAGTAGTCTATCCTTGACAATATATGTGAATTATTATAACACTTAAAAAGAAAAAAACATTGTTTATATAAGTAATATGGATTATTTTTATTTATGACATTTAACTTCATTAAAATATAATTTTCTTCCTTATTTTTATTCTATGATCAAATATGTTTAAAGAGGAAGCTTGCAGGATCATAGGTATAAGATTATACTTACTGAAACATAGATAACTACCCATAATTTCATAACTGAAGTAAAAGATTCTTCCTACTCCGTAGTGATCCTCTGCCAAAAAACCCACAAAAATGTGGGGGTCATCAAACCCACTTCTAACTATGATAAAATTTAAATCACCAATAAAGTATATGTTTTGTGCAAGTAGCTACAACTGCTAGAATCAAAGTACTATAAGCATGTGTATGAAACTGTTAAGCAAATTTTGAAAACTAAAAAAAAAACACGAAAAGGATTATTTGTTTAACTTTTGAAAATGAATTATATGAAAGCACAAAATGTTCATAAAAGTTCAGCATGTTTTTCCTAAAATAAACTATACAAAGGAACACAAACCATTTGACAATTCTAGTGGAAAGGGCTTTATAATTCAAGGAGAATTAATGTGCAGCTGCTGTAGTTGGCGATGATTGAAAGGTTTAATCTGAATACATATAAATCCTATGATTTTACTACTAATCAATGTGATCAAACTATGAAAAGAATAAGTACAAGATAGCAAAGTAAGATTAATAACTTAAAAATACAAAGCAAGAATCAGGATTACTGCCAATATTATTTACATATGTATGACAAAAAAATGATGTCATATGGTACTCCTTCTCAAAACCGGATTAGTCTTTAGACCCAAACTTAGTCCATCATCACTGGATTTAAGTATATCAGATGATGCTGTTCCCATCATTGTCTCTAAATTGTAATTATGTCTGAAAGATCAAGAATCTGAACTTTCAACTGTTCAATTCTAAAGACATAGCCTTTTCACATATCTTTAATAATGTATTAAATATCACTTCAAACAATCCTTGCTCCCTTTTCCGCTAAGGAATATTCAACGAGTGGCCAAAAAAGAAGGTCACCTGGATGATAGTGACAAACCCAAAAGTTGCTAATTCCATGAGATCAGTCACTGTCTAAATGTAGTTGAAAATCACTTTACATTCCAGAAAGAAAAAAATTAAAGCTTTTGAGAAATATATAGATATCACAAGGCTAGTATCTAATATTATCAGCTTCAGTTTCCCACCACTAAAGAGTTGTCATAGAACCATTTTTCTGTATTAATGTAATGAGTAGCTGATAACCTACACATGTAACAAGGGCCTGAGTGACTAGCTTATAGATTGTGATAGTGTTATTATCAACTGGATAAAATTTAGAATCAACTGAAAAGAGGGTCTTGGTTGGCCTGTGGCCATGTCTGCTGAAAACTATATTGATTACATTAATTGATATGTTAAAATCCATTCCCTGTGGACAGTATCATTTCTTCTGGGGAGGATTCTGAACTGCAGAAAATTGAAGAAGTCAGGAAGAGCAGCAGCACATGTGCAAGAATTCATTACATTATGCTCCTGGCTATGACTGTGATGTGACTGGCTGCTTCATGTTCCTTCTTTCTTGACTTCTCCCACAATGATAGAACTGAAACTACTTTTAAATATACTATTTGCCTCTGTAGTTGTTTTTGTTAGGGAATTTTATCCACTGAGAAACTGAGACATAGACTTATGATATATTGACCCCTAAAATTAACTTTTCTTCTTTTTTTCTTTTCTTTTTTATAGGATATTTTATTTATTACATACAAATTTATTTACAATACATATGTATACCTTTCCCCATTTCCCCTCCCTAGAACCCCCTATCGCATCCCGCCTCCGCCTTTATGCTTTTAAAGCATTTTGATTAAATGCATATATTTAAGTCAGTTCTGGGTTGAGGTCTAGCATACAATAGATGCAAATAGTCAAATACAATAGATGCAAATAGTCAAAGAAAAAGCAAGGCATTAAACCAATTATGTGAACACTCCCATGATCACTCTTTCTAAGGGCTTATCAGACCAAAGTATCTGAGCCTACTTCCCTGTCCTAGCCCAAGGTCATTTTCATTTCTGAAGCCTACTTCCTTGTTCTAACCTAAAATTTAGATTCAAATCTGAAATTACTTCTTTGTTCTAGCCTAAATTTAGGTTCCTGCCTGAAATTACTTCTTTGTTCTAGCCTAATATCAGATTCATGACTGAAACCTACTTCCTTGTCCTTGGCCAATGTCATATTCCTGGCAAGCAGCCAATTTCCTTGTCCTTGGCCCAGGTCAGATTCTTGCCAAGGCTCTCTGCCTCTCCCCTTTTTTATTTCATTAACAAGACTGAGCCTGTTTTAGGTCATTCTGACAAGAATGCCTTCCTTACCTGTCATGTAATATGCATTATCAAAAGCAATACACTTATGTCTTAGGTTGGTGAAGATTTCTGCAGAATCTTACCTATCCTTGGCTTGCCAGCCTGTTAATTTAATAACTGTCTGGGGATCCATTTTCAGGTTCAAGCCATGTACTTGTCTGCCAACATGTTAATGTTGTTGAAGAAAAGCTTTAACACAATGGGCAGGAATAAAAGTGTTCCCAGGACAAAAAGGGCTAGCATGATCAAGCTACATATGCCATTTTTGAAGCTTGATCAAAATAGAAAAACTAACCTCAGGCCATGGGTACTGCAGGATGCTGAAGGAGCATGGTGGCCTCCAGAGTGATGGGTGAGACATGCTGATGTCAGGAAAAAGAATGATACTGACCTGTGTGAGCTTGCTGAACACCCTGTCAATGGTGACTGGGAAGCTGTATTGGACATAAGTTCCAGACCCACCATTGCTTACCTATACCCTGATGGGACAAGCTGCCTTGCCTCAAGTTCTTAGACCTTGTGGAACAAAGAATCAAAAAGAGAAGTTATAATGCTTCTTGTATTGTTACTAAATGTGACCAGTTATTCAGACTCAATCATGGACTGGTCTAGAAATCAATCCAATATTGGAAATAAAAGTCTTCATTTTGAAGTCTGGCTCTGGACATTTTCAGAGACATGTATGGAAATTAGCTGCAGTTCTCTATGATGTTATGTTAGCAAGAGATAAAAGTTGGACAGGATCTGGATTTCAAACACATGTTAGTACATGTGTTAAGGCTCTTTTAATTGTCAAGTTAAAAATACTTTGTTTCTTCTATAGTATTTAATGTAAGTTGCATTGATTGTACACCTTGTAATAGTGTTTGTGTTTTGAAATCCAGCATGTCAGATATAGAGGTCTATCAACCAGTTTTTGTTTTAGTGCCCTGAGTATCACAAAACATTGGTATTCTAAAAATAGCTTGTAAGTACTGGAAGAAATGAGTCAGACTTTAAGCAGAAGCAAGAGGGTAGTGGGCTTCATTACTGCTGGTATAGCAGCTTTAATTACATTAATTACTAGCACCATTGCTTCTGGATTGCTGTGGCACAAGAAGGTAAGACAGGTAGTTTTGTTAATTATTTAGCAAAAAATGTTACTAATGTGTTGAATATACCTGAAGATTTAGATAGGCATTGGAAGAAGGGATTTATGCTCTTTATTCTATTCAAATTACTGGAAGGAGGTTCAGAGTTTAAGGGAGCCATCTTGAGTGTCATGCCAAATACCATTGGATTCATGTTAGTTCTACAACTTACAGTGGTAGTCATTATAATTCGGAGAAGTTTATTGACACGTGCAATGTATTTGGCATAATTTTAACACCTCTCTGGATGTTTTAACTTTACATAGTGAGCATATGAATTTCAAAAATACTGCTCTGCTGAGTGTTGATGTGGTAGATACTGAGGATAAAACTTAACTTTTCAGTCTCACTCTTTCAACTCTTGCAGTGATTCACAACCTCTGGGTAGCGACTCTGTAGGGATTCTGTTATCAGCTATTCTGCACATCAGATATTTGCCTTACAATTAATGACCATAGAAAACTACATTTATGAAGTATCAGCACAATAATTTTATGGTTGGAGAGGTCACCACATTATGTCTTAAATGACTGCAGCATTAGCAAGTTTGGGGAATCCTGTTCTAGGCCACAGAAAACTACAAGTCTCAGTCTTGTGTAACTGTCTCTTGTGTAAATATCTCTAAGCGAGATATTTTATCTGTTATATTTAGAAAAAAATATGCTGCATATTAGAAAACTTGTATGTAATTATATAACCTACTCATTTATTATAAGTAATTTTATGCAGAATAGAGTTCAATGATTTCAAAATACAAGAGATGTATTTGATCTCTTTTGTGATTTATAGGAATATGAACTTTTCACTTGTTCCCTTGGAAACCTAATGTAAATAGCAAATGCCAACAAAATATTATTTCCTATTTTAAGAAAAATGATTCCTCGTTTATGATAGAACCAGAATGTAAAAAGTAGAAAGTATGATACATACAAACTATTATTTCTTCTGAGTACAGTGCCTGTGGCAACTGTCCAAACCTCTTGCAGAAATCTAGAAAGCTATGCCAACAAAGATGCCATAAAAGATCATGACATGTATCTGATACTGTGCTGATCTATTCCAGGAACTTTAGAAAGAGAAGAATTTCTCAATTTGTCATGGTGTCAAGGGATGTTTTCTGGGTTAAATCATGTTGGTTACACATATAGAAACTACAATTTGGAATTTTCCTTTTTATAGTGTCTGAATATTTAGTGAGGTTTAAGACAGTGGCAATAATAAAAACTGTATCTTTGTTTGAAGCATTTAATAAAACAGTTGAAACATTTACTATATTTAGACTTGACCCAATGATATTTAAGGATGCAATTTTAAGGCCTTGAAAATTACCTTAAAATAGATTATTATGTTATAGATTACACTTCTAGAATGTTCTAAATCTATTATGTTACAATGTTAGAATAAATCTTTTTTGCTGAAATTCCTTATCAGGTATTGATTTAAAAAACTAAATAGAACAAATTTTTATTGATTACATTAAAATAACATGAATAGTTAAGCAATTGGAGGAATATAATCTTGTTTTGTTGAAATATTGATTTAAAAATAAACAACAATTTTTTATTATATCAAATATATTAAAATAACATTCATGGTTAAGGAGTTGGCGAAATAACTAAACAGTTAAAACCACTTGATTTTCTTGTAAAGGTGTCAGCTTTGGTTCCTCGTACTTTATATGGCTATCAACAGTCTTCTATTGCTCTAGTTCCAGAAGAATAATCTGACTCCTTATACACAATATGGCATCCAATTTACTTGTAATACAAACTGACAAGTAGACAAATGAATAAAAACAAATGTGTATTCAGCAGGTAGATGTACTGTATGCAAACATATAACAGAGATATAGGAAACAAGACAAAAGCCTGTGTGTGTGTGTGTGTGGTGTGTGTGTGTGTGTGTATACACATATACACATATTACTTAAAATGAAACTGAAAAAGGAGTAATACAGGTATTATCATTTTCAAAAACAAACAAAAAAAAAAATGAGTATTATTCCCCCAAAACAAAAAAAACAAAAAAAAAATGAGTATTATTCCCCCAAAATGAATTAGTAGAAATTAATATTCTGTTTCAATGGATAATAAACTTTCAAAAATAAGAAGCCATGTTGTGGGGAAATATGAATGATTTAGTAGTCAGTAACTTGGATTCAAGTCAGTAAAAGTATGAGCATATCGATGAAATTGTAGAGTCAAAATACTGTAGCTACACACTACAATTGTTAATCAATGCATTTATAGCCAACATAAAATTGAGGTGAGGTCCTTTGAATCATGTATTATCCTTGTGTTTTGTTTTCTACTTGTATTTCATCATTGGCTCATTGATGCCTGCTTTGCAAATAGAGCTTCAACAAAGTAGTATAGAAACTTGACATAGCCTTTCGAATTTGTACTTGACCTGTTAGATCTCTGCTGCCACCATGTGAGAAAATCTGTTTTCACATCTTCCCGAATGGAAAATTACAAACAGTGAGATGTCTTAGACAAGATATTGCTTCTGTGATACTTCTATCTCTGAAGAACCAGACATAAATGTGGTTTGAGTTCATTGAAATTCAAACAGGCAGGAGCCAGACAAAGTGGATTCAGAACACTAGGAGTAATGGTAGCTTCCGTACACCTTAGTCTGCACATTACACCTAATCTGAGATTCTTAGCTAGAATTGAGGAGCTTAATCTCACATTCTATTTACGTACTTCTTCTCTTCTGCAGTTTCTAATTCATCCCTTCTACACTGTCAACAGAGTTCTGCCAAACATGACATCGGATGCATTTATTTTACCTATATTTAACATAAACTAACAATGAAAATATCCAACCACTTGACATGGTTACAATATGTGCTACAAAACACATCTCTCCAAATGTGGATACACATGTCGTTAATTTATTTTAAAATAATATACACTTGACATCATGTTTTGTGTATGTGTGTGTGCATGTGGTTTTGTATGCTACCAAAACTCAGTAAGACTAACCGCACTAACCACAATTGGAATATCAAGGAAGAAAATAATATAATACAAAACTGAGAAATAATCTGTGATCATAGAAATATTCAAAATATTTTACTAATATTTATAATTTTACATTTTATATAACTTTAGAAATACACAGAACAAGTTCCATTTTCAGTTTGGAATAGATCAGTATACATGACCAAGCAATGTATAATGAAAATTACAATATCCATAATTGTCATCATAGCTAATAATTGTCTGTGAGTTAAGAGTAGAGTTTCTGAAATGATATGTAAAATTGTTCATTCAGGGAATAATGTTCTGATTCCCAAGACAACATAATGAATGGATTCACATATTATAGCCTAGGGAAAAGGGCCGCTTGATTGGTTCTCAGAAGAAACCTGACCACACCAGAGATTCCTGCTTCACAGAAAACACAAAAGCGTGGCATGAAGTGATATAGTGAAAAGTGTTGCTGTATCTCACTTAACATCTCTTTATTTGTCTGACACCTTCATCAGGTGTCATGTGTAACTGCCCATCTGGACTCAACCCCATAGTTGTAAGGAATTCTGTTGTATGACTGTCTTCAGATGTTGGGCTTCTCTGGAAATTTCCTGAAGGTGAATGGAATCACATTGACAAATCCCAGACTTTCTTTCCAGGTAAAACCTTCATTGTACGACTTACCCATATGAAGATAAGGATTGATGATCCCTTTACATACATTTCTAATAATTCTAAGAAGTCTAGTTTATAACAGGGGATGTTTAAGAAGTTTGAAAATATGTCATAGTCTCCCTTATCATTTCTCAAAATCTATGCTTACTTTACATGTATATTTCTTCATGGAATATGTTTCCAGACTGTGAATTAGTATCAGAAAATGCATCTGAATAATTAATGAAACAATGAAATATTGGAGTTGAAACACTCTGTAATTAAGAAATAATTGTTATGATAGACAAATGTTTGACAGTACTGGTATGCAATGACAAGGAATCTATTGAAATTTCTGTATTTAATGATCTAGAAAAATGAGCCAAAATAAATGTATGCATTGCTGAATGTATCAGAAATCTATAGATCATCAGTTACCAAGTAAAAATATTTCATTGAAATATCTTGGCTATGACTGACTTAAATTACAACATTCTATTTGAGTTACTGCTATATAAACTGGTATCTCATGGGTTATACATAACTTACTGCATATCCTTTCATTCCATGACTTTGTTACATCTTGCATGAGCAAATGGAACAATGATCATAAATACAGTAAAGCTTGGTAGTTGAATGGGTATGGTGGCACACATCTAACATCTTGATGTTCAGAGTACTTCCTGTGATTAGGAGGATTTAGTGTTCAAGAATTGCTTGGAATATATATTTAAACCTTATCTCAAAATATTTCTATGTCATGATATTAGATGTTCCCAGGGTTCATTGATAATAAAAACAAAGTTGTAAAAAAAAATGGGGGAAGGGTGGAAGGGAGAGAGGGAGAGAAGAAGAAAGAAAAGGATGAGGTGGAGGAGGAAAGGAAAAGGAGAAAGAGAATGTAAAAGAAATTATTAAAATTTATGTGTGAAAGCCATGCAGAATTCTTAGCATTATACAAAGAATGCAGGAAACCGTAATTGATTTGGATCCAAGTAAATACATAAATAGGATAAAATTTAAGCTATTCAGAGTAGCAGAATATCAAAGAACATTAAACTACTATGTTACAAAGCTGTGCTTTACTAAGGATTGAAACACTTATGAAACCACTTAAATGCACATAGATACAGACTTTGAGGAAGATCAATATTTTGATATCCTATACCTCCCAAATCCACAATATCTACAAAAGAGGGTTCTACTTTTCTCTAAATTATTATAATGTGATCCAATCATATCCATTGTCTAAAACAAGGTACTCTATTCTACCAGCATCTCTAGATATGTTTCCTTCTGCCTACTGAATTAGTAGTTATAAGCAAATCACAGTGATATCTAGTGGTCAAAGTGAATAGCAAACACTGAAAAAAGGATAAGCAGAAACTACTATACCCCCCAAATAAATGGTAGTACCCTTTTTACATATACCAGTAGCAGTCAGAATATTATTTATAAAACTCTATTCAGAATATACTAGATCAAAGCACATGAAATAAATTTAACAGTGTTATAGAAAAGTGTGTTATGGTAAAGTGCTGCTTTGAATGAGAATGGCCCTGTAAGTTCAATACTTAAAGGTTTAGATCTCAGTTAATGGGCTGTTTAGGAAAGTAGATGTGTAGCCTCATTGAAAAAGGTGTGTCACTGGGAGTGGGCTTTGAGTTTTCAAAAGCTCAAGCCTAGCTCTCTGTCTCTCTTTCTGTCTCTCTGTCCCTCTGTCTCTGTCCCTTTCTCTGTCTCTTTCACTTTATGTTTCTGTATCTCTCTGTCCGTCCTCTTTCCCCATCTTCCCCCACCCTCTGCCTGCAGATTGAGATGTAACTCTTAGCTAATACTCTAGCACCATGCTTACATATCTACTCTCATGCTCTCCACTATAATCAAGAACTACCCATCTGAAACTATAAGCTGCTAATTAAATTAATTAAAATTAAACTTTAATTTAATTAAAATTAGATTAGTTAAATTATTTCTCTATAAGTTGCCTTGGTCATGGTGTCTCTTCACAGTCAGAGAGTAGTAACTAGAACAGACATTACACTGTTCACGATTCATGAGTCAATAATCTAGCAAGCACCTTGGGAAATCACCAAATATATTCTAAAACAATTTCTCATAGAAACTTGAATTAAGAAACATTTTGTTGAACAAAATATAAATTCCAAATAAGTGAGCATGCTAGAATGAATAACTTATGGAAACCCAATACACCACCAGGTGTGTTTTTCTATTTAAATTCTATTAACAGGATATACTTCACCCTGATCCCCCCACAGAAAAACAGAAAGAAAGGGAAAACAAATTTCCTCTTGGAGGAAAAACAAATAATTCCAAATCTTGTCTCCTGTTTGCTGATGGCTTATAAAAAGTAACCAAGATTGCTGTTGGCCATGGGACAGTAAATTTGAAAGTCAGAAAACAAGTTTTGGTGCTCAAATAACAGAACAAATGAGGTATAATAATCTTAATCATAGAAAGGCCAGCATGGCAGCTGGTCTATAGAGGATTCTTAAAATTGTTAATAAAATGCAATATTTGTCTAGAAAATTAAGTGCAAAGCCACTGATATAGTAAATCAGAAGATGTGAAGAATTTGTATTCATAAAATTTATTGAACTGCTCCAGTTTCCTCAATTAGAACCCAGTGACTGTCAGACTGCACAGGCTGCTTTGAATAACTAGTTACCAACAACATGCCAAGTACATAGGATTCCATTATTTCTTCTCCAACAGGAACATACAGAATTTTATTTGAATGGTTGCACAGAGAAAAAGAAGGCCAACGTATGTCTGAGTACTTACAGCACTGAAATCTGATTACCCTTATGAATTTTCCAAAGTTCAACATAACCTTCCTCTTGAAAGGGGTAAGAGATTTGCTGTCTCAAGGTGGAACCCAAGAAGATCAACAATATCACAAGGTGCTGTTTTGGGAGAGACAGTCTTTTATCACTCTCCGAAGTGGTGTGAATATTCCCAGAAGTGTAAAGAATGAATGATGTAAGGGTTCTCTAGAGGCAAGGTATAGGTGAAGTCTCCTGCTGCACTTTTAAAGGATAGCTCTGATGGAGGACAGAAACTGATGATAGAATAGCCTGACAGCTGCCTTTATCCACTGGCTATTACTAAATAAAATTCATCTCCCTGCAATATATACCACTGATGTACTTGCTTTATCTAGATGACATTTTTATGTACGATAGAAATTCTGTGTTCTTTAACTATTGTTGGCTAAATCATTGGGTGTGTTCTTGAACCTTTTTTCTGTCAGCAATATATTAGGAAATACATATAAATTTTCAGCATGCTGTTGAATTCTGTCTTGACTTGTCTTTAATTTATAGCTTAACTCCAATAAAAAATTCATGTTATTATCATAGTAAATCTTTCCAGGAACATAATTTATATCTCTAGTTGTTAGTTTATGTAGAAAATAGAACGAATCATATACTGCCAATGTAAATGTGTATTGAGGCTGGCATCAAGAAAAGAAAATGAAATATATCAAAAAAATTTTTTTCTTTTTTTATTGGATATTTTATTTACATTTCAGATGTTATCCCCTTACCCCACTTCCCCCTGCCTCCCCATCCAGGAATCCCTTATCCCATCCCCCCTCCTCCTGCTTCTATGAGGATGTGCCCCCACCTACTCTCCCACTCCCTCCTCCCCACCCTCAAATTCTCCTCTACACAGAGTCCAGCCTTCCTGTGACCAAGGATCTCCTCTCCCACCTATGCCCAACAGGGCCATCCTCCCCTACATTTACAGCTGGAATCATGGGTCCCTCCCTAAGTGCTCCCAGGCTGGTGGTTTAGACCCTGGGAGCTCTGGTTGGTTGGTATTGTTGCTCTCTCCATGGGGCCACAAACCCTTTCAGCTCCTTCAATCTTAGTTAATTTACAGAAGCAGGGATGAGAATGGCTGCCACCATGTGCTAGTTCAGGGAAAATCATGAGGTTGTTTTTATGTGGGTAATAATGCTTTGGTTATAAAAATGAAGGGATCAGATAATACTATGCATATAATGAAAATATATTACACATGAAGAGATTTGGTAGGAGAGTTGATGTGCTGACATTTCCCTTTGTCTTTTTGTTTTATCTGATATTTTAATTTTTTATTAATTATTCCATTCATTTACATCTCAAATGATATCCCACTTCCCAGTTACTCCTCCACAAGCTCTCCATCCCACACCCACCCACCCTCTTTCACCACTTTAACATTTATTTGTTTGTGCATGTACGTGTGTGTGTGTGTGTGTGTGTGTGTGTGTATGCAGAGAGAGTAAGAGAGAGGAGCAAAGATAGTGAATGTGAGGGAGACAGACAGATAGAACAGAGACCAAGAGAGACAGAGAGAGAGCCTATGACATGTTACACATGTGAAGGTCAGACAGCACCTTGCAGTAGTCACTTTTCTCCATTCCTCATTTAGATAATAGGAATTAAACTTACATTTTCAGACTTGGCCCCAACCACTTTTACCTGCTCAACTCTCGAATTGATGTTCTCATCAAAATAAAAATAAATTAATAAGTTGATTACTAAAAAGTAAATTTGAAAATGAGGGCTTTTATTTAACAGTGAAGTTTTTACAACTATCTAATTTTAATAGATAATCCCATTACTACAAACAAAATCACCTGACACTGACAATTTAAGGGAAGGAGGGACTAATTTTTCACTTGTGGTTTTGGAAGTTTCAACTGATAGGTTCTTGATTTTGTATGGTTTATCCTAATACCTTGACAGGAAACAAATTCTAAGCATTCAAAACATACTAAGGTACTAAAATGTGAAGACCAAAAAAAAAATCACAAAATCATTTTACAGAATGAATCCATTATATTCTATACTCAATATGATTTTCCTACCTTGCTCTGCAATACTATGATAGTAACATGACAAAAAACAATTTTGGGGGTACATGGGTTTATTTGGCTTACACTTTTAGGTAAAAATTCATCACTGTGATAACCTGGACACAGAAACTAAAGCAGAGACTAGGGAAGAATGCTACTTAGTGGCTTGCTCCATATGGCTTACTTTAGTTTTCTTTCACAACCCAATATCACCTGCTCAGGGCTGGCACAGCACACAATGGGTTGGAATTCTTACATCAATAGTAATCAAGAAAATAATCTCACCAACATATATCAGGCCAATATAATAGAGACACTTTCCTCAATTTAGATTTCTTCTTTTCTGATGAACAGAGTTTATGTTAACTTGTCAAAAACCTGCCAGCACAATTGACCTCTTGTCATCTTGGGGATTAAGTACCCTATAACAATTTTTAGGAGTACCACTTCCAGTTTGTAGGAAACATGATGCAGTTTTTGTATGGTGATATAAGCAAGTATTCTGTTTTTAGATACAGATAATCTTTTAAAGTGTAACATTATGTTATATCAAAATATGAACAGTGTTACTATACAATATTTTTCTCATCTTAAAGTGTTATTTATATTTTTCTTTCAATATTTTTAATATCTCTAATACTTTGGGTAAATATTTATCCCACTTTCATAATACAGTCCCAGTTTACACCTGTGGATCTGTGTGCCATCTGCCTAAGTGATTGTCTCTGAAATAAAATTGATTTAGATTATGTAGAACACTTAATTGTAACTAAAATTTTGCTATTAAATATATTGTATTTTCTTTTGCCCCCCTCCCCACATGTTATAGTCTTATTCTGATTCTGAACTAGGAAGCAGAAGTACGAATATCCATGGACGGAAGGAAGTGAATGACATGAACTTGGTAGGAAGGATTAACTTCCCATTCCTTTGCTTTTTGTTCAATCCAGATTCCCAACAGATCAGATGCCAAAACTAATTTCAGGGAAGGCTATCTTTTATACTCAATTCACCGAGTCACATATCTATTTTGTTTAGAAATATTCTCACCTACCACTAAGAAATAAAATTATATCAGTTATGTTACACTCTGTACTTTGGTGATGAAATTACCCATCACCAGGACTAAAGATATAGCTCAATGTTTAAGAAGACTTTTTGCTCTTAAAGTCCTGAGCTCAATTCCTAGCATCCAGGATCTGATGCCATCTTCTGGATTTTGCAGGGATGCAGATATACATATACATATGAGATAAAAAAGAATGAAATTATTGAGCAATTTCTGAAATTACTGAGTTAAAGGGGTTGTTTTCTCTAAAATAGATTAAACCCATTTATTAAGCTGAGAGGCTGAAAGTTACATAAGATAGCTGACATCTACTTACCCAGAAGCAGTGAACAGTCAGTGGTTCCTCAAGAATAAATGCTCATGAATGCCTTTTTTCCATGCTATAGTTTTTACTGGCTTGATCTTGTGCAGGCAAATACCAATGCTAAGAGTTCTTACATTCGAAATCCTCTTCTGTCAAGAAGACAGTGTTTTGCTCTGAACTCTGCCTCATAAAATCTTTCCACACTTCTTTTGAAGTGATTCCTTATCCTTGAGAAAAATGAAGCTCCAAAAAATGCTTAATTTGTGATTTACAATTCTGCAAATAATTATATTTAATATTTTAATTTGTTTTATTTTATTATAATTTTTGACATTTGCTTCCCTATAAACTTTAACATAATATTTTTTTAAATATCTGTGAAGATTTTACTGGAAATTGTATTGAATTGTAGAATTATTTGATAGGATAGTCATTTTCATAATATTTATGATATCAACCTTAATCATGTGCATAGATCTGTGCATTATCTGGTATGTGATATGATTTATTTCTTTGAAGATTTTTATAGACTTTTTCTTGTTTAGACATTACCTGTTGTCTTTCTCAGTATGTCTTTAATATGTAAGAAGGCTACATATTTTGGTAAAATACAGATGGAACATTGTACTTTACTGAAAGCATTTATCAGTTGTTGGAGATTCCTAGTGGAGTCTTTGAGGTCTGCTATAAAGAACTACATCATCTACAAAAAGAGATAATTCTTTTTTATTGTATTTTTATCACATTTCTTTCCTAATGTTGTCTTATTACTTGTTCTACTAGTTGCTTTTCTATTGCAATGATAAATACACCATGAACTGGCCCAACTTACATGCCAGTGGGGATTTATCTAACTAGGGACAATTTCAGAATGAAAAATGAGAGATATTTGAGTACACAGAGAAGTTTATTATATACAATCGAAGACCAAGTTATGGTTCTTGAATATAGCTGAATAAGGAGGCTATTATATTACATGTAAATAATTAAGGAAGCAGAGTTATTGAATAGAGATGGATCAAGGAAGCCAATTTAGCTAATTTTGGCATGAGTATTCTCTGTCATCAAGAAGTCTTTAGACTATAAATATCGAGGTGGAGAATATATGGTAGACAGTTTTTACAGACACTCCATATTCAAACCCCACAGGGACACCTTGCTATTTATCTATAGGCTTCACTCTGGGAAGACATTTTCATCCTCAGGGGAAATTTGAATTTGAGACTAGAAAGTGCTTACCATATCTATGCACAAGTCAACTTACCTCATTGCTTCGAAACTTTGCTCATTCATGGCTTCCTTTGCATTCCACAATAATCAAAGGATTGTATGAAACAGTATATTTTGGCTTATAGTTCATGTGAGATAACAATGAATCATGGTGAAGCATGGTAGAAACTCACAGGCATGGTAGCAACAGCAGAAAGCTGAAACTGTATACACTATGTGAAGAGACTGAATGAGCCGAATGAGGTGTGCACCATAGTCTCAGGCATTTTAATACTTATTCTTTGATTTGTGGTTCTATTTGGAAGGTTTAGGAGGTTTGGTTTTGTGGAATAATGTATGCCAATAGGCAAGGCTTTGTAAATTTAAAAAAATCCTTTCCTTTCTTGTCCACTCTCAAATACAGGAATAGAATAGAAAGCAACTTTCTAATTACAAATAAAATTCCAGGAAAAAACAGTAATGACTAGTAGGTTATATATTGTTAAATAACACCTCTGGGGTAGTGTGGGAACCAGTCACCAGAATACTTATACAGTTCTTAGAACGTAGACAGGATTAGACAGTTATTTGTCAACAGGCAAAATTTAACCAGTGTTACCAGTAGACTGCCTGAGTGTTTTGGGTCCTGGACATCTTGCTTCCGTGACTGAAGTATGTAAAAACATTAAGGTAGAAAGACAAATTAGAGAGAAAAGCAAATGTACAGTATACTGGCAAGGAAAGGAGTGGCCTTTTCCATGATAAGAAACAGGGTACTGTTAGGGCAATCACTTGGTTCTCTTGATTTTTCTTTTTCAGTACATAAAGTTACACTACGTTAGATTTCTGTTGACTGTGAATGCCATTTCCCCAAAATGTATGCTGTTTCTTTCACATGGATGTCCATTCATGTACATGCACAAGATAATAAGTTCTCCTCCAAGATCAGTGGTAATAATTTGACCAGTTCAGACTTACCAGTCCATAATTTTGATTTCAAGTTGTGTTCTTGGACATGTATGAAAAGAAGCAGGGCATTGTCAATATGGGACTAGGAGAGTAACTTTGCTTCATGATTTAATGCGTCTATAGTTTCAGCCTGATGAAGGCAGTGATAGAATCTCTGGTTACAAACATGTTTCTACATGCCATATAAACATAGAATGCTGTTTAACACCCTATCTAACTGGCATGCTGGCTATATCGTATGTTTGCCTGCTTTCATGGCAAC
>JAJTUV010002904.1:0-90320 GCA_021653895.1 Mastomys natalensis
CCTTCCCCAATGACATAAAGCTTCTTCTTGTCCAGCTCCCAAAGCATCCCCTGTTTTCCAATAGCACCATCCTGGGACAAAGTCCTTTAATGACAATTGGGACACAGAGTGTACTAACCATAGGGTCAGATTGTTAAATTTTAAAACCCCTGCCCTAGCTGACCTAGGAAATCATAAAATTTTAATATTATCTTATATTATTTATAGCAATAGCCCTTATACAGGGACTAAAGGGGAAATATAAAATTTTAATAAGTCAGTGCCAAGAATAATCGTTCACTAGCCAGATGTGAAGGTCTTTTTCCACACCACTTATTACATTTTTGTGACATGTGCAAATGACTTTTTGCAGGCCCGCTTCCATTCCCTCATCAGCATAGAGCAGACAGTCTTGAGTGCCTCTTTATGACTTTGCGGAGGATTAAATATCTAAAATAATATGCAGTGCTGAAAACACACAATGGTAACGTTCCATAAATGTTCATGAAGTAAATCCTTAATTAAAATATGTCCTTTTAATCTTACCTCTAATTGAGAGTGCTGAAATATCACAGAACCAGCCCTTTTAAGGAAAACTTTTATCAAAATGAGGCCCTAAAAAAGATCAAAATACAATGTAATTCCGTTTCGTAGAATAGCATAAGAAAAAACCCTAATATTCAATATTTACTCAAGCCTTTGCATTTTAAAAAGATGAAGTGCCTGTAATTATTGCAATAATTGGAACCTGTAAGAACCACAGGGTTTTTATGACCTTTTATTAATTAACAATGGTTTCAGGCTGATTTAATAGCTCCCCACTGATAGAAAATGTTATACAGATTTTACCAGAGCCTCAGAAGCCATGAGTTATCTCTGGGTCATTCTTATTAAAGACAAAAAATAACAGAAGCCCTTTGTCTAGAAACTTTAAACTTTTCAAGGGGCTAAAAGAATCTTCACTTACCCTCACAATAATCCTGGTGGCAGATGTGTCATTTTTTATATTGAAGATCATTACTTTTCATGATTTTCACAACATTATTATTTATATTTCATGGGGGAAGAAAGATGAGGACCAAAATGATAAGTGATTTTTCCCCCTTTATGGTCAGCAAAAAAGTCTCCTTGGGACACACATAAATAATGCCAAAAAGCCAATGAAAAAACTATTGTGTTAAATCTCGTTTTCTATACCCTTTGAAACAAGGCAAGAGACAAATGCAGTTCCTAAGTGGAGAACACCCCTTTTTCAAATTTCCTACAGTATACTGTGTGACACTGGTCACTGGGGGAATCTAGAAAGTTCAGGGTCTATGTAAACATCCTATGAAAAAAATGGGTCCTTAAAAGGGTTTTACAGCTTGTGGACCACAGCAGGTGCAAATGAGGTGATTACATCTCAGATCCAAAAGCCAAAAAACAACACACAACTGACAAATTTTTGGGTTTTCCTTTCATCCTTGATTTAAGGGATAGAAAAAAAAGGGCATAGTGGAGGTTTGGGGGGTAAATGAAAATCAAAAAAAGAAGTAACTTTAGGAAAATCTCTTACTCAGGTTTAAATTTTCTCTTGTAATTCACTGTCCCACTCATTATTTAACAGAAAGACATTCCCTGACCCGAAATATGAAGGAGAGTCACAATTACATCCGGGTTCAGGATCGAAATTTGCTTCTTTTCTAGTGCACAACCCTGAAATCAAATGAGTACATTCGGGAGATTCATCATTGTAGAATCTTGTTGGAGACAGAGCTAATACCCAAATCCTCCAACGTCCCGATCCCAAAAAGGCAGGATATTCTCAGGACAAAACCCTGCCAAGCTAACACTTCTTCTTTCCCCTTACATAAGAAAATTTTGGTAATTGATTTGAAACAGTTCCATGTGCAGTAATTAAAATTTTAACCATTCTGTGGCATTCCTCCTAGTAAATCTGTAAGGGGACCAAAAGATATGAGCGAAGTGGGGCCCACCTTTTATTTAGTGGCCCCAGGATTTCCTCTAAAGCTGTTGATCTCAAAAAAGAGATCTTTTTTAAGAGGGCAAAAAGGGCCTTTTAAAATGTTGAAAACATAATGGAATTCCACAAGACAAGAATGGGGTTTTAATGGAAACTAGAGGAAATAAACACAGAAGGCCAAAAGAGTGTCCTACAATATCACCAGACAATTACTAAAAATCCACCGAGAACGCAGTGGGCTACTCTGTTTAAAATACCTGCAACTATATACATTTAAACTGTTTTTAAATGAAGTGAAAAATTCATAACCCTTTAAAAAATAAAAAAGGTAACATATAACGGGAGAAATTCCCATGTGCAAAAGAGCACTGAAGGTAGCAGAAGTCACAGGCTCCTGAGTGGGATACTTTGTGGGGCCATACTTTAAAATGATGGACAGTTAAGGTGGCAATATATGTTTGATGTTTCTCCAGAACACAGCATGGTTAAATGGCAAACGGCTGGTGTTTTCCTAATGTTGGGTTCCTAGAATGCTTACCCTAGGGAAACACGGTCAACATTGTGTGACAAGGAAAAATTTCGAGGAACAGCCGATGTCCCTGATTGTTTAGCTGTGACACTTTTGATCCCCAGTGTGAGGGAAAACTAAATAGCAGATACTTTTTCCCTGTAATCAAAGCCATGTTGTGTTTGAGTGATCTCCCCTTTCCCCCCTGATGCTTGGCATTTTCCATAATGAACAGGTTAGTCAATCAACAGAGAGCAAACTTTATTTTAGGAAATTTAGGGTTTGGCGTTGTACATTAGATCATTCGTGAACACTCATAAGCATTCTTGCCTGCATGCCATAGCCTACTTTCTGAAACACAATGAATTACTAAGGAAAAAGACCCGGATGTAAAATCAGGTAAATTAGGCAAATGAGTAATTACAACAAGGAGAGAATAAAACCAAAACTTCTGGAACTGTCCAAATCTACCCCAACTACCATCTGACACAGAAATGAAGTCCCCAAAATTCACAGAACCAATTTAAAACAGCTGGTAGACCTGGAAGCAATAACCCAAAAAGGGAATTTTATGCGCTGTGGGTTGGGTATGGGTACAAAAAACCGGGTGTAACTGTTGCTAGCGAATAACTGGGTGATGCATTATGAGTGGAGGTGTGAAGACAAAAAATCCTCACTGCTTAATTGAACCCAAAATAATCTCAAAAAAAGAAAATGAATGTCTTATTAATCTCTGTACAATACGAATGCAATGCTGATACCCTCAGTTTTTTATATGATCTACTATAATCAAAACAGAGGCTTCCCTTTTTAGATGTCTGTTTTTCTTCCCTTTGAGGGTCTCCAGCAGTTCTGTCAACAGTACCAAATATGCTAGATTTAACATTAAATAGAACTTGCTGGGCGATTAAATTTGAGCAAATTGGTGGGGAAGTTAAGTTTTTAAGGGCCTCCCAAAAGGAAATGACATTTATTCAAAGAAAGCGAAGCTCACCACTTTAGGTTTTTTATTTACGTGTGTGGCACGTTCTTGGACAAAGGTCTACAAAAATAGCTATTATGAATGAATTTAAGGGCCCTGGCCTCTCTCCACTCTAATATGTATTGGTGGGCTCTCTAAACCCGCTTTACTGGATTCATGAGCTTACATGCACATGGGAAACTTCCCAAAATGTCTCTCTGTACACTTTAACTCCAACACAATTATAATTCTCACTTTGCCATTCAGGATGGGTGCCCCCGAGAACTTGTTAAACCTTTGTGAGGGCCGCCACGTGTTTCCCTAAAAGTGGCAAATAAAAAAACCTGTCATAAGCAGGAAATGAAAGTAACCATGCCATGTTATGTTTTTTAAGGTAAAGACTCTTTGGGACAAATCAAATCCAAAAGAGATCGTGTAAACATATTTTTTGGGGTTTCATATTTGAAATTTGCTTGGCTGTGCCTCGGGAAATGCTGGGGTTATAGGTGTGTGTTTGTGTGGTGGTTTTCTGGGGTGTGTGGTGTCTGGTGTGTGTATGCTACCTGTAACTTGGCTGTATTATCATTTTTAATCTTGTCCATTTCACCAAAGGATGGGCCCAGCTCTTTTTCTTTTCCCATTTCCTTTGTGGGAGATTGCAGAGAATGCACTGGTGGAGAACAAAACACTACTGTCAATAGCTGTTTACGAATTTTACTTTGACCCTTTCAACTCCCAATGTCATGATACACTAAAATGTTTTCTATTCTTCTGTGGGATTTCAAAAATTTTTGTATTCAGCACATGACCCCTCATCTATCCAGGTTCCCTATATCCCCCCAACAAATGCAGGGTGCATTTCCCTTCAAGCTTCAAACCTGATGGGCCCTGAGATAAAAAAAATGAGTAAAATCCAAATTTTAAATTTTTTGTTTTGCTCACTAATTTTGCTCAGGTTGACTTTTCACATAAAGGGTGATGTGTTTAGCTTTGTCACACCAACCCCTCCATTTAATACGTCATCATTCCCGTTCCACGATGATAAACTCAGCCATGATTCATGGGTTTCTACTTTGCTCATGATACAACCTTTCAACTGCTCCTTATAGAAAAATGTCCCCCCTTTATCTGCCACTTTTCTTGTACTTCTTAAGTCTAGAAAAGTCAACCCTTTAAAAACCCATTTTCTCTTTCCCTTATCCTCTCCCTCCCTCTCCCCATCCCCATCTCTCTTCCCCATCCTCCCCTCCCTCTCTTTGTTAGGGGACATGCCCAGCAAGGTTTATATTTTTCTACATTTTATAGGAATAGGGTTTCACACACAAAATTTAAAAGAAATGGAATTGTTATATATCTCTCATGATTTTTTAAAAAAAGTCACCTTTTAATAAATTCCTATCAAAGACAAAATACGGCATAAAGTCTTCCACAGACCCTGAACCACGGGATCTACACAATATCACAGAAGAAAAAGCACAACCACTATCACAGATTCAAATGGAGACATTTTCTCCTATTTTCCCCCCAGTCCTTGTCTTGGGAAAATTGTGAAATTATCATTATCCAAATGTCAGTAGCTTGGGCACAACTGAAAAATTATTACCCAAGTGTTGCTCAATTCATTGAGATCTGTGTTAGCAAACATTGCCCATTTTCCCCAGAAGATCCTTGAAGAGCTAACCCAAAGCCCCTTTCACTCTTCTTATGTTCTAAGGGGGTGTCTACCCGAATTCAACCTCTTTTACTCTAACATATAACATTTGGGGCCAGAGGCCAAAACCCCCTTTTTCCTTCTCATATAACTTGTCCCCTAAACTCAGATTCCTTCCCCCTCTCCTTCCTCCTCCATTCATGGCATATACAACTATAACCCTTCTTTACAATCTGGAAACAAAATGAGGTCTTTTGATAAATACTTTTTTTAAAATATGTACCTAACTTAAATTTTTTTTTTTTTTGTTTTTTTCACCTCTTGTTGAAAAGAGAGGTTGACATATGCTATTTCCCTTTCATACAGCCTCAACTTTTGTACTGACATCTTTAATTCGCAATGGATATTTTAATGAAGGTGTTTCTGTCCAAAGTGAACCATTAATAATTCCCAATTAACAGAAACAACTAAACTCTTTCATTCTCACCTAACATGGCCTTTTCTGCTGTTTTTTTGTTGTTTTTAACCTCAGCGTGTCCTTCACTATCAAAACTCATTCCCTCATCCTTTTGGCCCCGTGGGAAGCCTGTTTTTTTCCCTCATGTTTCAGTTTCATTTAAATTTTAACTGAACCCGTGTCAACTGGTTTGGGTGGCAAGAAATTTCTGGAAAAGCTTGCTCAAAAGGTCAATTTCACCTGTGTCTTTTTACAACATTCACCCTGTCCATTTTTGATTGGACACACACTGGGATAACAGAGGAGTTTTTATAAGAAACTTCTATACCTAGATGTCAATTTCAAGTCAATTAAAAGGCCCTCTGCAACCCAGAATGGGGACAGACACATTTTTTGGCTTTTCTTTTGTGTAACTGAACTTGAACTAAAGGGCAAGGACCCAATGAACAACCCCCCCAGGGTCTCAGTCCAACTCAGGTTTCATAGCTCTCTCAGAGGCATCTTTTTCTACTCTTTTTCCCCCACCTCAACTTATACTCTTATTCCTTTTGAGACATTGTGAGGCATATTTTGCCAAATTTGGGAAACCTCAACTTTACAAATGTGTCATCTTGTCCCTTAAGGATTCATCTTGAAATTCAGTTGATTGTTTTTCAGGGTAAAAAAGGACCCTTTCTAGAAAAAGTGTTTAAAAACAAACTATTTAGGAAACAGAATCACACCAAAAAAAAGAAATGAAAAAAAGAAAACAAATCTGAAGCACCGATTGAACCCTCTATCCCCTCTCCCCCCTGCATAGCCCAGCACTATCCGCAGGAACAGTTCCTTCAAAATTCCTGGACCTGATCGAAAAGCCAAGTGTCAAGAAAAAAGTGCAGCTAATCCAAAATTTCAATCTGGGCAAATAATGCTTGTGCTTAAAAGGGAATCAACAGCTGTCAGTTATAGTGCTGGAAACTGACAACCCCTTTCTATTCCTGCAGAAATGAAAATCAAGACAACTGAAAGAAAATTTACCAAAAAAATTACCAGTAACCCACATTTAGTTTTTGTATTTTTGTGTAATTTTTATATGTGCTATAAAAAGAAACACACAAAAACAATACACACATATATATGTAAAGAAAAGCACAAACACAATACATATATGCACACACACACATATATTCTCTTGGCTAAAAGTATTCAATATGGCAAAAAAAAAAGGAAAAAAGAAAGGGGAGAAAAAAAGGGAGTATAGAGGACAAACAAAAGGCAAAACTTTAACCTACTAAAATAAAAGATGTCCGTCCATGGGCAAACCCAGGTATGCAATTTTATGTCTCCCTAACTTTCTAGTGCATTACCCCTTTTTCCCAGTAACACTGTAATTCCGTGTAAATTAGTGAATCAAAATGAGAAAGACAGAATGATGAAAAGTCTACTCGAATTTTTTGCATCTTTCTATCTCAAAATATAAATATCAACGTGAAAATAAAAGTTTCATTTAGCATATATTCATTTTGCAAAGGGTAGTAGGTTAAACACAGACAAAAAATTAATTAATGAATGACACTGTGTAGTAACACATAAACTAAAGGCAGTTATTCCTGGGAGGGGCGGGAGCTTTTCATTTCAACCGTAAGCATAGGTTTTCAGGCCTCTTACTACACATTAAAAACGATACCAAATTTAAAATCACATATAGTTCTGTTTTGGGGTTAAAGTTAAATATTCTTTTATTGAGGCAACAAAATAATTTAGAATAAAATACTGCGTAATGTTGTGTTCCTAAATTAAGGAAACTTTTGGAAATTGTTATTTAAACCCGTCTTTTAATTTGGGCTATGTAGTTACAAATTCCAAATTCTGATGCATATCCAGATCCCACCCTGAAATGCCCAATTCACTTTAACTTCCCTGTGAAAACTGACAGAAATATGAATAAACCACCTTTTGAGCCCCTGGGGATCATCAGCATTTTGACCCCTGTTTTGGACAACATATTATGATTTTCCCTGATGTTTCCCCAAAAGGGAAAATGACAAAGGAAAAGCAAAAACCCCAATACCATCTTCCGCAGCATCTCTGAATTTTAAACAATTCAGAAACAAAGGCATTTTTAAAGATATTTAAGACATGGTATTGATACATACTTCTCTCATTGCTTCCTAAAGGTAAGCTATGCTCACCATTTACATTATCAAATGGATTTGCATTTGTGTTCACAGGGGGGTTTGCAGGACAACATCTCAGGTTGTCAATGTACCGGATTTTTCATTAGTTCCTAACAAAAAGGTCAAATGTTGAACCTTATGCAAATGAAAGTTTTGCACAGAAAATTTAAATTTAAAAAAAAGGGTTTAAAAAATTCATCAGAGTTGTACTGGTTTTCTCACTAGGGTTCTTTTAAAATAGGGGACAAGAGAAACCCATTTCCTAATTTTACTTGTGAAAGTGAGTCCATTTTATATTCCAATTTTTAATTTTTTTTTTTTTTTTTTTCCCCAATTTGCCACAACATTATCACTGGGAATAGTCTAGTTCTATATTTGAAATTCCATTTTATTTTTTTCTATTTATACACATGAAATTAAAACTTTATTAAAAGTACAGATTTCCAGTGTTGTTTTTAAAAAGACATAGTTTATTGAAATGAGAAGCATGAACCGTAATTTCAAACAAACCTAGGATAAACTCATAATATCCAAAATGACATGTTTTTCATTTTGTGCCGAAGAAAGTAGCGATAATTTGTTTGCAGAGAAAGTCCAGCACAACTGTTACTCCTTTCATTTTGATCTGGGTAGATTTGACATTACAAAACCCATGTAGAAACCACCCAATTGGTTTTAAAAGCAATTAAAAGTGAGGCAGGAGTCCCTATATTTTCATATTTCCCTGAGGGAGTTGACTTTCACCATATTAAAAGTGTCGTTTTCCAATTTAATTTATAACAGATTTTTATGCTTTTAGCTGTTCTTCCTACTAAAGGTTCTTGTTAATTTGACCCATTGAGCATTGTATACAAAACTAACAATACAAATTCCCGCTCTAGAATATAGGAAACCTCCCTCCTAGAAACCAAAACATAGGTGAAACGCTTTGTTTATGAGTTTTTTGAAATACAAGAAAATCGCAACACTTCCCCTCTTTTACTAAAATGATGGACCACCTAATAGGATGATCTGTGAAAACATCTTTTGAAACAAAAATAAAATAAATTTAAAGGGAAGGGAAAAACCCCTTTCCTTTATATGCCTTTAAACTATCGGTTTTCCCTGGTATTATTATTATATTATAGGGTCAACTCAGTCCTATCACTGTTCCCTTCCCCCACATCACAAGTGAAACAAAATAAATTCAGTACAAATTATACATTCGTAGTAACTTAAAAAAAAGGGAAATCAATGTTTAAGGCCTTTAAATATTTGTAAGAAAAATCACAAAGAACAAAAATCACAAGTTTTTTTGATGGATGTGAAAATATGGACAAAATACTGGCCAAGAACTGTTTGAAATGGAACAACTGTAAGCAAGTAATTTTGTTAGACCTTTGTAGTCAAGGAAGAAATAGCCAACCAATGACTGCCCTACCTTGAGACTCAGGCCATGAGAGAGAGCCTACTCCTGACAACTATTAATGATATTCCCTATACTTCAGACAGTAGCCTAGCATGACTGTGCTTTGGGAGGCTTCACACAGGATCTTATAGAAATAGATGCAGCGAGCCACAGCCAAAACTTTAGGGAGAGCTTGGGGAATCTTATGAAGAGAGGGAGGAAGGATTGGAGGAGCTATTGTAGGTTAAGGACATCACAAGAAAACCTACTGAATTGACTAATTGAGCCCTAGGGATTCACAGAAACTGAACTACTAACCAAAGAGCATGCATGTGATGGACCTAAGCTTCCTACTTGTATGTAACAGATGTACTGCTTGGTCTTAATGAAGTACCCATAACAATTGAACCAGAGGTTGTCTCTGTTTCTCTGGCCTGCTTTTAAACCCATTTTCCCCTAACTGTGCTGTTTTATCTAGGCTCAATAGGAGAAGGTAACCCTAATCCTACTAAAACTTGATAATACCAAGGCAGCTTGAAATCCATTGGAGGCCTTTCTTCTGTGAGAGAAACAGAAAGGGTAAGAGAGAAAGGAGAGGAGAGAGTGAAAGACTGGAAAAAGAGGAGGGAGGAGAAGCTGCAATCAGGATATTAAAGTAAACAAAGACAGTAATCAAAAAAGAAGACAGACACTCATAATTTCTTTTTTAAATAGTTTGTTGATAAATAATGAATATAAATAAATAATAAATAATAGTTAATAGTTTTTACAATGCATTTTAACCATACTCAGTCCCTTTCTATCATCTCTCTTAGATTTAACCTCTTTTATATCCCACTAACATGATGTTTACTATTTCTTAAGTAAATGCATCAAGTTTTCAAAGACAAAAAAAAAAAATCTCACTACAATCCTATGATAATCGTTCGTGTGAAACTTGGTGTAAAATATTTGAAAGAAAAAAAAATGTTAGTAGGAAAAAAAACTCTAGCTGGAAATTTAAGGCATGATAGCCAGGGGATGATCCCCTGTTATGATGGCAGGCATCCTGTGCTTTTATAATACATCTCCTGTAACTGATGGATTATGTGGGTCAACATGTAGAAACTTTGGAGGTGAAGAGAAAGGGTTTTCACAGAATTGTGTAATGGAAATGCTTAGAATGGTATGGAAGACATCTTGTGAAGGAAGATTTTTCTAGAACCTATTTCATGAATATAGTCACTGATACAGCCATTCATCCTAATGAGAGTAGTGTCATTCACCCTGCAGATCATTACAATAACGTCAAGATAATGGCTATCTTCTAAATTTACCATTTTAATTTTGTATATTATAAAGAAGATCAAATATTAATTAAATAACTATGAATCAAAATTTATGGGTAAAGGTTAGAAAAACAACATCAGTATATTTTAACATGTCTATACTTTTATGTTAATAATATCTATCAATATTTACATAGCAAGTACACAGTTTAATTTTTGTTTTGTTTTCTACTTCTGGTATCCATGGAGACAACAAGGAACATAGATCGTAGCCTCACAAAGCATTTTCTCAGGTAATTACTTAATTTTCATAGCTTTCAAGCTATTACTAGCAAATAGTTGGGTTATGTCTCCAGGCATTCTATTATGCCATTGCAAAGTGACCTTAGAGAAGCTTAAACAAGGAAAGCCATTGAAACCTCATGCTCACTACAGTTTCTACGTGACTGAAAGGAAACGGGAATGTTCCTTATGTAATTTCATATGGAAATAAAATAAGAGCCTTAATGATGAGCTCCATTTACTGTTTATTGCAGTAAAATGAACTGCAGAAATTGAGGGTGTCCTGTTAACACTGGATAATAGAAAACCTTTTAGTAGGAAATGTTACTGATGCTTTTCCCTCTCCCCCTTCTAATTCACCTTTCAGACACTGGTTGCTTTAAGAGGCTAGATCCAACCGCTTGATAAAATCAGGGTATTTCTCTGCAGATTTCTCTTTGAGAAAGTACTGTGCTGTGTCTTCATATTTACTACTTTGCCAGTCTCCCCAGTGTCATGTAGTCTTTCCCAGATTGAATCATATAGTTACCAAGTTCTCGTTACCCACTGAAAGGATATAGAACGTCATATCTTTTCCTCGGTTTGGGAAATTTTTCCTGAAGCTTTGCCCTCTGCTTCCAGCTTCCCCATGCACATGTTGACAATAGTTATCTCCTTTACTCTCACGTTAATCTCTCTGTCTTGATGAATTGAAAATCTCTAGAGTTTAAAGTGAACTCTTTCTATCCTTTGAGGTCTTATCTGCTCTCTCTGATATAATACACTTTTGCCTTGTAATGTTCTCCTACTTCAAGGCCAGATCATTGTTCCTACCTTCATAGGATCCTCTATATGAACAGTTTGTTCTTGCTGAATGGTTCTGACACAGACCTTTTTACCAAACCAGCATTCCTGCCACTTGTCACATTTCTAACAGAAAATATGGTTTGCATTTTAGAAAAGTAGGAAACAAGAATTCCAACTATTTGTATGCTTCATCAATCCAAGTGGTCACTCTAATAGGACCACATGATGGATTTCCACAACTCCTCTTTCTCACACTCTCAAGGATGTCAAATATTCTGAACTTGAAATGCGACACTTCTGTGCACAGTAAGCCATGCAAGCTTCTCTGTTTGGTACATTATACCTTTATTCTTCGTTGTTGCTGGTTTTTGGTTTTGGTTTTCATCTTTTGACCTCTGTATAAATAAAAGAAAAAATTTTCCTTTATCACTTTTCAATAAAGTAGTAATTTATTGATTAATTTTAATTGATTTAATGACTTTAGAAGACCAGCAGAAAAAATAAATAGTCATCATTTGTTGTGTGTTGGAATAAACTTGTGTTGGATAAAAGCTGAGATTATGGTCATAGCACATTATCTTCATTCTGACTCAAAGCAAATTTATGAGGCTCTTGATATGAGCTCTATGTAATGGTATTCGTGTACATATTAGTGTTTACATGTAGCAATTTATCCATTTCAGGGCTTGGCAAGATGGCTTACTGTGTATTGGTACTTGCTGAAAAGCCTGAGGATTTGAGTTTGAGGCCCAGCCTCCAAAGATATAGATATAGAACTAACACACCTTCACACACAAGTTATGGCATCCATTCTTTCTCGCACAAGATATTAAAATCTATAAATATTGTAGCACACATCTAATGCTATAATAAGTAATATGCCATAATAGATATCTCTTCAAGTTTACTTGATTGTATTTTATGCATATGAGTGGTGTTCATGCATGTATGTATGTGTACCATGTGTGTGCCCTTGGAGCTCAAATAAAGCATCCCTTCTCTGGGATTCAGGATTACAAATTTTTGTGAGCTTCATGTGGATGCTAGAAACTTTATTTAAGTTCTCAAACAGAACAAAACAGCCCAACACAACATATAAAAAAGCAAAGCAAAACAAAACAAAACAAAAAAAAAACCTGTGTTCTTATTCATCAAGCTATCTCTAACACAAAGAACTAAAGATAATACAAAGAAATAAAATCAACATATAAAAGAGACATTTGCACCCTGAAAGAGCATACAAATGATATGTTCTTCAGCTAATAAACAAGAAAAATGACATAATATGCAAATATTAAGTTCTTGTCACTAGTGGTCACATATATAGAACTGGAAATCATTCTATTTAATGAGATAGCCAGAAAAAGAAAGAGAAGTGCTTGTCACACACATGATTTAAAAAAAAAAGTTGAACTCATTGGAGTAGAAAGTAAAATGATGATTGCCAGAGCCTGGGAGACCCAGGAGGAAAGATACATGTTCAAACATGGATAAACATGTATTATGTTTGAGTTAGATAGGAATAAGAACTTTCAATATGCCATCGGTTACTAGGGTAAATATAGATAACACCCATGAACTAAATATTTCAAATTCTAGACAAAATTATTTTAAAGACATCAAGATAAAAATACTAGTTTTAGTTATCTGATAAAAAAATAGATTTAGTTATCTTATGACTAATACATCTTAAAGCATTACATGATAAACATAAAAATGTGCACATTTTGGAATTGTGAACTACATAAAAATAAAGTTAGATAACAATAAATACATGCATTTAACACTGTGTAAAATGAAAATTCATTACCATTCTTTTTGCCTTCTCAAAGCTAATTATTAGAAATAAATTATATGGAAGAATAGATATAGAAGATGAAAAGTTGCCCATTAGAAATATATGATCCTTTCCACAAGAAAGTCTACTAGTCTATTCACCTTCAGTGTCTGTAACCCTAGCAGGAGAAAATTACCTACTTTCAAATTAAATCTAACCTTTCAACATATTAATTATTTATGCATCAATTTCCTCTCTGAGCATTCTTGCACAGTGTTACTCTCACATGCCTTGACTTTTGTGACAATGAATAAGGATGTAAAAAGAGATGAAGAAATAAAATACTCTTGGCTGAATTGATTTTAGGAACTTTCTATTTTCTATTGGTCTTTAAAGAATATAGCACTACATATGTCATATGTTCTGAGCATTAGACATTTCTAATCAAATAAGGGTGTTTTGCATAAAATATGCTAATGATATCTGACATGTTAATTTGTGATTAATAAGCTTGTTGCACACAAGTACTTACATTTAAAAGTTAATGTGTGTAGAATTTAAATTTGCAGAAAATAAAAACTTTCAAAAAAGATATTACCATAATATCCTTAGAATGCCAATAGTTTACTGAATTTACATGGGCTAATATTATTGTCTCAGTTATATTTCATATGACAAGTGGAGGCATGATAATATGCTTTTAAATTTCAGACTCCGTGGATATGTGATATATCCATATTGAACATTCTGATTGCAATAGTTTGGGGGAAGTATACTGTAAAAGCTCCAGGTGACTATAATTTGTATTCAAAGGAATTTCCTTGTACCATTTAGCATTTACTACCCTGCTGAATTTAGCATGTTCTTGGAAACTCTAAAAACTACAGACACCTGATTTCCACCCCCACGTAACATGATTTAATTATACTATGTTGTGGTCTGAGAATTAGGTCTTTTAAAGTTCTCCAATATGACATCATTGACTAATACGGTTACCTCATTAGTTACCATTTAGGTATGAAGTCTCATGCCCTCATATGTATATGGCAATGACAAGTGTAACAAGCTCATTCAGACATGGCCATCCAGGCTCTTTGGGAAGCATTGCTATGTAATTTCTGTCTGAGAGTCACAGTTCAAGGCTGCTCTTCATGGAAATGATTCATAATCTCCCTTCAAATTTTGGGGAAACTTTCCCTTTGACTTGGTCTGTGAGACTCTTTCATGTGAGACTTTTACCTCATATGACTGAAGATTTTATATTATTATATGGTGATTCTACAAGTTCCCACATAATCCAAACAAGACAAAGATGCTGTCTCTGAACTATTTTAGAAAATAAAGTTTTATGTAGCAGGTATGCATTCATCAGACTAAGCTATATGATCACAGATCACCCAAAATTACTATGCACTCTTAAGACAGGATTCCATTAACTATAACTTAAAAAATGAACCCCAACATCTCAGCATTTCCAAATCTTTCAACTCCAAATTCTGCAGCTTCGTGGAATATACAAAAATATAATAACCAATCAGATATTGATTAGTTATTCCCACAAGCTTTATGCTACTACTGTGGTGACACTTCTTCATTTTAGGCATGTTGTCATTGTAGCTAAGAGACTTTGTGGGTAGATTGATGTTTACATTTCTACTTTTGTGGTGTGCAGAGTACCCTCAAGTACCATGAACACTAGACAGTATGGATTAAGGCTTTAGCTAGACACCTGCTTGACTTCTCCATGTTTAATGAGTTGTGTAGGTATTGTCTTCAGCAGAAGAAACTAATCATTTTATACAGAGCAAATATCCTGGGAAATGGCTTGCATGTCAGGTGTATTTATTATTCCCTAGATTTTGGAAAACGTCTCCCATTAAACTGGACAGAAAATAAGACCCAGAGATCTTTCTGTCTCAGCCTCCCCAGTGCTAAAGTTACAGTCATGTGCTTCATCTCCCAGCTTTATTTTGGAAGCTAACGATCACACTAAGGTCCTCTTACTTGGTAGCAATCACTTTACACGGTAATATGGTTATGGCTGCCGTGTCCCATTCTAGTATCAATGATGGTACAGGTTTTCTTTTCAGATAAGGATGATAGGTTTTCAAATGATGTAAGAATGTATTCTGTGGTGTGAACCTTTTCTGAGGTGACACAAATAAAATGTATTTTCTTCTCAGTCAAGGCAACAGTGGCAGAACAACAAATGACTGTGCTGAAGTTTAACTTTACAAGGCAATGAATTGAAATGGAGATTCGTATAGGTCATGGAAAATTCATGGACAGCTATATCACTGTCCTCAAAATGTTTCTTCTCTTTCTCCTAGAAATTATTAAATATCTATAAATCCTAAGGGAAAGGTGGGCCTCTTGCGTCCTTCAATGATAGAAAGGTAATGGGCCTGCACTTGTACAGATTTACTTAAGGTAACTTAATGTAATAATGTCACCTGCCAATCTATGAGGGTACAGGCTAAGTTTGGCAGAGAAGAGTTATTCCATAATAATTTCTTAGTCATTTTGTTACCTGTAACACAATGGACAAAGAAATAACACATTTTTCAAATCTTAACATCATTGGTAACTTTGTTTCATGAGTTTCTTAAACCAGAACACAGTTTTATATATATTTTCTTAAAGGGTTGCAGTCAAGAAGAAGTACATGATTTAAGATTAAAACTATACATTTATTGGAGGCTGTGAAAGCTGACTACATTGGAACAGCAAGGCCTAGTAAGATTTGCTATATTGTTATTTTACAGGCAGACTAAAAGTAAAGAGCCTGAGTATACAGTCAGACAGCAGATTAAGTACATGGTCTTAAATATTCTCAAGGCATGTTATTAACTTTGCTGAAAAGTCCACCAAAGTTCTGTCTCTTTGGTAGCAAGAGATATTTTTCAGAAAAAAAAAAAATAAGTCACAGTAGTAGCTTACCAAATCCAGGTTGAGTAAATGAAACAATCTGGTCTTGGTTTTTAGAAGGAGCTGATGGTACTATTGGGAATAGTACTCCCAGGTCCCCCTGGGGCAGATCTACTCCACAAAGACAACTTCACTGAAAGAAGAGCAGGCAGGAAAGAGGTTCAAGAGAGATGTAATAAAGCTCTTCCAATGTATAATAGAAATTATTCTCAAAATGACAGGGAACAGTAAAATGAATTTACACAACTAGAAAAAAATAAGCCTTAAACATTTGTCTTTAGTTCAATATAACTTATTTAATTAGATAAAAATGTATATTAATGTGTCTGTATGCTTAAACTGCAGGTACTAAGAGCCAAGTGAAAGTTTCCAAAATATTAAAAATTCCCTCTAAAAGTAATTTAAGTAATCTAAATATTTCCATGTGTAAAATATCTACAAGGACATAAACTATACTTACACTATCACTAAATATATATATTTTTTCAGAAAATAATTGTGCAATAGATACATGTAAATACAGTAAAACATTTAAAATCATATATTTTCTTTCAAGTTGAGATCTAACTTGAAGAAAAGAACATTTATCACAGTTGGCTATTCTTGTGGGATTCATTTTCATTTTCAGATAGATGAGATAGAATTCCTTTATTTGATGTCTTCTGTATTCATAAACATGGCTTATGAGCTTTATAATGTGTGTTCCTCACAGGAATCTCATAAAAAATATCAGAACGTACAAAAAGCAGAGTGGTTCAGGTTTTTAACAGAAGTGCATTTTATTAAAACAAAGAGCTGTTCAAACTCCATGCACATTTTGACCTGGCCTTACAGTTAAATCGTAATACTGAATGGGCCAGGTGGTATATGGAGAACACACAGCAGGTGTTTTAGAGTCTGTCATGGCATTCAATTTACCCTGCCTGTAATGTATTCATTTACGGTGCCTCCTTATGGTGACAGTAAGCACACTTTGACAGAGGGTTCAGCAGGAAAGTTGCATGATCTTTGACTTCTATATGCTAAACTTTGCCTTTGATGATCCTTCATGGACTGACCTCTTGCATTGCTGCTGTAACTTTGGCTTTACAGTGCAAATATAAATGAGCTTTAGCCAACAATAGTCTTGAAGTTAATAATATCCAGACTCTATGTGTGAAGGAAACAACAACAACAAAAATACTACATACATTAAATGCACACATAAACACACACTCTCTCTCTCTCACACACACACACAGAGAGAGAGAGAGAGAGAGAGAGAGAGAGAGAGAGAGAGAGAGTCTGTTTGCTTGCTAAAACAAAAAGAAAAACCTACAGCCCATTGTGTCTATAAATCTCTAACTTGTGTGTAGTGTAGGTGAATATCTGTAATTCTACACATTAGAGAACTTTTAATTTGAAATGTAAAACGTTTGGTGAAGAAGACTGTACAAGGTCAAAAGGCTGAAACTTGTCAGATTTTGTACAGTTGTGTTTATATTGTTTGATGCAGTGATTTTCTTAAAAAATTCTGATTTTTTTTTCAGAGAAGTGTAAAAGAAACAATCATGAATCCCTAGAAACAGTAATATGAGAGTTCCAATGAATAAACAGAGCAGATTGCCTTTTCCCTTTTATTTTGTTTTTAAACACTGACATGGAAGCGTTGCCTATAGTCGTTGTTATACACAGTTCTTTTATTATCACTTTCAACCAAAGAAATGTATTACTGTTTGAAGACAAAGATGAAATTAATATTTTCAATATTTTGTTTCATTTGTTTTAAAATAACTTCACAATATAATATACTCCCCAGAAAGTGAAGGCATCTCCTCCAAATTCCTTGAAGTTTGCAAAAGTACACTATAACTTTCTATAATCATTTTGATATATAGAACTGTGATGACTTAATTTTTATACTTTTGTGAAGAAACAAATTCTAAGGCATTTTAATATCTACCCCACCTAGCATACACATTGTAAGTATTATGTAAAAGTGAGAAACTTATGCCATCAGAATGTTTCAAATTAAATCCCCAACAGCCATCTACATCAAACATCCATTTTTAATGAAGTTTTGAAGAGAGGGTGTAAGTTGTCTCTTTCTGTCATTTGTATGAGAGGAAATGTTGACAAACATGAGGGACCTAATTTTGGAGCTCTGGATCAACAGTGGTTTTTAGCCATATTTGGGTGATATAAATTCATATAACATGTTTATCAGTAATAAGAAAACAGCTTCATGATGATACTGTTTGAAGTAATATGATTTTCTTCCATAAAACAAAATTTTTACTCAAATGAAACTATTTTATCCTCTACTTGGATACATATTCTATACTTTTAATAAGCTTGATTTCTGAGTAAAATGGAATGAATTTCTCCTCACTACATGTTGACGCTGAATACTTTTATTACAGAGGGAGAGCTCAGGCAACAGTCATATGTGTGTGTGTGTGTGTGTGTGTGTGTGTGTTGTGATTTTCTCTTCTCTCATCATTCAGAGCCTGGAAAACTGATGTGGCCACATTTGATCCATTGGAGGGTAATGGAGGTAGTACATAGCACCACTGATCAAAAGTGAAGCCATATGTACTTTTTAAATATACTTTTTTCTTCCTATGTGGTGAAAACAGGAGTCCTAGATGACAGAGAATTCAAGATATAAAAGAAATGTGCCTCTAATTGCTACTAAGAAGTAGCCATCTAGAGTACAGGGAATCCGATTTCAGATGTGCAAAAATTAAAGTCTTCTATTGAAGCTAGTTAGACTAGGGTATTTATTTATTAAACAAATCATATTACCTTAATGAATGGAAACCCTAAAGATGATTATATGTGCAATCTAACACATTCTTTTTTGTCAATCTACAGTTTTACCAAATACTGTTACGTTTATAAAATCTAAATTTTGACCTGATTAAAAATGCAATTAAGATTATATGCATGAAGTACATCAATTTTCCCAATTTTCTTTTGAAAAATGCAAAGCAATTTTTGGTAGATAATTAGAAGTTAAAATGATATACTCCCTAAAACTGATTAACTCTACTATGTAGTCATACATAGCAATTATTTTAGATATTCATATATAAGTATGTTAATTGTAGATTTATTGGATTTTTTTTAATTTTAAGAAATTTAAATTACTTTTAACTTTTAAAAATAAATGTTTTTTAGAATGATGCTAGAATGATCAAACGAGTTTAAAATTAGCTTTGAAATTTCATCAGTTAAGAATGCCAACCTTATTTTACACATACAATTCATGGTAAAGTAGAAGACAAGTAAAGAACTTCTGTTGAAGTTTAAACATGTGGGATGGTTGGGTGACAAATGCTCAGCAGGTAATGATGCTGGCATTGCAGATCTGGTGACTTGGGTTCAGTTTCCAGAACTCAAGTAAAGATATGATAGAACTGACTCCACAAAGGTGTCTTCTGACATCTACATGCTCACCAAGGCTCACACACATATCAAACACACACACACCACACATGCACACACACATACATACACACACAAAAACACAAACATAAACACTAATATTAGGTTGGCCTTGATGGAAAGCAAAAAAACACAAGTTTAGACGAGTGGAGAAGCCTAGATTATATCTGGAGAGAGTTAGAGTACACATGGTAAATATTTTTTTTAAATTAAATTATTTATTTAATTATTTAAATCACACCGTAATTTACTTATTCACACAGGGGTTATAAAGACAAAAAGGCAGGATGTGGGGAAGGAATGACACCGGAGCATAGGTGTTCAGGGGGAGTACGGATATCATTCAGAACAAGGTATCAGCTGGGTGAAGGTTCAGGTGACAGGTCACTATGACTCTGCCTATGATTCACTTGTTCTTATCTAAGTCGGTACTATCTGCCAAGGCTGCCTATTTATAAGACCTATGACTACTCAGGCTGGTAAGTTTCACAGAAGCTGTCTGTTTACACTAGCTTATAGCCTACTGTTTCAGTGTTTTTCCACAGAGACCCAAGACTTTGTGTTAGCGTGTATGTATGTCAGGTCTATTGCTGATTTTAGGCCTATGGACAGGGATTGTTAAAGAGAACATGAAAAAGGTCAGAGAAGGCCCCAGTAAATATTTGAAACATGTTATACCAACAACTCAAGGAAGAGACAGAGACCTAGCATAAGTGAGGCACTAAAGAATCAATGGATGTCCTTAGCTGCAACTCATAGAGTTGGGGATTTGGAACCTGAAGAAGCCATCTCCAGTAACCACACAGGAATCCCAGTATAACAATAGAAACACCAATCTATCCACAAATTTTTGATCCAAAATTTATCCTGTCTACAAGAAATGAGCGGGGAATGAAGCAGATGTATTGAGTTATCAGCCAAATAATTACTATCTCAATATGAGACCCATCCTATGGGCAAGCACTAATCCCTGACACTATCACTGATACTTTGTTTTGCTTACAGATAGGAGTCTAGTATGACTGTCCTCTGAGAGAATCCACCCAGCAGGTAACTCGGAGAGAAGCAGATATCCACAGCCAAACAGGGGATAGAACTTAGGGACTTTAATGGAAGAATAGGAGAAAGGATTGAGGCCCCTAAGAGGGTAGGGACTCCACAAGAATACCAACAGAATCAACTAACCTGGACCCTTAAGGCTCTCAGAGACTGAGCCACCAACCAAAGACTATACACAAAGTAGACTTAAGCCTCCCTGTATGTATGTAACAGATTTGCAACTTGGTTGGGGTCCATCCCAAATGCTGTTGCCTGTATGTGGGATTTGTTCTAGCTGGACTGCCTTGTCTGACCTCGGTGGGAGAAAATGTGCCTAGCCTCACAGAGACTTGATGTGGTATGGTAGGGGGGATACCTAGGGCGATACCACTCAGAGAAGAAAGAGAGTGAGTATGGGGGAGGATTTTGTGACAGGGTGGCTAGAGGGGGGCAATAAATGTCATGTACAGTATATAAGTAAATACTTCTACTAACAATAATAATACACAAAAATTTTAAAAGAAATATGTTAAAACATGTCATTTCAATACTGATTTGTAATTAGGCTCTAAGAGAAAATTGAAAATGTTAAAATATAAGATAGAGTTGTAAACTGTAGATCTAATTATAATGACAATTTCAGTAGTATGTGGCAAATACTTCCATTAAGATTTTAAGCATGCTTGTGAGGCATTAAGCTGGTCCCAAAAGGACGAGGTGTCCACTGGTGCCTACAGTAGTATGCAATTGACTTATTTAAATAATCCCACAGCTATCAGAAAACCAAGACCCACAATCCAACCATAAATTACCTTTCCATTGGTTCATTAACTGCAAAGATATGTAGAGAGGGGAGTGGTGAATGCGGATAAGACCTTTTAACTTGGCCATCAAAAGGAGCATCTTTGTGTGGCAGTTCGTTACATCTTGACCATACTAGCATCTTTGATAGCTTCATAATTGTTATATAAACCTGAAAGTCTATAAAATTTAACTGTACTTCATAATAGATTAATACACATAATGATGAGGTAGGTCCGTTTGGGTTTGTTGTTGTTTGTTTGTTTTGGTTCTGGTGCACTCATGTTGCAATTCCAATAGGCATCCATATGTTGAACCCTGAATGCATAAGATATTCTTTTAGGAGTACCCTATACCAATAAGGTACTAATGAGCAAATGTTGATTCACTAATATTGGCCAAATTTTCACTTTAAAAAAAAATTGTTAGATATTGCTAATTTCCTTTTTGTTCTAGGATCCATCCAGATTAATCTTGCATTTTGTTTTCACTCTAATTACATGAAAGTCAGAATGGAGTGTGGTTATAATTATTTGGAATTTTTTAAAGTATTTTACAATATATGATTGAATACTCTAAGTTTCTAACAAGTCAGAATATCTAGCTTATATTTGTGGCTGAATCAGGTTTGGATGTCCCACAGAACTCTGTTGATGCAGGTGGTACTGCACAACTGTCCTTGCGTATACAATATCCTTAGTGGTAAGGACTTCAGCTATGTTTCCACATGAGGTTTATGCACATTGCTACCAAAGTTATCAACTAGATGTCCTTGTTGGATGTCTCATCTAACCTAAGCAATAGTTCATCCTGAAGACAAAGGTATATTCACAGTATGTCTCTGAATTGTTGCAGCACACATAATAAAAAATATACAATACTTCTCATTAAATTACATAGAAACAAGATAAAAAACACTAAAATTGCATTTAGAAAACCAATTTTGTATGAAATGAAGAACTCAGCATCTAAATAAGCCATGAATCAAAAACATAATAAAGTAGACATATTTAGTGATAAACATGTATAAGATATATTCAAGGCCACTGGCATTTGCAGAACATGGCAAATGCCTGCTTTTAGGAAGATTTATGAACCAAAATAGTTTTCCTGTAGAAACAGGAGTAAAGCAATGAAACACAAAATGTTAAATGTTAGAAAAGTAAAAGAATCTCAAAAATATATGCTATATAAAATATTTGGGATGGAAAAAATTAACAATTACATATTGATTTTGTACTGGAGAGAATTAATACTATCAATTTTTATTTTTAAAAAGAAGTCTTAAACAAATTCAACAATGCAGAGAAGAATAAAGAAGAAATTACAACCAACATTGAAACTGGAAAAGGGAAGAGCAAAAAATATGTCAAAATCATATCAACCGATATCTGACACCAAACCCTTAGCCCTGTAAGGTATATGGATATGATGGTATGCACACTAAGCATACTGTATTTATGTATGTATGAATATGTACATGAGTCAATTTCAATTAATTTAAAAGGCGTGGTTTAAAAGAGAGCAAGCAGAGGTATAGAGGATTAAGAGAGGTATATAAGCTGGAGGAAGGAAAAAGAAGGGAAATGTTATAATTAATCATAATCTCAAATAATAATAAAATAAAAAATATAAATAAAAATCTCAAAAAATCTTTAAATAAACAATAGAAAGCCTATTATTGGCAGTTTCAAATAAAAATTTGACATTGTGTAAGGCAGATGTTCTCTCATTGTGATATAATATCTGGAAAAATCAACATTGAAGAAGGAGAGATTTATTTCACAGATTTTGAGCCATGATACTTGGTGCCAGTTTCTTTGTGCCTTTGTGAGGTACAACATCAAGCAGAGAGCATGTTCATTAAAAACAAAAAAACCAGTGTTTCTCATCACAAAGAAAGGAAGGATGAATTATGGTTTTGCCTGCAGACTGTCCATACCTAGAGACACTTTCTCACAAGAAGCAAAACTAGTGGGTGGTAGCATTTTTAATATCAAATATCAAGAATATCAAATGCTAATTATTAATGGATGATTAGTGATGGGAGTAGGGTACAGAAAGACAAGTATATGACAATGTCTAACTATTAAACAAACAGTATTGGTACAGGAGACAACTCGTGAACAGAATACCAATAGCTCAGGCACTAAGATCAACAATTAATAAATGGGACAACATAAAACTGAAAACCTAAGGCAAAGGACACTGTCAATATAACAATAGGCAGCCTACTGAATGGAAAAAATATTTTCACCAATCCTACATCTGTCAGAAGGGTTACTATCCAATATATATAATAGAGCTTAGAAAGGAAACACAACAATCAAACAATTCGATTTAAAAAAATGGAATACATCGAATTCTCAACACAGGAATCTCAACTGGCCAAGAAGCACTTAAATAACTGTTTAATTTCCTTAGTCATCAAGGAAATACAAATCAAAACAACTCTGGGATTCCATCTTGCACCTATCAGAATGACTAAGATCAAAAACTCAGGTGATAGTACATGCTGGCAAAGATGAGAACAAGGGAACACCCTCCATTGTTGGTGGGAATGCAACTTGTACAACCGCTTTGGAAATAAGTTTGGCAGTTTCTCAGAAAATTGGTAATAGTTCAACCTTGAAACCTAGCTATAGGACTCTTCACTAATATACCTTGTGGTCTACCCTACCACAAGGACACTTGCTTCCCTAAGTTCATAGCATTGTTATTTATAATATCCAGAAACTGGAAACAATCCTCGACTGAAGAATGGATAAAATAAAGTGGTACATTTACACGACAGAATACTACTCAGATATTGAAAACAAGGACATCATGAATTTTGCAGGCAGATGAATGGAACTAGAAAATATCATCCTTTGTGAGGTAACTCAGACCCAGAAAGACATGCATAGTGTATACTCATTTATACGTGGATCTTAGTCATAAAGTCCAGGATAACCATGCTATAATCCACAGACACAAAGAAACTATGTAACATGGACAGCCCATGGGAGGATACCAAAATCTTACTTAGAAAGGTAAATAAAATAGACATTGGAAGTGAATGGAGAGAGGGAACTGGATGGGAGAGAGGGTAGGAAGTGGGCATCAGGTATGGAGAGAGTGGTGATGGAGTGTAAGAGGGCTCTGAATGAGAAGGGAAATCCAGTGGGGTCGCTTCCCTGGGACAAGTTGGAGACATGGGCAAGGAAAGGCTCCTGGGAGGATATGGGGTTGACCCTAGCTGAGATTCCTAGCAACTACTAGTGAGGGTTATGGTGCCTGAAGTGGCAGAACCTCAAGTGGAGGGAGGGGGACATCAACCTACCCACGAAACCTTAGACCCAAAATTTCCCTCTCTACAACATGTGCAGAGATAAAGATAGAACAGAGATTCAGGCAATATCTATCCAATGACAACTGAAGGAGCTAGAGGGGCCAAAGAAGACTTACAGAGCCAACTAACCTGGGCCTGTGGGGGCTCAAAGAGGCTGGCCACCAACTAAAGCACATACATGGACTGGACCTAGGGCACCTACACACATGTAGCAGATGTGCAGCTTGGTTTTCATGTGGGTCCCCAACACTTATAGTGGGGCCTGTCTCTGACTCTCTTACCTGCCTTTGGTCCCTTTACCCTAGCTGGGCTGCCTTCTCTGGCCTCAGTGGAAGAGGATGTGCTTAGTCTTGATGAGATTTGATGTGCCAGGGCAATCTGGTAAACTGGGGTGGGAGTCTTCTCTTCTCTAAGAAGGGAAGCGGGAATGCAAGAAGGGGGTGACAGAGTAGAACTGGAAGGAAAGAGGGAGGGTCTGCAATTGGGATGTAAAGCGAAAAAATAAATAAAACAATGAAAAAAATGATCAACAGCTTTAGAAACACTGACACTTGAATACACTGTAGTCACATTCTCAGCTGATTCTCATTCTGCTTCTTTCTCTTCTTAAAATGGTACAGTTTGTTTTCATTAGAATGGAAACTAGTGTTAAGAATCAACTTTTCAGCATCCCTTCCTAGAAAGAGCCAATGAAATGCCTGAAACCAAGACTAAAGAACTAATAAAAGAACCTAATCAGTTCTCAAATTAATCCAAGCCAAGCTCTTATTTAAGTGGTGGACTGAGGAGAGTAATCCAATAATATACTTGCAACCCAATGATGAGACTCAGATTTCAGGACAACAAGATCCATATTAGAAGTCGGGTGGGCATGGAGGCCTACTTGTGATTCCAGCTATTGGAAGGCAAAGACAGGAAACACATTCATCACAATGGAAAGAAGTTGTCTATTAGACTAGCCTTACCAGTGATTTCTAAGTTCGATGATACTATCTCAATATATCAGTAGATAGAAATTAAGGTATACAGCATCAACCTTTGGCATGAAGATGCAACGACACATATAAACACATAAAATCACACACATGTGAACATGCATAAACAAATAAACACCACACTCTTGCATACACAATGTTTACAGGAAAGAAAATTTACAGTTTTTTTGGTAAGTTAATCTCCACCTATTTGAATAACAAGTACTTGTAGTTTTATTTTCAGTAGATCATGTAAATGTGTCTTGGACAAAATAATAAATATTTAGATTGTGCACACCTTATTTATTATATAATAGATTAAAATGATGACTGTTGGACTACTAAAAGTTTTAAAATGACATTTAATAACTGATATAAAAAAAATTTGAAGTCACTAAACACACTGCAATATAGTGGAAAGAATACACAAACCCTTTTCTAACAGAGCAAGAGAATCAGCAATCTTTGAAATTGTGTTCATTCTTAGACTCAGGGAATACTCAGGTAGTTGAGAAAGAACACATTAATACTGGCCTTGTAATGGCTCAGCAATGCTGCGTATTATAAAACATAGAGGCATAGTTAGTAATTACAGTATAATGCTTAGTGAGCAGAAACATAATGGGAGTGCTTCACAACTTTTAAAGATTTTTGTCATACTTTTACAAAAAAAAAATAAAGAAGAATTTTATGTAAAGGTTAAGAATTATAATTCACCATTTAATTTATTTATTTGCCTACCGCCATAAAATCAAGCTAATCAATTTAGCTTTTGACAAGGTAATTTATTTTCTATATTCCTACATAATCTTATTTTTCTGAAGTGTGTTTTAATATAGAAACTACATTAATTGATATCCACATGATTAATCACGAGAAACCTGGATACCTGCAGTTTTAGTAAAAATCATATCCCAGCCAAAGTGCATTCTTGATAGTTATTTGCCATTGTTATGGTATTTTCATTTAGAATTATTTTCAGTAAATATGGGAATAATCTGCAGTGTATTAATCCTAAGGAGAAACTAGAGATTTCTTAGGATAATACTTCAACAACAACAACAAAAAAAATGACCCAGGAAAAAAAGAAGTTGCAATGAAGAAAAGATGTAAAACAAACAAACAAAAAAAAAGAAGCTTAAAGAAATAAAGAACAATGTAAAAGAAAATTTCTAGTATATGAGTAAAAGACATGAATGTGACATTAATATGAACAAGACCTTCACAAAACAAACATGGTCATCATAAACAATTTAAAGAGTATAGTGGCTAACAAATCATGTATATAGCAAGTACTCGTGGAAGTCTACACTTTTAAGAAAAGAAAGAGATTTCTAACTTAAATTTTGTTAGGCCAAAAAAGAATCAAACATCAAAGTTCAGTCTCTAGTGAGCACCTCTCTTAGTTGGATCATATCCTGTCATTGTGTCAAGGTGGAATAGACAGAGCTGTCATTCATATCTGCAAATGAAGAGCCAGAGTGGTTACAGCCTCACATGCCTTCCTATGGATGACCCTAACTGATACAGGGACTTTACACTAGACATTAGTTTTAAGGTTCTACAACCATCACATACAACCATCCTGGAGATCATGATTGCGACACCTAAAGAAAATTCTCAAACCATAGTAGAGATCTAGAAAGAAGCATAGTATACAGAATTTAAAAGAACATTTCTTGGGAAAATAAGTAAGGCAATTTGTTATATAATGATGTAATATAGACTGTGGAGATCACAAGAAAATGTGTGAAGCGTGTTTGGTGTGTGTGTATGTGAATATATGTATTTAAGTATGTATATGTGCATGTGTAAGTGTAGGTGTGTGCATGATATGTGTGTGTGTGTGTGTGTGTTGTGGTATGTGGATGTGTTAAAGTTATTGGGAGAGACATAGAAATAATAAAGGTAAGTAACCTCTTGAAACCAAAGCAAAATGTGACTGTGATAAAAGTCTTATCCTGTACAAAACCACAGCTCATTCAAATAAAAACACCCAAAAGTTTATGTTTATTAGAAAACCTCTGTCCCTTAATAATGTATTGTGAAACACAAATATATATTTTAATCGGTCATTGTGTCTCCTATTCTGGGCATATCCATAAAGATTTTCTAGATAATATTAGCAGTAGAATTCATATATAAGGGCCCAGTATAAAAGGGCCTCATCAATCTGTCAAAGGTCTACATAGAACAACATGGCAGATTAAGATAATATTCATTATCTTCATTTAATGTTATTCAAGATGGGACATCTTCATTCACACGTCTACATCTAGCCTCTACCAAGAGAAGTATTATCAGTTCTACTGGAATTTCAGCTCTACACCTTAGATAATATGACTTCTGAAGCTCTATAATCACACTTACAGAAACTGAAAATATCTTTATACATAATTCACATCATATATAATAAATTTTGTTTGTAACATATATATTATGTACACATGATATAATATATATATATATATAATATAATCTCTTCTGATAGAAGATAGTTTGTCTGGCATGCAAGCCTATGGTTCAATTTCCAGCATTGCAAAATAAATAACTAAATAAACAAACAAACACTGAGAGTTCTAATCTGAATGAATGTATGTTTTATAACTGACAGACACAGGCACAGGCACACATGCACACACATACACCACATATACTTCATATATAGATATATATATTATATATATATATATATATATATATCATGATCTAAGATAAAAAATTTATTAAAAATGAGGATAAAATTCTACCACAGTAAAGCAATCATTAAAAATCTAAAGAAGACGCTCCCTGGTGGTCTAGTGGTTAAGATTCGGCGCCCTCACCGCCGCGCAGCCGGGGTTCGATTCCCGGTCAGGGAAGCCTCTCTTCTTGCCGGGCAGTGGTGGCGCATGCCTTTAATCCCAGACTACTTGGGAGGCAGAGACAGGCGGATTTCTGAGTTCGAGGCCAGCCTGGTCTACAGAGTGAGTTCCAGGACAGCCAGAGCTACACAGAGAAACCCTGTCTTGAAAAAACCAATAAATAAATAAATAAATAAAATAAATAAATAAATAAATCTAAAGAAATAAACCAGTAGTTCTAGTATGTTATGAGTAAGTTGTTTCTCAAAACCAACTTAGATCATTCATGATATATTAAAATAAAATATTGCAGGTTTGAATAAAATAGCTGGCATATATATCCCCATAATACATTAACTAAGGAAGGCTATGAGACAAAAATACAATATATTTTAGTATCAAACATATTCATTTTATTGATGACATGATCCACATTGTCTTAAGAAGAAAAAAATCTATATTTTCTATTTACAAACTATAAATAATATTCATACATTTAAACATAGTTTCAGATTTTGGACTTTGAAATTCCAGTGAAATTACACTGTTACTAAGTTTAAAGCCATAATAAAAATAAATGTTCTGACTTCTCTAAGAAGAAACTGTCTTTATGGGTTAAATAGAATGATGTGTGTTTTTTTTTTTTTTTTTAATTTTTTTTGTGGTTTTCGAGGACAGGTTTCTCTGTTAGCCTGAGTCTGACTCACTCTGTAGACCAGTGCTCGAACTCAGATCCACGCTCTGATGTGATTCTAATATTTAATACATTTATAAAGTGATAGGAAAGTCAGAGCAGAGTTTATAATTCTCCTAAGCTTTTAGGACTAAGCTGTGAGATTAATTCAATTCTATAACCAAATTTTTACTTACACAGACTTAAGAGAAAACCTCAATAAGCAAATAAACCAGTGTGGAATGAATGATGCAAGCCCAAACCCGCTAATTACTTGTGCTTTATATGTTAAAGTCGTAGAATAAAATGAAAATGTCTGCTGTTGGCTTTCAAGTCCTTTCCCCTGTACGGCAGAGCTGATACAGTACTGAGAGTGTGAGGATGCCCTCTAGGATTTTCCATTCTCAGTCGAATTGAAAGAGGAGAGTTTTACATTTTCTTTCTCTCACTTTACTACAGTGATTTATTATCTTCACTGTGCCTTGGTTAATTTGCTCTGAATTACAGAACTTGCTTCTTTCACCAAGCTCATTTGCCTTTTAAACTAAGTACAGAACATAGACAATACCACTATGGTCCCATTAGTTCATGTGGCAGGTGGACTTTAGCACTGAATCCAAATGATAATAGGGAAAGTAATTGAAAAAGATCAGTAGAGGCACAAAGAAAAATGAAGAGAGAGACACATTTACACTATTTAGAGGAATCTATTTTCACATAAGAAGAAAAAAGACAGGACAATATTTTCTGAATAACAGTATTTGTGTATAGAACAATACAAAACTACTAAAAATGTAGAGATTATTTTCTGAGACATAGAAGATCTTGCAATACATGTATATTTATATATTATATAATAGATGCATACATACACACACATGTACATATATGAGTTTGTATGATGAAGCATAAACAGACCATTCTTGTTTTCATGCATCACCTCACCAGTGACTAGAGGAAACTGTCATGGAGATACTGGCCATAAGGACCACACTTTGATTTTTGAAAGAATAAACAAGGATTTTTTACTTTGTTTTTGCTTACTGAGCACCCTGGCTCCAGAGAGATGTAAAACAATTTTGGCATTATGCCTGCACCTTATGTCACAGTTCCAAGGAACAAGGTGTCAGCCCTGATGGTGCTCACACTAGGGACTGCATAGCTCATTCATTTCTGCCGTGCTTCTCGCTCACCCTGGGTTACATGGCTACAAGGGACAATGCACCCTTTGAGACCATTTGTGGTTTATGAATTGTAAATCCAAAGGGAGAGGGAGACAGCTTGACTGAACCCAAATTATGTTGCAATAGATGGTAATGAATGTCCTGCTTTAGCAGGATAATAGAACTCCTGCTTATTGGCAGTCATTCAGGCTGTATCTCTCCCATCTATTTTCTCTCTTGGCCTTGACCCTAATCCAGCAATTGCACATCCCCAGCTGCTCTTTAAGCTGCCTCATTAGCAGCGCACCATTGGGCAGCTCCCATGACAGTCGTCCAATAGGATGAAAGTGACATGGGGCCAAAGACTGTAACTGATTGGCAAGCATGGCAATGAAATATGAGACAGGGCTGTGTGAAGAGGAAGGCATCTGAGAGTACTGGAATGGGCTGAGCAGTTAAGGAATTTTAGACACAAGTTGTCTTCACAGTTCAACACTGCTTTTTCCTAAGTGTTTGAAAATAGTCCTAAGATATTTTAACATTCTCTTTATATGGTCCTTAAGAACATATTTGACCATTTTATATCCTAAAGCATTAAGATTTCTAATTTTATTCACTACAGAAATGAACATATTTCGCAACAGAAACTCTTTAGATTCAATTTTTATATTTGTTCAACTCAGAATAGTCTATAGCTGTTATTTCTAAGTGTTTAATTATTTGAATATATTGAGAGAGGTAGTTGGAATCTGTATCATTCAAGGAAGCTACTAAACCTAATACCTCTTCTCAACCTGCCATAAATATAGTCACTTAGTTTGATATGTTCTAGCAGAATGCAAATTGGCAGAAATGACAGTTCACAATCTGTTCTTCAGAATACAACTCAAAAGCCCTTCTGCAAAATAAAAGACCCTATCTTAACACTTGTTTGATCAACTGCAGAAAATGAATTATTTTATTAACTTCTCTATATTCTAGTTATTCATTAATAACCCACTAGGTTAGATAGATATTAATTAGTTCTGCTGTTGAAATGTTTTAAGGTAAGAGAACTCTTCAGTGAAATCATAAAACTACAACAACACTCATATCACAAAGAACTCCAAGGAAGAAGAGGCAGAAAATGTACAAAAGCCAGAGGGAATGGAGGACACTCTCTAAATCAACTAAGTAAAGCACATATGACCTCACATAGACAGAAACAGCAAGCACAGGGCATATAAAGGTCTACACCAGGTCCTCTGTGCATATACTGCAGCTTTCCACTTAGTATCATTAGTAGACTCCAGATTTTAAGGAGAGTTGGGTCTCTGATTCTATTGCCTTTTCTAGCTCTGCTTTCTGTTGGGTTTTCAAGTCTAACTTTGATGTGAAGGTTTTTGTTTTGTCTCATTATATTTAATTGGTTTTGTTTTGTTGTTATCTGTTGCTTATAAATGAGAGACAGAAAGGGCATGGCTAAAGAGAGTTGGAAGGTAGGGAGCAACTAGGAGGAGTAGAGTAAGGCAAAATGTCAATTTCAATAAAAAGAGAAAAAAAAAACTTTCAATCAAGTAGGAAAAAAAGAAAGGAAAAAAAAAAGAAAGAAATTTTGTTGTGTGTCATAAGATACTTTGCCAGCTTTCAAGTGTTTGGATAATTTAAAGGTATTGGCATTTTTATTTATGCTATTAGTGTTGAGAGTCTACAATGAGCCAGGCTCTCTTCTGTAAGTGCCAACTATACAAAATGAGTTCTATACTATACTTGTTCTCTAGGGCTTACTGTCTGGCAGAAAAAAAAGACATTCAGTGGTACATATAAATAATATGATGCCTAGAACGAAAATGACTTGTAGCCAGTAGAATTCTCAAAGAATTTTAACTATCCTCAAGTGGTTTGAAAAGCTTCATCAGGAGTGCGCACCCAAATTGAATTCTACAGGATGAATAAGTACATTTTAATTAGGTAATCTGTAAGCAATATGGAGAGAGTAGAAGTATTTCTGGCAAGGGGAGAACTACATAGGCTCTCAACATCCTTCTATGAATGCTTGGTATAGATTTAGTAAACCATGTGCCACATAAAACAGATATTGCACAGGCAGCTAAAGTAAAGTTGTCTGTTCATTGATGTACAAGAAAGGAACTGAAATGTAAATGTACTAAATTCATAATAAAGACCCTTATATGATTAGACCTAATTGATTTTACAACTAGCAACATATATAATCCACATTGTTCTTGAGATCTAAAGGAAGGAGGCACAGAAAACATGAGCCAAGTATTATGCAGTAGTGCAGTTCAGAAATATACTCTAGGGCTCTATTTGTTTAATTATTTACTTCATTCATACTTTTTTTCTCAAGTGCTTTTAAGAGAAAAAACAAAAATTGTCTCTGTTGGAACTGTCCATAGCCGTCTAGAGCATAATTTGTTTTAGTAAGCTTGGGATCAATTACCCTTCCTAGGTCACATATAGACTGTAATTATGGAAAAGGTAAGAAAGATGAAGAAATGATGGATATGAATCAGGACCTGATCTGAAACTTTCAGCAGGGTTGTGGATGAAATGGTGTTCTTTTCATGAAAGACTGCTGCCATAACAAACAAGTTGCTATTACCAAAAAATCTGAAAATAAAGGTTATAGATGAATTCTATCTTGAAATTCATGAAATTGATTTCATCATAAAAATTTTGACAAAAAATTGTATCAGTGTCACAATAATATATTCTCATATAAGAAAATATCCTACCTCTGTGCTGGCAAGATAATTTTTTTATTATGCTAAGTATAATAAATTAATATTACACATCTATATGAAAGATATCCCCTGTATCTTCTTATTCTTTCACTTACAGTCTCCTTTGATAAGTTTTTAAGTATAATTCATATACTTACTGAAATCATTTTTTTAGTTCATTATTTTGTATCTCTATCCAGATCAATTAGTGTCAATTTACTAAGTAAATACTTTAACCACCAATTTTATTTTACTTTAACTTTTATGTAGTTAAACACAATTCATCAACAAGAAATCTCAAAAATGAATTTTAAGTTCATATTTTATCATATTGCCTTTATAATTCACAGAAATGTTTTTCATATAGGAAATAAAAAGAGCACAAAATTTATTCTATTGCCTTTATAATTCACTGAAATTATTTTCATAGGCTAATAATATATAAGAGAGTACTGAATTGAAAAATATATATGGAAAAAAATTGAAAAATATAAAGTCATTCTCTGTCATCAGAGAAGCTTCACCCAGCATCTTATAGAAATAGATACAGAGACTCTCAGCCAAACATTAGTCAGAGTTTGGGGATTAGTGCTGAAGAGGGGGAGGAAGGATTGTAGGAGGCAAAGGTCAAGTATACCACAAGAAAAACTACAGAATAAGTAACCTGGGCTTAAAGGGGCCCACAGAGACTTAACTGCCAATCAGAGATCATGCAAAAGGCAGATTTGGAACTTTTCAACATATGTAATAGTTGTGAGCTTGTTATTCCTGTGGGTCCATTAACAACAGGAGCAGAAGCTGTCTCTTTCTCTGCTGCCTGCCTTGGATCCCTTTACTCTAACTGAGCTGGCTTGTCTAGCCTCAATAAGAGAAGCCACTCTTAGTCTTATTGCAACTTGATATGCCTATGTAAGTTGATATCCATAGGAGGCCTCCATTTTTCTGAGAAGAAAAGGAAGAGGAGTATATGGAGAGAGGGCAGATGAGAGGGAGAGAGGGAGGCACTGGGAGGTGAGGAGGGAAGGGAAGCTGGAAACTGTGATCAGGATGTAAATTAATTAATAAAAAAAGTGGTTATAAGTTTTATACTGATGTCTCCTTAAATCATATGGATCATGTCTTGTGAACACAAGCCAAACACATCTAGGAAATACCAATTAATAAAGGATTATTATTTACACCATGTAAAGAAAACATTAAGATTATTTCAAAAGCAATGATCTTTCCAAATACTTAACTAATTGGAAATTTCTTCAGGTTGCCTATATTTAGTCATGAACTCAGCTTAGAGTTCTCCATATTTGTGAACACGCCCAATGAAAGACGTTCCAGAGTAGAGTCAAAAAGAGTTACAAAAAATGTAAGTTTCTTAACTATGAATGTTCACGCACTTACTAGTTCTCACCTGTTCATTCCCTCTGGGGTTTCTGTACTTGGATAGTTTTATTATTCAGGCATCAGTTAGTTAAGTTAATATTGGAAAATAACCCATGGATTAGAGATGTTTTATCCTTGTAATAAGTGAGAATAAATGTAGTTGTAAGTTCTTGGCATGAGACTACCAAGTCTACTTACTGCTACATGTTTTTTCCTTTACTTGCATATAATTTTTCTCTGGTTTTGATCTCTAGGTATCCAGCTTTTGAAGGTAAATAGATTAAGGCACTCAATGTCATGAAATTGCAATGTATTTGGTAATTTTGTTCAGAGTTGAAGAATAATTCTAGTACCCACCTTTTTTTATTATTATTATCGTTTTCTCTCTCAAATAGAATTTCCACTGAATGAAAAGAGACCCCATGCACTGAACAATTCAGGGCACAAAGAGGAGGCTTGTGCCTAACGATCTATACAGACATATAATCAAGTAGTAATTGTAAACCTAGCTGATATGTGACTGGCGTACAGTGTTAATGAAATTTCACAGCGGTTCTGGTAAGATGGTGATGGTTATTAAAGCTGACCCCCTTCAGCAAAGTAAATTGCCTTAGGTTTTAATTTTATTTTGACAGGATCCTTTATTACTTTTGCTCAAATCAATATTGACACACACAGAACACTGTAGAAAAAGCTAAACAATGCAGTACTTTCAGCAGTGAAATTGGAACAACAGGTGGTTTATATTTTTAGCCCATACATATATCATCAAATACACAAAAATTATACAGGACCCATTGAAAATGCTATGCAGGCATCAATGCTATTAGGTACATTTAAACTAGACTACAATTCTTATCCAATAAAAAGGAAAGGCAATGTGATCTGTCATGACATTTGAAGACTTCCTAAAATGGATAATGTAGAAAGGTTAAGCTATAGTTAAAAAAAATACATACTGATTTTTCTCTAAGTACAAGGCAACTTGCAACACGTAACATAATTATGTTAGAAAGTTTAAAGCACAAAAACTGAGAACAGAATACAAGTTTATCATATTCATAGTTCATAAGTGGAAAATCTGGACTCCTTTAAGTGACTTAATAAAAGTTACATAGTCAAATAGTAACATAACAGAATCTAGTGTCTTGGATAACTATGAACATTGCAAATTATCAGCACTGTGATTTAAGATTAATCATTTTTACCAATAACATAACTTTACACTTTTAGCAGTTATTTACATGTGAAAAACATATTTTTGCTGTTAAAATGTATGTATTAAAATATACTAAATATACTCCTTCTGTTGTTGCTACCATCTAGTGTCTACATTAGTATGGGTGCATCAGATTAAATGTGTGTGTGTCGTGCGTGTGTGTGTGTGTGTGTGTGTGTGTGTGTGTGTGTGTAGATTATATAAGGAGTGAGGCAAAAGAAGGAAGGAAGGAGGGTGGAGTTGGGTCATTTTGGTTTATATAGACTGAATTGAGGTTGAATAAGAAATCCAAGGATTCTTAGCCTTCAATGGAATGTCAAAAAAGGCCAGTGGTGGACTTTCAGTCCAAGTAGAAAACAACGTTCTCAGCTTGGAGACGGGGACACAATTGCCTTATCATATTTTCTCTTTCTACCCACACTGAGGTGAACAATATGATTTACTCAGTATGTGCATAATAAACTAATCCCATCTCCACAGACATGCTCATAACAATGTTTAACTGAGTATCTGGACATTCTCTGGTACTTCATATTGACATAAAAGTAAACAAGCCAAGTCCAGCTAATATCAGTTTGCCATCCACACACTTCTACTTATATTTAAATCTCTAAACAGAGACAATTACACTTATAAATATTGCTGTATAAACTCAATCAATCCCACCAGCGTAATAAATCTATCAGTTTGTTAACAAACACAGTCAAAGTGACCAAGTGACTATGTTAACTTTCCTCCAGTTACTTTTTAATAACATCCAATTACATTCTTTCAAATTCCTGTCTTATAAACACACACACATTCATAAATATTCCCTGTTTGTTTTACATCATTTTACTTGTATATATGTTTTTACAGAGGACGTATAGACACTAGACACTTCATCGTATGTTCTTCCTGAGAAAGGACCACCTCTTTCCCTCTTAGCTTTACACAGTCACCTGTAGTTCTTTGTGTAGGTTGAGGCTTCATTGATTTTTCCACATCCATTTGTCATGTTCATTGGTATCATTATTATTCAGCTCACATTGAATCTTGTTGGTGAGGTTTCATAGATATATCTTCTGATATTACTAGTAGACACAAATCACAGCAAAGGACCTGATCCTCCGACTCTTAAAAGCTCTTTGCCCCTCTTCTACAATGTCCCCTGAGCCTTAGGTGTGGGAGTGTTTTCTCACTGTATCAATTGGGACTAAGTTCCACAACTCTTTTTTTTTCCCATTGGATATTTTTTTTATTTACATTTCAAATGTTATCCCCTTTCCCCTTTTCCCCTTTGCAGACCCTCTATCCTCTCCCCCTTCCTCCTGTTTCTATGAGAGAGTTCCCTCACCTATCCAGTCCCACCTCCCCACAAGGACATTCCCCTACATTGGTGCATCTAGCCTTCATAGGACCAAGGGCCCTCTTCCCACTGATGTCCAACAAGGCCATCTTCTGTTACATATGCAGCTAGAGCTATGGGTTCCTCCATGTGTACTCCTTGGTTGGTGGTTTAGTCCCTGGGAACTCTGGTGGATCTGCTTGGTTGATATTGTTGTTCTTCCTATGGGGTTGCAAACCCCAATGGAGGAGTTAGAGAATGGACAGAAGGAACTGATGGGGTTCAACAACTATTAATTAAGATTGGTTGTATTTTTCTGTAGTTATGTCCAGCTGTTGCAAAAATAAGTTTCCTTGTTAAATGGTAATAACAGCACTTACTGTGGGTAAAATTTAAAGTGTTAATAGATTTCTGTCAGGGATGATGCTGACTTAGTAGAGGCTGTAGATTCTCCTCCAATGACTCTGATCTTATTAGCAATGAGTAGTTAGTAGTTTTCCAGTGTGAAATATTATTTGACTCTTGTTGTGTAGGCCTTAATTCCAATAAGAAAAATATTTGTTACTGCTATAGTGAGTATACCATTGCAGAATCCTTAGGGTTATGTGCCATGATGTTCATTGGTGTGGCTCACAGCCATTATATCAGAGTTTGACTTTTTGGTTGCTTTGTTCCTTTGAATGTTCCCATGAATGTTAGTCTTCAGGGTGGGGTTATTTAGTTCAGTTATATCTCATGTGTCTATGCGCTCAGTGTCTAAAGTATTTGGCACAAATTTTATTTTCTTTGATGGATTTTCAAAACATGTTTTAAAACACATGTACATGCATACAAACATAAATATGAGGTTGTTTTTATTATGTGGTTCAAAAGAGTCTAGTTAATGTAGACGTTTTTCTTATTTAAACTTGTTCTTCTAAACCTAATGGAATTGGAACATTAGGGCTAGAATCTTATAACCAAAGAGAAAAAGCATAAAATATTCGTTGCTGTGGAATCATTCTATCATATGATATATATATATATATATATATATATATATATATAATATATATAACTGTAAGAATTATAAAATCTATGAATTAAACACTGGAGGTATATTCTTAGGAAATTTTTGTCTATGGTAATTGAATAGAAAGAGAAAGGCAGAGGAATAGGAGAGAGAAAGTGCAGAGAGAAAGGGGATGAGAGGAAAAAGAATGTATAAAGTTTCTTCTTTGATTCGTTCAAGAATATTGTTGGAATGAAAGTAATGATTGATAAAGAGTAAAGGAGGCTGAAGGTAAAAACTGGGTATTTTTGTCAATTGTCCAGCTGGATAATGACAAGGAGAAGGCTTAGGTATTCTATGAGTAATTTCAAGACAAAAAACAAATTTGCTTGTGATGCTGGATCTTACCTGGAACAAAGATTAAAAGATGAAGCTTTGACCAACTGTTAACAGCAGCATTTTTAAATGTGATTGCTCTGGAACTCTGCAAATATTGAGTAAATTCACAAAGCACCATGATATACTTAGAAAACTTACACATAGATTGTGTATTATTCTAGGAGGTCTAGGGTGAACTGTCATCCAACACGTAAGCATTACCTTACTAAGGCATGGAAGTAATGACTTATTGACTGTCTCCACGTTTCAGAAAGATGATTAGGTTGGTATGTATGTTTGGATAAATGTTGTGTGTGTGTGTGTGTGATACTTAAATGAATTATGTGCTATGATACTTTAAAGACTCCTCTATCACTTCACATAGCTCTCTAAGAGGAATATTCCTATTTTTATACATGAACTATATTTTAAGAGTATTTAAATCTTGCCCTTATCACCCAGCTATTAAGCTGTGGAGTTGACATTCAAATCCAGCCAGTCTGTCTCCTTGGCCTGGCTCTTAACCGCTGATCTAGACCAACAGGGAAGGGAACAGCAATAGAGCTCTGCTAAGTGTTGCACCTCTGCCAGAGAATGACTTTAACAGCAGAGAGAATTGGTCTTTTGGAATGAAGCCCTCTGGGATAAGAACAATTGGAAACTTTGAAATAAAAATCATGATGGCCACAAACAGAAGCAAGTTATAAGAGTGTAATTTGTTCATAAATTATATTTTCCAACTTAGCTTTTAGGAACCTCTATGGATTTGTGCATAATTTGCAGCTTACTGATTTAGCATGTTTTTAAAATAGTAGGATATTTGAGTTTATAACCTCATCCCTCAGTTATCCAGTATAAATTCCTGAGCAATATACAAGTTACATTTTGTGTAATCTAGAGCCTCTTTTGTGTGCTTACAGATACAAATCACATATTTTCTATAAAAGTGTAACATAGTGTCATGATTTAGATGTTATTAATGGATCTAGACAGTGTGTCTGTATACACACTTAAGCTTATATTTATCACTATTCTTCCCTCCTCACCGATCCATGATGTACTATTATTTGTAGGTAAGAGAAAAGCTCTGTTTATTCTTAAACATTATAAATAAATAGAAAAAGACAATATCTTACAAACACTGTCGATTAAAAATCCATTGTTTTAATAACTGATTCTCCCTTTGATCATTAAGACTAACCAGCAAAGCCCCTCAGAGCTCATTTTATAACTGTTATCCAAGATACAGTATTCACAGACACAGACATCTGATGGGCTAGCAGTCAGAGCTAGAATAAATAATGTAATTGAGAAGTGCTCTGGAAATCAACCTCTGCATTGTTCTCTGCTTTTATCTGACCAATGGGAGTTGGGTCCAGTGCTGGAGGAGATCATCCTGACAGATAAAATACACAATCAAATTGAAAACCAAAAGAAATGTCTCTCAAAAGAACACCAAAATGGAAGCGAGGGGAATGCTGCTGTCCATGTGCTTGCACAAGGCCAAAATTTTCAATCACAATCCTGAAGCCATGTGTTTTATTTGTTTGGTTTTGAGATTGATATAATCACAATCCCCCCAGCCCCCTTATACACCACTTCTGTTCTCTTTTAAATCCATGACTTCTTTTTCATTAATGGTTGGTTCAGTAAATACGCTCTTTACAAGAGGAAAGCCAAGCTGGTATATAAATCCTAGCAATGCCTTTTAATGTTGGCATATGGTTTGCCTGGCAGTTTAGCTTTATCCCACTGTAAATACCAGGCAACTATATGCTATTGGTTTTGGTCAGGTTCACCCAACAGCACTAATTTACACATAGCATTGCACTAGATAGAATACTTACCTTTACTTCTTGAAAGTTTCTCAGTGATTAAAATGGTCAAGAGGCAATCAGATTGTTGAACATCAAAATATTTGGGATTATCAGATAAATAATTGTATAAAGCCTCCTCCCAACTTCCTAGCTTATTTAAAAACTCATTTACCATCCGCTTAGTATTTGCAGGTGTTTTTGTTTTGTTTTGTTTCCAAAGCAATGAGACAAAATGTTTCTTAGATCACTTAACTTTTTCTGCCAAAGCTAAGACTTACTAGTCTGCTAGTCTGCTTATTGCTCCGTAAACTAACAATACCATTCATGACTCTTTCAGGACTTTTAAAGCGAAAGAATGGGATGTCAAGCAAAGTAAAACTAGGGCTGTAGCAGAATTCACCATTTTCATGATACTGTTTATCTTCATGTGGTATATTCTGTGAGTGAAAAATGGTGAAATATTTCTGAATCAACATAGTAAAAAATATTAACAGAAGCAGGTGTGGTGGCACACTCACAGAATCCCAGCAATTGTGGGACTGATCATGATGAATATTTAGAGATTAGACTAAATACTAATCAATAGTAATAATAATATGGCAATATTATGAAATAATCATATAATTATTATATTTGATTTTTAAATAATTATGATTTGTCATCATAATAATTAATATTACTGGGCACCTATTATGTTATTGTTTTCAGATACAAGTATGAATATGTAAGGTAATAGGTAATAGTGATCAGTTTACTTCTAATGTGGCAGTGTGAAAGTAGTCTATAAATAGTAGATGATAGTTTGGAAAGGACGAAGTAGAAGATTCACATACTGTACTCAGCAGGAGTTTTCCATAATGTCATTCCTCTTACCAGAGTACAGTTCATACTGTGCCCCAGAGTGTCTGTCGGAGTCAGCACCAGTCCTAGTATTGTAACATGTGCATGAAATGGGAAAATAGCTGACATAGATCTGTGGCACTAGGCCAATGTGATTTTATTTCCCTCTGTGTTTGAAAAAAATAACACTTTACTACATCTGTCCTCACTTTACAGTTTAATAATATTGTAGGAATAAGAATCAAAACAGGACATTGGATTATAAATTGGACAATTTACCTCTAACCACACTTTGTTATTAACTTCTGTGAGCCTAAGAGGATCCTTGATGCTCTATGAGCCACTTCTCTGCTTTCCAATGAAAACAAGTGCCAGCTACTTACGAGCCACGAAATGTCTTCAGAAAACAGCATCAACTAAATGCAAGCAAATAACTATTGCCTTGGCCACCTCGTTCTTCCAGCACTGGCAAGAAAGTATCCTCACTGCTGAGCTTTTGCCAGAAAATAATTGCAGTGAACATCATTAAAGATTTTTATCTGAGCTTATGAAAGGTTTATCCATGCAGCTCTTTAAAATATCCTCATGTGCACAGTAGATGAAGAAATGTCTATTTTCTGCACTAATACCAATGTCCTCCTATTTTAGCACTTGGTGCTTCATTACCTGTTCGGATGTCATGTATTCAATGTGTCAATTTATGGACACAGTTTGGAAAGTGAAGCCTTGTGCAGACTTAGCAAAATTAGTTAATGAAGAAAAATACATATTTTACAGAAAGACATGGAATGGAAGTGGGAGAGATAGCACTAGATATGCAGGCAACTTAATAAAAGAAAGTTTGTAATAATAAAAAGCACAAATCTTTATCTTTTGGGTGGGTGAGGTAGCTCAGCCACTTAAGGGTCCTTCCATCAAGCTTGATCCTCTGAGTACAATATTTGGAACGTACTTAATGGGAGCAAAGTACTAGGTTTATGAGTTGTCCTTTGACAACATGGGCACAAGACCCCCAACAAACAGAAATTAATTAATTAAGTGTGAAAAATACTAAAGATATTTATCTGACACCTTCATGATCCCACTGTTCATGCATAGTATCTGATATTGAATGAGAAATGTCTCTAAATGTTCTGAATGGTAGTCCTTGGTTGCCTGTGCTATTGTAGAATATTGTGGAAACTTTAGAAGGTAGAGTCTAGGTCAACGTATTAGGTCATTACAGACGGGTCTTTTGGACTCTAGTGTAAGTGGATTCTTTGTTGTCTTACTCTGTGTTTCCCAGGATTCCTTAATGAGCATCTGCTCTCTGCCCAAAGCTTCTTCCCTTATGCTATTCTGCTAATAGAGAGAACTGCTTTCATGGAACAAAAGAATGAACACTCTGACACTGTGAGCCAAAACAAATCTTTTCTTTGTAAAGTGGATTTCTCAGTTTTTTTATCATAATAATGAAAATAAAGTACCACATGCTCTCATCATTTCTTCCTACGTATTATCGCAATACTTTAATGCATGTTGCTTTGGACTATTTCCTCAGTCCTAAAGTGAATTAAAACCAGGGCAATTTTAAAATATTCATATTATTCTCTGTATGCATTTTAAATTTATTTCCATTAAGTAAAGAACAGTTTCATGTCTTAAAGACTGAAAATTCAACACAACCAATCTGATTCTAGAACTCAATTTAACAGGGTCCTGAAGACAAGGAACAACTGATAATGCTATCCAAATGCATTTCTCCCTTCCTCTGAGAGCAGTCATGGCCTCTTGGCACCTTGGCATCTTCTAAGTGAGGAATATTCCCACCAGGAAGTCATCCATCCAGCAGTGGTAGTCTATTCGTCTATGCTCCTTCACCTAAGACCTAACAGTTTTCTTAACACCATTGATTTGTTTCCAAGTCATGACCATCATACTTTATGTACACTTCATCTTCAGCCCGTGGCTCTTCCATTGTCCTGAGATATGATTCATACATATTTTTACCCAGTAAAAATAAATCGAGAACTTAAGAAGTTGACAATTTTTGGCATGCCTTTTCTGTTTATCTACGTGCTGCTGTTGTTATTCCTAAGCTATTGGTGAGCCCAGTCCATCTACTGCTGGATGTGATTCTACCATTAAAAGTCATCTGTTCCACCATTGGGACTCTATGGACCAAATTAATTTTTTATTATGGAGTGGTTATTAACTATGGATAGTTTCTGGGTTAGGAATGTGGGAAGTGTCCATTTCCTCTCCTTTAATTCTTGACTGAAAGGGGAAAAGGCACCACCTAGTAGATGCCAGCACTAGCTTTCTCTTTCTTTACATAATAAAAGATTTTTATCTTGTCCATATTCACCCTCAAGTTGCCTGATATGATTTTTGGAAAATAGAAGGGGCAGAGTCAACTGTTATTCAGTTGGTAAACAACAGTGAACTTCTGTATGGTCTTATTAATCCACAGCTCTTCAATTTCTTCATTATTATACTTGCTATTGTCTTATCAAAGATAACATGCTTTATAAATTTGACAAAAGGATAAAGTTCTTTTAAAAATAATATGAATCTGCCTCACTTTAGTTACTTAATGGCTTAACATGATTCCTCTTACTACTAAACAAATGATGGAAAGATTTTTCTTTAAATGAAATGTAAAAAGGCAAGAAATTGAGAAAAAAATGTTAGTAGCTATTGAAATGCAGATTTTCCAGGAAAATAATGAAAAAGCAATAAGGTTTTTTTGTTTTATTGTTCTGTTTTTGTTTTTTTTGTTTTGTTTGTTTTTGGTTTTTTGTAGCAAACTGCCCTTAAAGTTTAGTGAGAGAGAATAACAGGACTTGGAAAATATGTTCTGTAGAAATGTTTACTTAAATGCTCCCTCAGCGTGGGAGCAGCATTTGCATGATAAAATTGCCTTATTAACAGCATATTGGACTTCACTTTACTGGTCTGAAAACAGAGCCAAGAAATCTCAATATTATTTCACCTTGTTTTTTGTTTTCTCACCAGCATAAATGTACACTACTTAACACTTTAATAAAAAAAAAAATTTCTAATGCTCCTAAGTGCTTAAACACATTTTCTAAGGTTTAGAAAACCATCTGAGTCAGCTCAACTCAATGTTTCTAAGGCCACACAACACGTAACTTCTCTCCTCTTTTCTTATGCAAAGGGACTTTATCACTTCCAACATCTTAATTTCCTAAAAGATTCCATAAACATGTTCAATCATTGGCCAAATTGAAAGAACCGATTCACTGGCAGGGGGCAGGTGTCATTGACTTCTCATTTAGAAGCAGCTGGCTGTTTTTATTAAAATGATCTTCGTTAGCTACAGCATTGGAGAAATGTGCCAGGGGTCCAGTGAATCAAGGCATGATATCTCTTTGCTCTGTCTTGTTTTCTGACCATGCATTACCCCTAACTCCCATAAGCCATGCGCATTACACTAGCTTTTGCTGACAAAGGAACGAACTAAGTCAGATCCTCGCCAGTTCAGCACAAAAATCACCCACACAACTGGAAATGATAATGTGAAATTTGTATACACAAAGCTAGTTTTATTGTGTAACAATATCCTTGCATAGGAAAGACAGTAATGCTAATGTTTCAGCATTCCCATAATTAACATTAAGAGAGAAGCTCCTGAGGGCTGCTTTAAAGGGAAGACTTAAATTTAGTCTGAGAGTTGATGATATTTGGTTAATGTAATTATAGCAGGCAAATTTCTAGAGATCTGCTCTTTTAGTGAAAATAGCAATCTTCTTAGTGCTGTCCCAGATCATAAGAGTCAGCAGATGTTAGCGTCATGCTGAGAAAAAGCGTCCTGGGGAAAGGTCACTCCCTATTTCAAATCTGCAGAACTGCACAAAGAATAGTTGAGGAAGATCATAGATATTCAGCATTCTGCTGTATAGTCCAATCCTGATTCCTCCAAGAAGATTGTTTAGCTTGAATGAGCACATAAAGGAAAAAAAAATTATATAGTTTATGTATACATTTAATCGGAGTACTAATATTTTATTAAATAAAGAATGTGTTGTAAGGCTGAGATACATTGATTTCTGCTCACAAATTTCAAAATTACTACTCAGTGTTAACAATATCAAATTCATTAATTTCCAAAATTAAAATCTGAAAAAATTAATAGACAAATTAATATATGTTAATATAGTGTATATATATATATATATATATATATATATATATATTTCTATACATTTAGACTCTGTGATTACTCAACGTTTCCACTTTTTACATTAGACATTTGAATCCCTAGACGATTTTCCAAAGTGTATTTCCTAAGGTAGTAACTATGCATGCTATAAGTAAATATTACCATATAGCCTGAAACTACGTCAAATATATTGGTGTTAGGCAAATTTGAGATTTATGCAGGATTCATTCCTCAGATAATAATATGTTTTTTATTTTATTTATTTACATTCTGAATATTGTTCCCTGTTCTACACACTCAGAATTTTTTACCAATCACTCCCCTTTGCACATGAGCGGGTGTTACCCACCTACCTACCCATCCACATGTCACCTCACCCTATCCATAGAATCCCCATTTCCTAGGGCATCAAGTCTCTACAGGATTAGGCACATCTTCTCCCATTAAGGCCAAACAAGGCAGTTCTGTGCTACATGTGGGCATGGGGTAGAGCACCCCTCTCTGGTTGGTGGCTTAGTCTCTGGGAGCTCCTAGGGGTCCAGGCTAGTTGACACTGTTGGTCTTCCAAAGGGGCTGCCATCTCCTTCAGTTCCTTCAGTACTACTCCCAACTCTTCAATAGGGGCCCTCAACCTTAATCCGGTGGTTGACTGTAAGTATCTGCATCTGTCTCGGTCAGCTGCTGGAAGAGTCTCTCAAAGGACAGCCATGCTAGGTTCCTGTCTCCAAGCATAACATAGATTCAGAAATAGTGTCAGGGTTCGGTGCTCCCCAGTGGGATTGATCCCAAGTTGTGCTGGTCACTGGACAGCCTTTTCCTCAGTGTTTGCTCCAAATTTGTCCCCATATTTCTTTTTGATTGGAACTCTGTGTCAAAATTTCAAAGGTAGGTTGGAGAGACTATCTCCAGTAAATAGTCAGGACCCCAGAGGAGGGATGAAGTCACTAACCCAACTATATAATATGCTTTTTGATTCTCTAAGAAGAGATATGAAAAAGTAGTCTAACTACCTGTGCTGTCATTTATGATTCACACACCAGGATTACTACATTCTACTCCAAGAAACTTATGATTTCAGTTCATCATTATTATTTAACAGATGCAAAAATAGACTCCTAGGATCATAAGAGTAGATAGTTCTTAGTTCTATATGACTCCAGGCCCTAGCTTTCTTAACTATTATGACACATTCTGTTATAACTTTTTCATTTTATGGTGAGTCAGCTCTAAATTTTTTATAAAGTAGAATACCCTTGAAAATTATAATTAAGAGATTTACAATATAGTCTTACAGTTTCTAATGAATGCAATAATTTCACCAGTATCTACTGTTATAATAATTGTTTTCTTGGTTAGTAGAAAAAGTGTTTTTACAACTGTTACATAACAAGTATTCATCAAATACATAATTAAATTTATGCCTATCATCTATAGACAGTCTTACCCTGCTTTAGTTGCCAAATCCCTATAGACAATGTCATTATTAATCATCTGAGAATACCTCAAGTGTTGTTATCAAGGAAATAAAATACATTAACTCATAAACATTATTCCCAAGAGTTTGGGAAATATTTTTAATAAATAAAAATATCATAGCCGAGAAAGCATGTAGAAAAAAAAGATCATAGAATATAAGCATATCTGAATTTGCTATGAGTGAAAATAAATCTGTCCTCTTTCTCTTCCTTTTCCTCTCTCCATCCTCTCCTGTGTCATCCTACCACTTACTCCATCAAAGAGGAGTTGTAACCCAACAGCAATGTTGCTCTGCCAAGTGATCACATGTAATCTCCTAAGTCTATGTGGTGGCCCAGCCAGAATGCAAACACATTCTTGATTACAGCATGTTCTGGTTGGAATACAGACACCCCTTAGTAAACACCTTTCATCTCAAAGAATAAAGGTAAATTTAAGTTTCAGAAGGAAGTTATTCCAGGAGAGACAAGTAATGAATCAGAGGAAGATTTGACAGAGTGAGTCAAAGTTACATATGTCCAACTCACATAAGAACATACAGGAAAGAAAGGCTACTTAAGAACAGCAAGAGAAGTGTGGTGTGTGGTTTGTGCTATGGTGTATCTGTGTGTGTGAGGGGGGGTGGTTTACTGGTACAGTTTTACAGAGACAGTTTGCAGAGAGAACAAGCTAGACACAGACAAGACACAACAAGCCAGAGAAGGAGAAGAAGCCAGAAGATTAGAACAGATTGCCAAAGTCAGTATGAGGCTCAGTAGAGTAATTCAGTGATGAGCTGAGAGAAGTTGAACTGAATCCATCAGCTTGAAAGATGAGATTGTACAGGGATTAGAAGCGTCCAGGCCTAGGGATAGTAGAACACAGAAGGAAATGATCTGGGCTCAGTCCAAGCTGTACATTCCTACAACTTAGGTACAACTCTCATCTCATCCCTTCATCTGAGGAAACATAAGCAACCTTTACACTCCCTCTCAAATTCAGACCTCCTGCACTGTGACTATTTTTGTTACATATATGGGAATTTACCCTTTTGTAACGGGACTCTCTACTTTAACCATAAACATAATTTTTGGCGGTAATATCATGACAATACATACTTTTAATTCTTCTCTATCTCTCTGTAAATATATATTTGTACAATGGACTGAGTGCTTGTACTGTATTTATGTATATAACCAGTTAGGAGTCTCATCCCCATGGAACACTGATTCATATTGTCTCTCCACTCTCCCTCTCTCCCATCCCTCTCTCTCCTCTCTCTCTCTCTCTCTCCTCTCTCCTCTCTCTCTCTCTCTCCTCTCTCTCTCTCCCTCTCTCCCTTCACTCTCTCTCAACAGTTAGATGCCAATAGTTCTTTTTGAGGGGTTGAGCTTCTGAGATTTTCTAATACATGTTACTATGTCTATTAGTGTTATTTTGGGAGTCTTGTTTAGACAGCCATATTACTGTCATATCATGTGTCTAGTTTCCCTGTCGTTTTAGGAGACTCACTCTAATGGCAGATTTTTTGGTCCTCTGGCTTTTATAATTAATGTTAGATAAAAGTGATACATTCTCTGCCAGTTTCTGTGTTGTCCTGGATAACACTTATGACGATATTAGGTAACAATCTGAAAATTAACTTTAGAAGTTTCCTTCTTGTTGATATAAACTTAAGAAGGTAGAGAAATACATGACTGTCACACACAGACACAAGGCAACTAGCAGTCCTACATTAACCAGATAAGCACTTGAATAAATCTGATGCTATTTCTAATAGAACACAGAGCTTTGTGACATGTCATTGCTAAATGTCTGCTTTACAAGATTGGGATTGGCCAAAGCAACTCATTATTCTAAGCAGGATCAATACTAAAAAGATTTATTACTCAGTCCAGTGCATAAATCTGCTGTGATTATAGCCGCTTCTCCAGAATACAGTCTTGATACTAGAAAATTTCCTTTCCTTGTGCAGTGGAGGTAATGACCTACATTTGTTTCTCAAGTTTTATAGTAAAGCAATTTGCTACTTACTCCCTTGTGCAGTTTCATCTCTAGTGTGTGTTGTGTTTGCTATGCTTGGAGAATCTTCTGCAAAACAGGTACGACACATATGGATCATATGTGCAGTTTATGATATAGAAAGAAACACATATGAACCTAAATCTATTATTACCAAAATTGCTAGCTGCCATAAATACCCTATAATAGGGTTTTGGACAGAATTTACATTTGGCTTAGAAATCATAAAAGGCATTATAAAATTTTGTGAATTTTAAATGGGTAATGAATGATAAATAGAAATAATTTTAAAATATGTAAATTAATTATAAATATCATATTTCTTTTTAAAATTATTTTGAGTTTTGACATTATAAGATAATTATATTACTTTCCCTTCCCCTTTCTCCACAGAGTAAATCCCATATATACCTGCTTGTTCTTGTTCAAATTCATGGCATCATTTTTATTAATTGTAGTGACATATATGTGATATATATATGACATATATATGTGTGTGTCTATATGTGACATATCTATTAATATATATTATATATTATTATATAGATAGATAGATACATAGAAGATAAATTATAGATATAGTATATTTTCCCAAATACATACAACCTGATCTGTTCATAAGATGTAACTTGTATACATGTTTTCATGACTTATCATTTAAAATAGAATAATGTGTAGTAAAAATTTAGCAAATATGATTATTAAATCTGTAATTATACTTTTCCAACAAAAGAAATCGAGTGTTTTCAGCATTAATTATGTTCCCCAAATATCTCAATCTTTCCCTAGTCACCATTTTTTCATTTTGTTTTATTTTAGCAAAAAAATTAAAATTTTTTTTTATTTTAAAAATACTGCTGATTTTTTTCCTTGAATGTATGTGTGCAAGCCTGCCAAGGCCAGCAGATGATGTTAGATATCCTGGCCTGGAATCAGCGAACGTTGTGAGTATGAATGCTGTAAATTAAACTGTTTCTCTTAAAGAGCATCAATTACTGTAGGAGGAGCTAAGATGGGAGGAGAGGAAGATTAGGAGAGGAAGAGGAAAAGGAGGAGGAGCTAGGGAGAGCAGAGATGTAGGAGTGATGGAGAGCCACGCAAGTATGGGAACAGTTGCGGGTAACAACTTTTATTTAGGTTAGCTAATTGGGAAACAACTCTCTTTGTATGGGCATATTGTTGTTGAACATTACCAAACATATAAAGCCTTTGATTAATCTTTAAGCATTAAGTCTCATTTTTCTACCTGGCCCACATGGATGGTGGGATGGTCTGGGCTAACCCTAACCCTAACCCTTGTGGAGACAGTGTGGAAGATTGGCAGAGCCATCTCTCATGCTGGTGTCTCTTGGGTGACAGGGCTGGTGTTTCTGGCTGGCCGTTTCTAGCTGTGGCACACATGTGGCCTCTGGCCACAGAACATGGTGGCTGAGCTAGGCAGAGCCGCCGCAGCTTAGATAGTAGGCTTGACTGGAGGCTGATTTTAAAAAATTCTACAACAAATTACATATAAGTGGCCTAGAATATACAATTAAGCAGTCAGTCTCCAGACCTTGTGTTCTTAAACACTGTGTCTTGTTGCCTCTCAGTCACTGAGTATCACACCATTACGGCACTCAGAGTCATTTTTCCAAGCAGACTCACTACCTTGGATACTCATCAGTGGCAGAGATCTTACCTAGTATGTATAATGTTTCTGGTTTGCTATTAACTCTGGTTCAGGAAATAAATGTGGTGGCTGCCAATCTTGACCACCTGAGTTCAGTATTCCCAGAATCCACGTAAAGGTGGTAAGAGTTAACCATCTCCATAATATTATCCTCTAACCCAGACAAACAAATGCTGGCATACAAACATTTCTATGATGGATACAATCGATAATTATTAAAAGATATCACTTAAATATCACAATAAAAACTTACTCAGGTGTCACTATTTAGAACAGGATGGCCTTGAACTCAGAAATCCACCTGCTCCATCAGGGGTATAGGTAAGCAATAGTGGGTTGGGAATTTATGTCTAATACAGCTTCCCAGTCACCATTGTCAGAACACTCAGCAAGCTCACAGGTCAGCATCATTCTTTGTCATGGCATTATCATGTCTCACCCATAGCTCTGGAGGCCACCATGCTCCTTCAGCATCCTGTAGAAAAAACACAAACATGCCCTCTTTCCCATATTTAATACTTGGTCAGGATCATGCCTTATGCCAGTAAGTGGATCCTTCCCTTTCACCTATGAATAAGTATGCCTAGTTGTAGAGTGCCATAGACACTCAACAGAAAGTTCCTTGGCATCCAAATTTTTAAAAAAATAATTTAAATAAAAAGTAAAAAGAACATGATTTAAATAAATTTGTGGTGTACTGGGATATATCGCCCCCTTTTTTATTTTATGAAGATATTGTTTTAAAGTTCCATGGGCCCATTCCACAGTCTTTTGTCCTTGACAATTATAAAGAATCACCATAATATGGGTAATGTTAAATTGCTGCTAAAATGTCTCAAATGTTAGACTGCTCTAGCCAGTTCCATTATCTGTTTTGTTTTTGTTTGTTTCTTTGTTTGTTTGTTTTTCTTTTCTTTTCTTTTTTTTTATTACTGGGTACTTCATTTATCTACATTTCAGATGTTATCCCCTTTCCCCATTACCCATCCCCAGAACCCTTGAACCATCCTCCCTCCTCCTATTTCTATGAGAGTGTGCTCCCACATGTCCACCCATTCCCACCACCCCTCCCTTGATTTCCCCCTCACTGGGGCATCATGCTTTCAAGGGACCAAGGCCCTTCTCTCCCATTGATGCCCTACAAGTCCATCCTCCTCTACAACTACAACTAGAGACATGGGTCCCTCCATGTATGTTCCCAGGCTAACTGTTTAGACCCAGGAGCTCAAGTTGGTTGGTATTGTTGCTCTCTCCATGGGGCCACAAGCCCCTTCAACTCCTTCAGTCTTCTCTCTAATTCTTTTCTGGGAACCCTATGATCATTTAATGGTTAGCTGTGACATCTGCCTCTGTATATGTCAGGCTCTGGCAGTGTCTCTCAGGAGACAGGTATATCAAGATCCTGTCAGCATGCACTTCTGGACATCTACAATAGTGTTTGCATGTGGTAATTCATCTGAGAGGGATCTCCAGGTGAGGCAGTCTCTGGATGGTCTCTCCTCCAGTTTCTGCCCCACACATTGTCTCATGTTTGCTCCTGTGAGTATTTTGTTACTCCTTCTAAGAAGGACCGAAGCACCCACACTTTGGTCTTTCTTTTTCTTGGGCTTCATGTGGTCTGTGAGTTATGTCTTGGATATTGTGAGATTTTGGGCTACCATCCACTTATAGATGAGTGCATACCATGTGTGTTCTTTTGTGATTATGTTACCTCACTCAGGATGATATTTTCTAGTTCCATCCATTTGCCTAAGAATTTCAGAATTCATTGTTTTTAATAGCTGAGAAGTACCCCATTGTGTAAAGGTACCACACTTTCTGTATCCATTCATCTGTTGGGGGAGGTCTGGGTTCTTTCCAGGTTCTGGCTATTATAAATAAGGCTGCTGTGAACATAGTGGAGCATGTGCCCTTGTTGTATGTTGGAGCATCTTCTGGGTATATGCCTAGGAGAGGTATCTAGGGATCCACAGATAATACTATGTCCAATTTTCTGAGGAACCCACAGATTGACTTCCAAAGTGATTGTACAAGCTTACAATCCCACCAACAATGTATTCCGTTCTCCACATCCTCACCAGCATCTGGTGTCATCTGAGTTTTTAATCTTAGCCATGCTGACTGGTGTGAGGTAGAATCTCAGGGTTGTTTTGATTTACATTTCTCTGATAACTAAAGATGTTGAGCATTTCTTTAGGTGTTTCGCTGACATTTGATATTCCTCAGTTGAAAATTCTTTGTTGAGCTATGTACCCCATTTAGAATAGGGTTATTTGATTGTTTAGAGTATAATCTCTTGAGTTCTTTATAAATTTTGGATATTAGCCTTCTATCAGATGAAGGATTGGTAAAGATCTTTTCCCAATCCCTTTGTGATCTTTTTGTCCTATTGACAGTGTCTCTTGCCTTATACAAGTTTTGCAAGTTTTTATGAAGTCCTGTTTGTCAATTCTTGATCTTAGAGTATAAGCATTGGTGTCCTGTTCAGGCACTTTTCCCCTGTGTGCATGTGTTCGAAGCTTTTCTCCATCTTCTCTTCTGTTAGTTTCAGTGTGTTCGGTTTTATATGGAGGTCCTTGATCCACTTGGACTTGAGTTTTATACAAAGAGATAGGAATGAATTGATTTGCGTTTTCCTACATGCTGACCTCCAGTTCAATCAGCACCACCTGTTGAAAATGCTGTCTTTTTTCCACTGATAGTTTTAGTTCCTTTGTTAAAGAACAAGTATTATAGGTATGTGGGTTTATTTCTGAGTCTTCATTCTATCCCATTGATCTTCTTGTCTATCTCTGTACCATTACCATACAGTTTTTATCATTACTGCTCTAAAATATAGCTTGAGGTCAGGGATGGTGATTACCCCAAATGTTCTTTTTTTGTTGAGAACAGCTTTTGCTATCCTGGTTTTTTTTTTTTGTTATTCCAAATGAATTTGAGAATTGTTCCTTCTATCTCTGTGAAGAATTGAGTTGGAATTTTGATAGGGATTGCATTAAATTCGTAGATTACTCTTGGCAAGATGGCCATTTTTACTATATTAATCCTGCCAATCCATAAGCATCGGATATCTTTCCATCTTCTGAGATCTTCGATTTCTTTTTCAGGGAATTGAAGTTCTTTTCATACAGCTCTATCGCTTGCTTGATTAGATTACATTGAGGTATTTTATATTATTTGTGATATTGTGAAGGGTGTAATTTTCCTAATTTCTTTCTCAGCCTGCTTATCCTTTAAGTAGAGGAAGGCTACTGATTGTTTGACTTAATTTTATATCCAGCCACTTTGCTGAAGTTGTTTATCAGGGTTAGGAGTTCTTCGGTGGAAGATTTGGGTCACTTAAGTATACATCATATCATCTGTAAATAGTAATATTTTGACTTCTTCCTTTCCAATTTTTATCCCTTTGAACTCCTTTTGAGGTGTAATTGCTCTTGCTAGGAATTCAAGTACCATATTGAATAGGTAGGAGAAGTGGGCAGCCTTGTCTAGTCCCTGATTCAAGTTTCTCTCATTTAGTTTGATGTTAGCTACTTTGACCATGAAGGGGTGTTGAATTTTGTTAAATGTTTTCTCAGCATCTAGTGAGATGATCATGTGGTGTTTTTCTTTGAGGTTTTTTTTTTTTATATATATAGTGCAATACTTGATGGATTTCTATATATTGAACCATCCTTGCATTCCTGGGATAAAGCAAATTTGATCTTGTGGATGATTGTTTTGATGTGTTCTTGGGTTCGGTTTGCAAGAATTTTATTGAGTATTTTTGCATCAATATTCATAAAGGAGATTGGTTTGAAGTTCTTTTTCATTGTTGGGTTTTGTGTGGTTTAGGTATGAGCATAATTGTGGCTTCATAAAATGAATTGGGTAGTGTTTCTTCTGTTTCTATTTTGTGAAATAGTTTATAGAGAATTGATATTAGGTCTTCTTGGAAGGTCTGATAGAATTCTGCACTAAAACCATCTGGTCCGGGCTTTTTTTGGTGGGGAGACTTTTAATGACTATTGCTATTTCTTTAGTGGTTATAGACTATTTAGATGGTTTATCTAATCCTGTTTAACTTTGGTGTCGTTATCTGTCTAGAAAATTGTCCATTTCATTGAGATTTTCCAGTTTCGTTGAGCATAGGTTTTGTAGTAGGATCTGATGATTTTTTTGTAAATTCCTCAGATTCTGTTGTTATGTCTCTGTTTTCAGTTCTGATTTTATTAATTTGGATACTGTCTCTGCCCTCGGTTAGTTTGGCTAAGAGTTGATCTATCTTGTTGATCTTCTCAAAGAACCAACTCTTGGTTTTGTTGATTCTTTGTATAGTTCTTTTTGTTTCTACTTGGTTGATTTCAGCCCTGAGTTTGATTATTTCCTGCTGTCTACTCCTCTAGGATGTATTTGCTTCTTTTTGTTCTAGAGTTCAGGTGTGCTGTCAAGCTGCTAGTGTGTGCTCTCTCCAGTTTCTTTTGTAGGCACTCAGAGCTATGCGTTTTCCTCTTATCACTGCTTTCATTTTGTCCTACAAGTTTTGGTATGATGTGTCCTCATTTTCATTAATTCTAAAAAGTCTTTAATTTCTTTCTTTATTTCTTCCCTGACCAAGTTATATCATTGTTGTCAGTTACCACGTGAATGTGGGCTTTCCATTGGTTTTATCATTATTGAAGACCAGCCTTAGCCCATGGTAATCTGATAGGATGCAGGGATTATTTCAATCTTTTGTATCTGTTGAGGCCCGGTTTTTGACCAATTTTATGGTCAGTTTTGGAGAAGGTACCATGAGGTGCTGAGAAGAAGGTATGTTCTTTTTTTTTTTTTTTTTTTTTGGATGAAATGTTCTATAAATATCTGCTAAATCCATTTAATTTATAACTTCTCTTAGTTTTATTGTGTCTCTGTTTAGTTTCTGTTTCCATGATCTGTCCATTGATGGCAGTGGGATGTTGAAGTCTCCCACTATTATTGTATGAGGTACAATATGTGCTTTGAGCTTTAGTAAAGTTTCTTTTATGAATGTTTGTGCTCTTGTGTTTGTACATAAATGTTCAGAATTGAGATTTCATCTTGGTTGATTCTTCCTGGATGAGTATAAAGTGTCCACTCTTATCTTTCTTGTTAACTTCTGGTTGAAAGTAGATTTTATTCTATATTAGAATGGCTACTCCAGCTTGTTTCTTGGGACCATTTGCTTGGAAAATTGTTTTCCAGCTTTTTTTCTAAGGTGTGTCTGTGTTTGTCACTGAAGTACGTTTCCTGTATGCAGCAATATGTTGGGTCTTGTTTATGTATCCATTCAGTTAGTCTATGTTTTTTATTGGGAATTGAGTTCATTGATGTTAAGAGATATTAAGGAGAAGTGATTGTTGCTTCCTGTTATTTTTTATATTAGAGGTGGAGTTTATTTGTGTAGCTATCTTCTTTTGGGTTTGTTGGGAAAAAGACTACTTTCTTGCTTTTCTAGAGTATGATTTCCCTCTTGTGTTGGTGGTTTCCCTCTATTTTCCTTTGTAGGGTTGAATTGTGGAAAGATATTGGTTTTGTCATGGAATATCTTGATTTCTCCATATATGGTAACTGAAAGTTTTGCTGGGTATAGTATGCTGGGCTAGCATTTGTGTTCTCTTAGGGTCTGTATGATATCAGTCCAGGATCTTCTAACTTTTATAGTTTCTGGTGAGAAGTCTGGTGTAATTCTGATAGGTCTGCCTTCATAAGGTACTTGATCTTTTTCCCTTACTGCTTTTAATGTTCTTTCTTTGTTTTGTGCATTTGGTGTTTCTCTTCTGATCTAGTTTATTTGGAGTTCTGTAGGCTTCTTATATGTTCATAGGCATCTCTTTTTTAGGTTAGGGAAGTTTTCTTCTATAATTTTTTTGAAGATATTTACTGTCCTTTTAAGTTGGGAATTTTTGCTCCCTTCTATACCTATTATCCTTAGGTTTGGTCTTCTCATTGTGTCCTGGATTTCCTGGATGTTTTGAGTTAGGAGATTTTTGCATTTTGTATTTTCTTTGACAGTTGTGTCAATGTTTTCTATGGTATCTTCTGCACCTGAAATTCTCTCTTCCATCTTTTGTATTCTGTTGGTGATGCTTGCATCCATGACTCCTGATCTCTTTCCCAGGTTTTCTATCTCCTGGGTAGTCTCCATTTGTGATTTCTTTATTGTTTCTACTTCCATTTTTATGTCCTGAATTGTTTTGTTCAATTCCTTCACCTGTTTGGTTGTGTTTTCTTATAATTCTTTAAGGGATTATTGTGATTCCTCTTTAAGGGCTTCTACCTGTTTACATGTGTTCTCTTTTATTTCTTTGAGGGAGTTATTTATGTCCTACTTAAAGTCTTCTATCATCATCATGAGAAGTGATTTTAAATCTGAATCTTGGTTTTCTGGTGTCATTGGGTATTCAGGACTTGCTGTAGTGGGAGAAATAGGTTCTGATGATGCCAAGTAACCTTGGTTTCTATTGCTTATGTTCTTGTGCTTGCCTTTCACCATCTGGTTATTTCTTTTTTTTTTTTTTTTGTTTTTTTTGATTTTTTTTTTTTTTTTCGATGAATCGTCATACTTTTTTATTTTTTTTCCATAAACAAAGATGGTTTAATGGCTTTGCTGGAGTGCTATAGCATGATACCTGAATACACAGTTGAGTATCTTTTTTTTCCTTTTTTTTTTAATTTTATTTTTTTTTTTTTTTGCTTATTCACTTTAACCGTCAGTCCCCCTCCACAATCCTTCCCATCTCTTGTTTTCTGAGTACCCCTCCTACCTGTATCCCCACCCTGCCACTTAAGTCTCTGAGAGGCTAGGTGCTTCTCTCCATTTAGGCCAGATGAGCACCCAGTTGAAGACCAACAACCTGAACCTTGGAGCTCTAAGACTGAATCACCAACCGTGATCATCCTAGTCTACAGATCTACCTCCATGGCTGACCTAGGCCTCCTGCACATATGTTTAAATGTGCACTTGGTTTTCATGCAGGGCTCAAACATCTGGAGTGGGGGCGATCCAAAACATCTGGTTATTTCTAGTGTTACCTTGCTCACTGTCTCTGACTGGAGCCTGTCTATCCTTTTGTCTTGACTGTGTCAGAACTCCTCAGAATTCAGCTGTCTGTGATCCTGAGACCCTGTTGTGATAGCTCCTGGGAGTCAAGCTGCTACTGGGCTCCTGAAATCCTGGTGTGCAGAAGCTCCTAGATCATGTGATCCTATTATCCTATGTTCCTATGTGAAGAGCTCCTGGAGTCCAGCTCCTCTGAGTTTTGAGGGTTGGGTGCAATGCAGAAGCCTTAGGACTGCTCCAGGCGCAGGTACAGACAGGTAGGCGCTATTCAACTTTAAAATAAACAAAATTTTAGCTTTGTTTTATTATGTAGAAAAATAAGTATCTATTTAAGTGTTAAGATTTAATAAGAGAAATAATTTTAGTACTTCAGCTTGTGCATTGTTAAGTGAAATAGGTTCATTTTTCTCTGCTAATGCATGATATGAAGAATATAATTATTTGCAGAACAGTTTGATAGCACTAAATCTAACTTAAATGATCCTATGGTTAACTTAACAATTGCTTTATTAAAATATTACTTATTAATTCCATTATCATACCAGTCCTAAAAGTATGAAAGAACATTAATATATCCTTTGTAGTAAAAGTATCCAGATTGTGTGTATTTTTATCATAAAAAATAAAAGATGTTTACAGATTTCCTAAATCTGTCTTCAAAAGAGGACCTTTAATATATATATATAATATATATATATATATAATATATATATATAATATTCTCTGATTTAAAAATATTTTAGCAAATATTGTCTTAAATTTAAAAAAGTCATCCAAATAAATGAGTTCAAAGAATAGAAAAAATTTATTATCTTGATTCTAGATAATTAGAACATACTATAGCCTTCTCATTTGCTTCATTGACTATAACTTGGGAAGACAAAAACAAGAGACCTTTTCCTTTTATCTGTCAGTACTAATATACCTCTTCAGGGAAATTTCAAGGAAGAAAATATATTTATTGGTTAATAAATATATTTATTGTTTTATTGATGAGCGTTCAATGATATGAATTAAAAATTTGCTCATCAAAATGCACAAAAAGAAATTAAACTTTGTCACCCCTTATTGCATAGCTATTTCTGAACTTTGACACAAAACCATAAATGCATATCAAAATGTAAAATACAAAACATGTATGAAACCAATTAGAAATGCTTTGTAATAGCTTTGTGGTTTACAATACCATCTCTTTTCTCAAATCAACTTAATAAAGGCAGTTGAAAGCCAATGCTAGATTAACAGTCTGAGAGTTGGTACAGAAACAGCCAATAAAATTACCTACAACTGAAAGTTAATATTAAAAATCATATTCAATTTCCCTGTCTTAAGATCCAAATATAAGTGCAAATTATTAGACAACAAAATGTGTTTCTGTTTGATTTAGAGTTCAATGGTTTCTCTTACATTTCTTAATTGAATCTTCCTCTTCTGTATTATCACTATAGTTTTAATATATTCTCCTTCAAGTTTTATGTAGAAAACTTATTAGAATGCCCAATAATGGTAGATCTAATTTTAATACAAATATAATACAAGCTAATATTAAATATTACTAGAATATAGGTGTCTATAGATGTTATATAAAATATTCAACTTTCTTATAATGGCTTAAATACACAGATATTAAATTAATACTACCCCTAAGAATCATACTGTTTTCTAAATTTTAGTATCTTAGAACCAGTCCTTTAAACAGAGTTAATTTTGGATTATTATGATGTTTGAAATTAAGCCTAGAAAAATGTTTACTTTTGGTTAGTGCAAGATACTCAAAATTTTATAAATCTGTCAAAGGAAAACTCATGTTGTTTGCAAAATTTGCTTTTGAATGGTTTCATTATTATTTTATATTTCTACATATTCACATCCAATTGCATTTATTTAACCTTCAACAAACTTAAATCAACTTTCATACTTCTGGGTCTCCATTTTTCAAAAGATGTTGCCATAGAAACAGGTTTTCTTTCTTTCTTTTCTTTTCTTTTCTTTTTTTTTTTTAATGAAAATTTCATGGAATCTTTGATACACTAAGAACTGTTAAGTATTCTGAATGTCATAGGCACTCTATGTTTTTATACAGATTATGTTATGTAATCCCTGTATGATAGAAATAAAATTTGATCTTCTTGAAAATAAAGTCAAAACTACTGTATATGCTTGTAGTCTCAGTCCTAAAGGAACAGTTGGCAGAATGACAACTTCACCACCTGCCTATACAATGCAGAGTTTATGTTCTCTTCTCTGTATTGATATTCTGTCTCATAAACTTAAGAATAACAAATAAACATGAGCTATCAAGTTTAAATCACTTATACAAAACTCTTAAAATTCACAAAGTTCTTTAATAACAAAGAATCCATATTAAACCTATCCATTTGTGATGGCACACGATAGAATCAATGATCCAGCCCACCAAGATTCAAGAAGATATATATAAGAATGATATTTCAACTGACTATACTATTATTATAAATAGTCATAATAATTGACTAGAAAATTAACAATAGTTACAGAGTAGCAACTATCATCAGAAAATGTTTATTTTATGTTGATTATATTTATTTTCTAAGAATACATTGCTGGTCAATTATAGATACCTGCATTTTTGTATATATCTTTCCTGGAGAAATCCTCAGCTTACAATAAAATGTAAATTTAAAGAATAAAAAAAGGAGAACGAAAAGAAAAAAGAACACAAAGATATCTGGATTCATAGAAGCAGCAAGATTAAATGGTCTCCAGTTTATTAGTCCTGGGGGGAAAGACATATTTTTGTACAGGGTTGTTATTGATCACAACTGCCCAAGTTGCACTGAGTTCCCTGAGATGGCAAGACCAATTTTCCAATTTATATATCATAAAGCCAATTTATTCTTCACATGAAAGTACCTATCTTTGGGCAATTTTCCTGATAATGTTTACATACCTCTAAAATAAAATTGGAGGTCAGTCACAAAGTAGTATTCTTTTCTGATAAGTCCTACTGAAATGCTCCTAAGAAGAATTAAGTCATGTTTGAAAAGAGTTTGAGAAATTTTAACGTTTTTTTAGATCATACCTATTCATATTGCTGTCATTTCTTTAGCTTCTAATAAAGAAGCATTAGATAGAGAAAAGATATAATACATTTATGTAAAAGAAATGTCTGACCATTTCTGTAAAATTGGAGTTTATCAAGTGAAGATTAGGGTCTAATATTTAGATATGTAAAATATACATTGGGGGGAAAGGTACTCAGACAAATATCAATTGTGATGTCAAGTCATGAGAGAAGAGCTGTGTCTTATGTTTGTTTCAAAGATGTTGGCTATATAAACTAACAAGTTCTTAGCTATTCATGTGAAAAAAAACAAAACAAAAGAATATTTAGTGTAAATATTGGAGTTAGAGTTTGGGATATGACTCAAGTTATCCTTGTGTTGTCCTTGTAAGTACAAGGACTTCAGCTCAATTTATATACACCAAGTTAAAAAAATGAAGAAAAATAAACAAACAAACAAAAACAGTCATGATGACACCTGACAAAGGCCTGGATGCTTACTAGGGCTTCTTTGCTTCTGTTTGGTGGAGACATTATCTTAAAATCAAACAATGTGGACAAGTCTTGAAGTATGGTTCTCGAGGTGACCCTCCAGGTTCCACAGGCACATATAAATGTATCTACTCATATATCCATGAAACACACACACATACACACACACAATCTCTCTCACACACACTTAAAATCAATACAAGCATAGTCATAAAATATTTTATTTGCAATAAAAATTTGAAAAATGATACAAAATGGAGTACAAATTTCACATATTTTATGAATTCTGCCTATAGTGTCAGACTGACATGAAAATGCTTCTCAGTGTGCTACAGACAAACATATTTTATACATTTCCCAAATTTAATTTGCACATTCTTCTGTAATATCTATAATTTGGAGTACATCAAGTGATATTTAAGTTACAAGGAAAGTGTGAATGGATGCATTCACTTAGATAAAATGACATTTTTTTGTGTTTTTTCTTCAATTTAAAAGTGTTGTGGTATACATAATGTTTACATAATGTCTATAGAAACCAATGAAATTCTGTAATTGTCTTCCAAAGGCTCCTAATCATAAGCACCTACTATATTTGTGATAGGCATTCTTCCCACCACTGTTTTCCCAGTAACAATGCAACATTCAACAAAGTCTTGATCAGAATGTGTCCAATCAGACTTCTTTCCCCAACAGTTTATGTTTTTAAATTCACTTTAGATGCTGATCACAGACCCTGTTCCTACTCTCCTCCCAATCACACCCTTACAAACCCTTACCCCATTGTCCCCTTCCCTTCTCCTCAGAGAAGAGGAGCCTCACTTGGGTATAATCCTGCCCTGGGACATCCAGTCCCAACAGGACTAGACATATACATCCTCTCCCACAGAGACCTAACCAGGAAGTCCAGGTAGGGGGAAGGGGATCTAATATCAGAAAAGAGCACAAGAAGCCCTCTTTCCACTTGTTAAGGGATCCACATGAATGCCAAGTTGCACATTTGGTATAGGAGGTCCATTTCCAGCTCCTACATGCTTGCTGGTTGGTGTCCTGGGCTCTGTGAACCTTTATGGTCTCAGATTAATTGACTGTCTAGGTCTTCTTGTGGTATCTTTCAAAGCAATGACTTTATGAAATTTGCATGCAAATGAATGGAAGTAGAAAATATCATGCTGAGTGAGGAAACCAAGTCACAAGAGAACACACATGGTATGTACTCACTGATAAGTAGATATTAGGAAAAAAGTTTGAAATACCCATGAAACAACTTACAGACCATATGAAGCTCAAGAAGAAGAAAGACAAAAGTGTGGATGCTTCAGTCCTACTTAGAAAGAGTAACAAAATACTCAAAGGAGGTAGATGGTGGGAGGGACTTAAGATGAATAGAGGAGGGAGAGAGGAAAAAAAGGGGGCAGGATCAGGTGTGGAAGGAGACAGTGGAGATATACAAGAGTCAGGAGATTGACGGAGATATGTACCAATGGGGAATGAGGAATTGGAGGTATGAACAGAAAGTCCTAGACACCAGGAAAGCAAGAGGCTCCCAGGACCCAACAGGGATGACATTAGCTAAAATATCCAAAAAAGGGGAGAGAGAACATAGACTATAACCAGAGTTTAGGCATGGCCCCTGGTTGAGGGATGGGGCTGCCAACCCTTCTCAAAAATTTAACCCAGAATGTTCCTTTCTATAGGAAATAACAGGGACAAAGAGTGGAGCAGAGACTGAAGGAAAGGCCATCCAGAGACTACCCCACCTGGGGTCCATCCTACTGCAGCCTCCAAACCCAGTCACTCTTCCTGATGCCAAGAAGTGCTTGCTGACAGGAGTCTGATATGAATGTCTCGTGAGAGGTTCTGCCAGAGCCTCACAAATACAGATGCAGATGGTTGGAGCCAACCATCAAACTCAGCCTCAGGACCCCAATGGAAGAGTTAGGGGAAGGACTGAAGAAACAAAAGGTGTTTGCAACCCCAGAGGAAGAATAACAATATCAACCAACCAGACCCTCCTGAGCTCCCAGGGATTAAACCACCAACCAAGAGTACACTTGGAGGGACCCATGACTCCAGCTGCATATGTAGCAGGGGATGGCCTTATCAGGCATCAATGGGAGAAGGAATCTTTGATCCTGTGCAGGCTTGATACCCCAGTGTAGGAGAATGCTAGGGAAGTGAGGAGGGAGTGGGTGGGTGGGTGGGGAAGCACCTCATAGAAGCAGAGGGAGGGGGATGGGATAGGTGAGGGGTTTTCTGGAAGGGAAACATTTGAAATGTAAATAAATAACATTTAAAAACACTGACTAGATCAAAACCTTTGTAACTGATCTTACTCCTTTAGAAGACTCTATTGACTCATAAGAAGACACGTGTTTGATAAAGAGATGGATAAATATATCCTTTGCTAATGGGCAGCAAACAAATTGGGGATGACTCTGTCTACATAAGACAGATATATTAAAATTTATCACAAGAACCAAAAGTTATATATGTTTTCCAAAATATACTATAAGGTATATCAAGAAAAATTTCTGCTAATGACAAGATGATCAGACACTTTGCCTTTTATTGCTTTATTTGAACATCTAAATGGAATTAAAACTTTCTCAGAAGGACATTTACATTGTAATTAGATTTTGCAATAAATAAGTGTGCTGTCCCATAGTTTGCCAAAGTCATAGGCAAGAAATTGATTGAATCAGGATTCCAACCTGGTCCATCTACTACCAAACCTACAACTCAATGCTGGGGCTACCTGAACAAACACCACCACCTAATGGTGGAGCAGAAGAGGAAGTAGAAGATGATGTTTGGTGGAAACAGCAGTTGAGAGCTCAGTTCTTCTTCTTCTTCTTCTTCTTCTTCTTCTTCTTCTTCTTCTTCTTTATATTTTACTTATTTACATTTCAGATGTCATCCCCTTTCCCCATTTCCCCTCCCTAGAATTCCCTATCCCATCCCCACTCCTCCTTTTTGCTTTTATATCATTTAATTCATGCATATATCAAGGTCAGTTATAGGTTGAGGATCCAGCAATACAATAGATGCAAATAGTCAAGGAACAATCAAGACAATACTACTTCTTAAATGGCAAATGTGAAACAAAAAGTGAGTAAACAGGGAATAGAGAAAAGCCTTATGCTCCCTGAGCCTGCTCCCCATTGACATACCTTGTCCATTGAGTCCACAATCCTAAACCTTCCCAAACCACTCAGCCAACTGAGGACCTTGTATTCCAGTACATGAGCCTAGAAGGGCACATTCTCATTCAAAGCATCACATGAGGAAGCTGTCACTTAAACATTGAGAAGTCAGTAATGCCTTCTGATATAGCATACATACTAGAATTTCCTACATTAATGTTCTAGCTTACACAAATGCTTCAAACATTGAGTACACATGAAAGACCAGAAACTATTTTTAACAAAATATTCGATACCACCTAGCCTGATAGTCATACTGGATACCAAATTAAGAGCTTTAAAACTTTTATCTGTTGTCTATGGTTTCTGTGAGTCTTTGTCATTCACCTTAAAAATGCTGAAATTATACACTAGGCTAAAAAAAGATATTTTGTTTTGACTGTGAAATCTTTATTCTCTGCAAGTTTTATACACTATGGAAATATAGAGAGAGATAATTTCAATAATTTTATAAAAATACCAACATCATTTTAATTTCTTGAATTTAATTTACTATATTTCATGAACATGAAAATTACTGGAAAACATTTAAAACTTTTTGATTAATAAGTTGAGTATGTTTCTCAGGTTAAATATGATAAAATTATGAAATAACCATTTAAAAACTGTGCATTCTGAATGTCAACACAGGGATCTTCATGCAAGCTGTCCATATTTGCTTCAGGAATAAGATGGTCTTTAGGGAAATCTATCCTCAGCTTTTAAATGAAAGGCTCCTCTGGCTGTTTTAGTCTTTGTAATAAAATAAATTAAGATCCTAATTAGCAAGCAAATCTCAGGTAGTGATGTTGCCATATGTAGAAACTACTGTCTTTTGAAATATTTCTACAGTCTCTAATGCAATAAGATCAATAATAATTTCCTTTTATTTAATCACAGCTCCAAAATTATCTCTGTCAGCTCATTAAATAAAAATGGTAATGAGGTCAAATTAATTTCTTTATCTTTAAGCCTAAATACAAGATTTCACACAAGTCTCTTGTTGTCCTACACCTGCCAGCCAGGGGTTAAACGCTATGTCTATTTCTTGGAAATGTGTGTCTGCCATTAATGCAACAGCAGCTCTATTTTGCCAATAAATGGAATCAATTCCCTACCATGTCTCCATTGTATAGATGGAGCCTACAACCACTTAGTCCATCATCTGCTTAACTCTCAGGAGAGCAAGACTAAATGTTTTGTTCCAACAAAGAAAAATAAATAAAACCACAGCTGGAATTTTAACACCATAGTTTTAAAATCCCAAATCTAACCCTAAGCAAGGCTTATAAAGAAAATCCTCGCTTTGAAATATTTCTTTCTGATTTAAGTATCAGTATTGATATTTATGTCTTCCTTGGTGAGCATAAGTTCAATGACTCCTTCATGTGGAGCAAGGAAATCCTCATCTCAGAACTGATCTCATCTCTGGCATACATGACTTGATTTTATTTTTAGGTTCTTTCAAGAGTTTCTCTGTTAAATAAACTGTGTTTATTCAAGACCAATGAAAAAATACTTTATTTCTGATTTCTTTCATATTTTGAAGATATTATGTTATACAAATTAGGAAATACTATTATGACATATTTTAAACTGATTGACTTCCAAGAAAATCTAGTTGACAAATTAAAAGCAAATATAATTAACTTAGTTCATTAAATTATTTTCATAATTCTAAAGAAAATTAGTCTGAATAATATTTGCCTGTATTTTGTGACTACCATCATTTCATTTATGTCATGCAGACTTATGATTTATAAATACAGACACCAACAATTGAACAAATAAGAGGATGATCAAACAAAATGAGACCAAAGAATGGAACACAATGGGAATTCTGAGTAGACGTCCTCTATAAGTATCATATTATTTTTTCTTTTTTATTGGATATACAATTTTTTATTTACATTTCAAATATTATTCCCTTTCCCAGTTCCCCCTAGAAATCCCCAATCTCATCCCTCCTCTCCTGCTTCTATGAGGGTCTTCCCTCACTGACCCCCTCCTACCTCCATGCCCTCAAATTCCCCTACAAGCCTTCACAGAACCAAGGGCCTCTCCTCCCACTGATGCCAAACAATGCTAACCTCTGCTACATATGTGGCTGGAGCCATGGGTTGCTCCATGTGTACTCTTTGGTTGGTGGTTTAGTCCCTGGGAGCTCTGAGGGGGGGTCTGGTTGGTTAATATTATTGTTTCTTCCTATGGGGTTGCAAATCCCTTCAGCTCCTTTAGTTCTTCATCTAACTCCTCCATTGATCTCAGAAGATGCAAAGATCTCCCATGCTCATGGATTGGTAGGATTAATTTAGTAAAAATGGCCATCTTGTCAAAAGCAATCTACAGATTCAATGCAATCCCCATCAAAATTCCAACTCAATTCTTCATAGAAAGAACAATTCTCAAATTCATTTGGAATAACAAAAAACCCAGGATAGCGAAAACTATTAACAATAAAAGAACTTCTGGGGGAATCACCATCTCTGACCTCAAGCTGTATTACAGAGCAATAGTAATAAAAACTGCATGATATTGGTACAGAGACAGGCAGGTAGATCAATGGAATAGAATTGAAGACTCAGAAATGAACCCACACACCTATGGTCACTTGATCTTTGACAAAGGAGATAAAACAATCTAGTGGAAAAAAGACAGCATTTTCAACAAATGGTGCTGGTTGAACTGGAGGTCTGCATGTAGAAGAATGCAAATTGATCGATTCTTATCTCCTTGTACAAACCTCAAGTCCAAGTGAATCAAGGTCCTCAACATAAAACCAGATATACTGAAACTAATAGAAGAGAAAGTAGAAAAGAGCCTGTGGAAATGGGCACAGGAGAATATTTCCTAAACAGATCATCAATGGTTTATGCTCTGAGATCACGAATCTACCAATGGGACCTCATAAAATTGAAAAGCTTCTCTAAGGCAAAGGGCACTGTCAATAGGACAAAAACCAGCCACCAACAGATTGTGAAAAGATCTTTACCAATCCTACATCTGATAGAGGGCTAATATCCAAAATATGCAAAGAACTCAAGAAGTTAGACTCCAGACAATCAAATAACCCTATTAAAAATGGAGTACCGAGCTAAACAAAGAGTTCTCAACAGAGGAAAACTGAATGGCCAAGAAGCACCTAAAGAAATGTTCAACATCCTTAGTCATCAGAGAAATGTAAATCAAAACAACCCTTGATTCCACTCACACCAGTCAGAATGGCTAAGATCCAAAACTCAGGTGATAGTAGATATTGGCGAGGATGTAGAGAAAGGGGAACACTCCTCCATTGTTGGTAGGATTGCAAGATGGTACAACCACTCTGGAAATCAGTCTGACATTTCCTGAGAATATTGGATATATCATTACCTGAGGACCCAGCTATATCATTCCTGGGCATTTACCCAGAAGATGCTCCAACATATAACAAGGACATATGCTCGACTATGTTCATAGCAGCCTTATTTATAAGAGCCAGCAGCTGGAAAGAACCTAGATCTCCTTCAACAGAAGAATGTGCAGGTAATGATTAGCTCATGAGTGGGCATGGGGCATGGGTTCTTGAATCCTCTTGGGCTGTTGTGATTCCCAAGGCTCCAAAGAAACTGGAGCACAGGAGTCTTGACTGAATGTACTCCACACACAGCACCATGCGGGTGCTATGGGACCCACTTGGCTGGGAGAGTTCTCACCCAGTCTATGCCGCTGAGAGGCAGCAGTAGGACCGAGACTGGGCACATGTGGGAACGTGACCAGCCAGCCTACAGCCAAGAGAAACGAGGCGAGGCAGGGAAGAGAAGAAAGAGACCCCGGCAGTGCCCCACAGGAGAGACTAGGTTACTGTACTCACTTAGCTGACTCAGAGGCTCTGCTAGCTTGCTTGAAGATGCAGGTCCTGGGGGCTGGAATGCAGAGAGGTCCTCCAGGCAGGAAGTTAGGTACGGTGGCTGTGGCTACAGCGACTCAGCGACTCAATAAAGGCCTTCTCTGCATTTTCCCATAGCAGGCCCCAAAGACCATGGTTCCAAAAGGGTTTATTTTCATGGTGGATGTATATGGATCTGGATGTACAGCCTCCCACCCCCCCGACCCCCATCCCCCACCCCCCACCCCCCACCCTTTGAAACTCAGGGCAGACCTGAGTTAAATAGGGAGGAAGAAGGGAGAAGGATCGGGGAAGAATGTTTAATTGGCTCCACCCTCTGGCCATCATTAGTATGTAAATCTCTCTAGGGCCTGAGGCCTGTAGTCACCCCTCTACCTGTACTCTTTGGGAGGGGCTGCATTGCCCTGAACTGTGAGTGAACAATGCAGGTCAGTGGAGTTCCACGCCACGTGTTAGGAGCCTGGATGATCCTGGGAGTGCAAGCCTGTCCCTTGCAGGGTCTCTGGGCTCCTTCCAACCAGCGCTTCTACCAAAAACCAAGACCTCTTTCATGACCCTACAGGAATGGATACAGAAAATGTGGTACCTTTACACAACAGAGTACTACTCATGAATTTTCATGAATTCAAAACCTAAATTCATGAAATTCTTAGGCAAATGGATGGAACTAGAAAATATCATCTTGAATAAGGCAGGCCAATCACAAAAGAACACACACATGGTATGCATTCACTGCTAAGTAGATACTAGCCCAAGTGCTTATATTCAAGATGTAACTCACAGACCACATAAAGCTCAAGAAGAAGGAAGATCAAAGTGTAGTTACTTTGGTCCTTCTTAGAAAGGGGAACAAAATACTCATGAGAGTAAATATGGAGACAAAGTGTAGAGCAGAGACTAAAGGAAAGGACATCCAAAAACTGCCCCACCTAGGGATCTATCCCATATACAGTCACTAAACCCAGACACTATTGTGGTTGCCAAGAAGTGCATGTTCACAGGAGCCTGATATAGCTGTCTCCTGAGAGGCTTGCCAGAGCCTGACAAATATGAATCATATTATGATATGCTATATTATATTATGATATATAAATGTTGCAAATGCATATATGTTCATTTGTTTTTCTTTATTTATTTTCACTATTTTTAATTGAGATTCAATTTATGTATAACTTCCTTCAAAATATATTCATCACTTACATCTCATTTATTACAAATGAATTATAGTATGTAATTAGACCTATGTCCTACTTATGAAACCCCTGAAAAGTAACCTGAGAGTTTCATTCCAAACTCTGAATTCTCCAAGACTTAGGTGTCATGCGGCTGTGTTAACTGTTGCCTTTAGAAGTTAGCTGTGGAGATTGTGGGAACTTGTTATATTAAGAGTTCATTACAATAGCAAAAGAAATCTTTAATACATTCCAGACAACACTGTGCAATGCAATATGTTGTAAAAGTTATAAGATATCAAATGTAAACCTACCTACTATAAATCTTGTGATTACACATGTCATAGATAGATAGATGATAGAAAGATAGATAGATAGATAGATAGATAGATAGATAGATAGATAGATATGTGTGCATGTATGTATGTATATATATGTATACATGTAATACACAGCAGATGTAATATATATTATATTACACAAAATGTATTATATTGTACAACTACTTTGTGATAAGATTTGGCAAGCATTCAATTTTATAATAAAGAGTGTAGCTGTGAACAGTAAGAATATCTCTTCTGGGAGATACAAAAGCCATGTAAGTATTTTCATTAAAAGTATGAGATATACATCACATACACTGATTTCTATGGTTTTGGCTGCATGTATTTTTTTTAACATGCTGCTATGCAAAAAGGAAAATAAAGTTACTACCAAGCCTAGGGAAAATAATAAATTTTGATATGTATGAATACCTGACAATGTATAAGTGAATATGACATTAAATTAATAAAATACCTCCAATAAAAAGTCTTAATGTAACATGGTATAACAAATGTATGAAATACAAAGTATCACTGGGGCTAGAGAAAAGGCTAAGGAGATTAAAGAAGCTGCTGATTTGCAGAGACCTGTGTTTAATTCCTAGCACCTGCATCAAGTAACTCAAGTCTCCTATAATTATAGTTCCAGGAGATCTTACACTCTTCTCCCTCCCGTAGACATATGGTACACTTATAGTCACTCAGACATACACATCCACCAAAATTATAAATAAACCTGAAAGAAAAGAAGAAGAAGAAGGAGAGAGAGAGAAAGAGAGAGAGAGAGAGAGAGAGAGAGAGAGAGAGAGAGAGGATGAGGGAGGGAGGGAGGAAGGAAGAAGGTGGGTAGGTAGGCTGTATTTTTTAAATTTTTTCCATTAATGTATTTATTAAATTTAGATCCTGATCACTGCCTCTGCCACTGCAGGTAATCCCCTTCCCTCATCCCTCATTCCTCATCTCCTTCTAAAAGGGTGAGTCCCTCCATGGCTATGTTTATACCTTAGCACATCAAGTCTATGCAAAGATAGGCAGATCCTTTCACCCTGAAGCCAGACAAAACAGTGCAGTCAAGGGAACAGGATCCACAAGCAGGCAACAGCTTTAGGGACAACCCCTGCCCCTGTTGTTGGGATACACATATAAAGAGCAAGCTGCATGTCAGCTGCATACTTTCTGGGCCCTAGGTTCAGCACTTGAATTTCTTTGGTTAATGGCTCAACCTCTGGGATGCCCCAAGTGTCCAGGTTAGTTGACTCTGTTGATCTTCTTGTGGAGTCCCTATCCCCTATGGGTTCCTCAATCTTTTCGACAACTCTTCCACAATACTTCCAGAGCTCCATCTAATGTTTGGCTGTGGATCTCTTCATCTGTTTCAGTCAGCTGTTAGGTGGAACCTCTCAGAGAACAGTTATGCAAGCCTCCTGTCTGCAAGAATAACAGAGTATCATTAATAGTGTCTGAGATTGGTGCTTACAATGGAATGGGTCTCAAGTTAGTCTGGTTATTGATTGGCCATCCTCTTTGCTCCCACTGCACCATCTTTGTCCCTGCACCAATACCAAGGGGACAGTTGTTTTTATTACAGAATAGAAAGTGAAAGGCCAACTAGTTAGCATTACATAAAGCCTTATGTTAAGCCTGCTTTAATAAGACACTATCCTCTTTAGAAACCTCTGCTTTATCATCTAAAATCTTCCCAACTATAGTTTTTATTTGATTCTTCTTGGGGGAGGGTGGACTTTGGACCCTTTTCTGCTGCTTTTGTTATGAGCCTTGAAGTCTTCCAATCATAGACATGGTCTGTGAAAATTCACATTCTTACCTATAGATGATAATTCTGACCTAAGAACCCAGAAACTTGCCCCGTATCAAGCTGGCCTTGAACTCAGAGATCTCCCTGCCTCTGTCTGCTTGGATCAAAAGCCTATATATACCACTATGACTAGACTTAAGCTTTTCATGGCCACTCTGCCTCACAATTCAGATCAAAATTGTGTATCATCCTGAGTCAAGATCTGGATTTTGATCCTGTGTCTTACAGGCTCAAGATTTGGATCACAGGTGTGTCCTTAATTTCTTGATTGTAGTTCATTCCAGATAGAGTCAAGTTGACAACAGAGAATAGCCATCACACCCTGACAGCTTAAAGTGATTTCATATGGCTTGTCATATATTTTTGTGATATTTTATTTTCTTGAATAAAACCTAGAGTATAACTAATTGATTTTCATTATAGCTGGTTAATATAAAGTTTGTGGAAAGATATTATTTTATGAACAGGGAAAATATCATTTTCTTTTATTTGATTCTACATTATTCTCTTTGATTTGATGTAGTAAACATGCTACCTTGAGTATAATATTTTCTACAGTTTGAAAACTCATCATTTTGATTCATCTTATTAATTTAGACAAGTGGAACAATGTTGCTCAATATGTAATCTCTTTGCTTTTGATCAGGCCATGTCATAATATTATACATTAAAACATATTCAGTGAATTTTTGTGGGTGGCTTATTGTTATCACTGTTTTGTTCTTTAAATTTATCAAGAGTATATTTCAAAATATGCTAGTGTTTGGGGAAGACATTCATTTTCCTCCATTTTATAAAAAATAACATTGTATTTTCAGTGTATTACATAATTAGCTAATACATATATTAATATCAGGTCAAATCTTCAAATTATAACATCCCATTCATAATTTCACTTACAATTTAAAAGCTTCAACTTTATGCATCTACACATTACTTTGATAATCAAATATCCATCACCATATATTTTAAAACTACAAGAATCTGTTTTTTTTTTCTTCATCAAACATTCTGTCCTTATCCTGTGCTGCAGACATTAGAATCCTCAAGCTTTGTCTGCAGAGTAAAGAGGCAGATTTTTAGGGAAACACTGTCATTTATATGAATGCCTATGGATGACATTTTATACTAACAAATGCAGTATCAGTTTGTGACCAGTCATTTGAATTAAAGCTCCAGCATCAGTTCTGAAATTTTTATAAGTTGGTCTTACTAATGGCATATTTATTAATAAATATTTCTGAGGCAAACTGAAGAAAATCGTGTGGAAGACTCATCAGGGAGAGGAGGATGGGCAGAGATCTGAGAGCCGATTACAATCTGCAGAGGGTAATGAGAATACAGTCGCTTATATTCATACCAATTCTCATTACCTTCTTTGTCACTACAATGGATTTACAGTGCATCATTTTCCATCCTTGTTATAGTCTTTGTCAGAAAAATGAGACATCATCCATGCCATCTGCCTTTCTCACACCCCCTCCCTTATGCTTTATTGTATTTTTCATAGATTGCATTAGAGGAATAAATTGAGCAGCTCAGATGAAGTCCATGGAAGAGCATTGATAACTATCAGAACAAAGTCCCAAATCATGAATTCACAGGCCAGGTAATGGAATTGCATGACCAAATAAGATAATCATAGATAAACATGCTGCTCTGAAATTAAAATACATGCAAATGTATTCTTTGTGTAAATGAGGTAAATATGCAAAACTTACATAAAATAACCACAGTTGTTTGTAACAGGAATATTGTGAACATATCAATAAATACCTTGGATCCTACCTGCTTCCCACAGCTCTCCCTTTCCCTAGATCAAATACACATGTATACATATACAAGTATACACATATACATAAGAGGATATACAGAAAAGCATAGTTTATGTTGCATACATTTTTGCCTTTTATTATTTATTATTGTCATATTTAAGCCTATATGCTTTTAGATGAGCTTTAGGTACACAAAAATTTAAAATTCAGATACAAAAAATTTGTATATACCCTCTAGTCTGAGACCTTTATTCATTTCTACATGCACTGGTGGAAGGAGATATTTGTGGCAACTGACCAACCTGCACTGAAACATCATAGTGTCTCAAACACTGAGTTCGCCTTAGGATTCAATCTTTTATTTGTTTGTTTGTTGAGATTATAATATAATTGCATTATCCCTCTTCTCTTTCCTCTGAGTAGTCTTCCACTACAAACTCTCTTTGCTCTCTTCATATCCTTGTTTTTATTAATTGTGTTTACAACATACATATACATATATACATATACATTTACATATATATTCCTGAATACACAAGTACAAACTTCTCAGTGTGTAGAATGTTACTTTTATGTACAAATTAGAGTTCCACTTTTATTCTGTATATTGTATGGATTTGGATAAATAAGTATGTGACATTTACTCATAATGTATCTTTCAGGTTACTGGTACTAACTTAAGAATCTTCAGTTATCTTCCCATTTGTCCATCTTAATCAACAACTGACAACTGTTGACCATTTACTATCCTCACAATTTTTCCTTACCCATAATTCCATGTAGTTTGAACGCTGAACAGGTGACCTTTCATATCAGTTTCTTTTTACAGGTTTATTCATGTCTTTTCATGTGTTGGCAGTTTTTTCAGCACTGAATCTATTTATTATCTAGATATATTGAAGTCTGTTCCTCCTCATTTTGCCTGTAGATATGTTTTGGTGACTATGAATGGTGCTATTATAAGGCCAAATGTGTAGATTCTTGTAGGAATATATTTATGTCCTTTAAATCACATTTAAAGATGAAAATTGTTGGATACTGTGGTATGCAAGTATTTAATATCCTAAGAAAACGCCAACGATGCTGTGCCTCTTTGCATCCCAACCCCCAACAAAAAGTTTTGTTGGCCTAGGTCTTGACCAGCATTTGGTCCTGTCAGTGTTCTGAGTATGGGACATTCCAATAAGCAGATATTTGGATCATTTTAATTTGGAGCTTAATAATATTTTGTTATAGAAGATCTTTTCACATACTAAATTTTTATCTGTTTAACTTTTTGGTGAGATATCAGCTGATATCTCGGTCTACTTAAGTTATTCCTTGTCTTGCTATTGAGTTTTAATAATTTTTTTGTTTAATGATCATTGGTCTGGTAAAGTTTGTGGTAGATACTTTCCTGTAGAGTGTAGATCTTTTCTTCTTCTCTACACTTTATCCTTTAGAGCAAAAAAATTAATGCTAATAAATGCCAACTTTTTTTCATTATCTCTTTCAAGGATTATGTATTTTGTGTCTATCAAAGTGATTACCACTGCAGGCAGTGCAGGCCTCTAAATCTTCTCACGTGACTCTCATGTTACTCTATTCAATTTCAGACTTAAAGCTTATGATTCTTAGGCACATGGATGAGGAAATCTACCTGAATGGTATCCAGCTGGGCTTGAGAATTAATTAGGCTTGAAAATGATTAGAGGAAAGAAAGAAATACAAAAGCACACCATTGTGACAAACTGGTAGCCCCAATAGGAAAATGAAGACCCAAGGTGTTGATAAAGCCTAACCACTTTTACACTAAGGGGGAAAAAAAGTAAGTAGTATTTTCAAAATAGAAGTAAATGAGGGGACAAAAGAAAAATGGGAACTGTTAAAACAGTTCTCTCTAAAGGACTCTCTATGATTCAGCTCTCTGTACCTGATAATAAGAATTTTCTGTTTTAAATTGTAGGTTGAAAGCTGAGTTAGGGCTGGGCAGTGGTGGTGCACGCCTTTAATCCTAGCACTTGGGAGGCAGAGGCAGGCGGATTTCTGAGTTCGAGGCCAGCCTGGTCTACAGAGTGAGTTCCAGGACAGCCTGGGCTACACAGAGAAACCCTGTCTCAAAAAACAAAACAAAACAAAAACACAACAACAACAAAAAAAGAAAGCTGAGTTTGTGTCCAAGACCTCCACCAGAGTTGTGTTTATAGGAGATGGCCAGTTAAGGCTCTGTATGCCACATTTCTAAGTCTTAGATGGTGTCATCCTAATAGAGTCCTGGGAGCCAAGGGGTCTTCCAATGTGTAATCATTGGTTGGTAGTTTAGTCCCTGGGATCTCTGGCAGGGGGAAAAGGGTGTCTGATTAGTTGATATTGTTGTTCTTCCTATGGGGTTGGAATCCCCTTCAACTCCTCTAGTCCTTCCCTTATCTCTTCCCTTGGGATCCCCACGCTCACTCCCATGGTGAATGTGAGCATCCACATCTGTATTGATCATGCTCTAACAGAGCCTTTTTGGAAAAAAGACTATACCAGGCTCTGTCAGCAAGCTTCTCTTGGCATCAGCAGTAGTTTCTGGGTTTGGTGTCTGCAGATAAGATAGATTCCTAGGTGGGTCGGTCTGAAAGCCTCTGCAGAAGGCAAAAGGCAATAAAGGCTAGCTTATGTTTAGACAACCAAATGATGAAATGAATATGTATCTAGTCAGGTAAAACATGACTGACACTAGACATCTGGGAAACCATTAGCTAGCTAATGATGTCTAACCCCTGACATCCAGGGAACTCTAAGTAAAAAGTGATGCTATCTATTATATAATTTTTCATGGCAAAATGCCACTATTGTCTGTATGTTATGTAAATATGATCTTGTGGTCATATGGGAGAGCCTTCACTTTCTGCCTTTGTCAGCCAGCCTGTGAAGACCTGTGCATGGCCACCTGAAGCATGTATGCTAGTCTTTTATTATGTGCCTGTGCCCATCTGTGTGCCTGGACACCAGGAGGCACCTGCCACCCTTGAAGCCTTTGTGATGGTGAATAAATTATTATAGATTATCCCCCTCACTCTGCTTGGGTTTCCTTCAACTGTTTCTGGACTTAAATATCATAGTATCACTTTTAAAAAAAAGAAAGAAAGAAAGAAAGAAAGAAAGAAAGAAAGAAAGAAAGAAAAGAAAGAAAGAAAAGAAAGAAAGAACACCATGATTTTAAGAGTAATTTTCACTTTTGCCTTTTATCTGAAATAATTATTTTTCCCTATTCTATGTAATTACCAATATAAAATAGATTGGCATTATTTGTGTTCACTGTGATATAAGTAGATGCCCTGATTTATTTCTCCTGTCCAAATGAAATTCTGCATGACCTCACTCTCTATTGGGATTACAGGAACAGAATGACGACTGGCATACGCACCAATGACATTAATCATGTCCTCAGCTAAGCTGCGCTAACCACTGCTCTACTCTCTCAACTTTTGAGATTAAATATGTTAATGGATCTTGAAGCATTTGTGGTTTTGCTCCTAGCTTATTTTACTTAATAAAATAAAATTTATGTTAGTATAAATTACAAGTGTTCATTTTGTAAAGCTGAGCTGGAATGCACGATGTGAGCATAATACTTTTTGAAACTATTCTTTAATCTTCTTTTTTAAGGTCCAGTCATTATCCCCCTTCTGGCCTGCCCTCTGACTGTTCCTTATCCCATACATTCCTCATGAATGATTAATTAGGTCAAACCCATATATTTGTTATTGTGGATTATAATTCTAGTGGTCACGAGAGGTCAGAGAGGTCACTAACATAGTTTCCATATTTTTTAGCTATAAATACAGATGTAAATACTGGAATTTGTTCCAGATTTTTTTTTTAATTTGAAGAAACATGTTTTCCCTTATGTCTCCACTATTTTACTTTCAAAGCAACAGTGTGCAAAGATTCCCCTTTTCCCAACAACATCTTGAATACTTATTCTCCCTTATCCTGCTTGATAAGAAATTAATACCCAAAATACATATAGATCTCAATCAGGTCAACAGTGAGAAAATAAGTCAGTTGAACAATAGGCAAAAGATTTGAATAGATACTTCTCAAAGGAAGACATTCAGTTATGGTCCTTTATATATTTTTAGGAAAATTCTTACATTTCTAATAATGACAAATAACCAAAATAAATTTTCTCCTCACTTCAGTGATTTTCTACTACTGTTAATGCAGACATAAGTATTATAAACAGACTTTTTACTTTCATAATTGCCTTGGCACTATATACACATTTGATTTATAATCCCCCAAGGTCCTCTATCCTATCACTTTAATCTATCCTCACTTTTATCCCAAACACTAAGCATATTCAGAGTTGTGAAGTATGTTTTCTTTATATGAAACCAATGGACTGCTAAATGCTGCAGTATTATGGAGATCATTTTCTCAGCTACTATCTCCTTCATGAGAATGGAATCCAGTACTAAATCGAGAATCACAAACTTAGGATATATATATATGGTGTGTTGGAAACATATTTTTCATTAAAATCTATCAACAAAGCTTATGGAGTATCTATTTAAGTGTAAAGCTATAATTACATAAGAAATATCAATGTAAAATTAAATACTATGGAAAACCTAAACATTAGAAAATATCACATATCCAATATTTGCATGTTCCTATGTGTTAGAGGAAATTTTATAAATGAAAATATATATAATAAAAATAAATTTCTAAAAATTTCTTCAAATCCACATGATAAATGAAGCAGACTAAATAAAATACAGAAAATTAAAGTTACAGATTGACCCAGGTATTGCTTTAACTATTGAATCAAGAAGTATATAGTAAAGATAAAATTGAAATATCATAGATATAGAGTCTATGAATAATTTAGTAATATAGTCAACATCCCAGCTAACTTAAGATGAAAAAAAGACTAATGTTAATATTAAAAGAATGAAATAAGCTCATGTATTAACCTGAAAATAAGGAATCCTCGTAATGTTAGAATACTTAAATATATAAGGAATTTTCAGATCAGATAAAAAAAATAGAATTTATCAAAAATACCATATAAAATAGAGCTCAGATATTCTACAATTGTTTTTCAAGTAATTGAATGACCTTTCAAAAGCCTTTCTGAAATGAAAATACTAGTACAAAATAGATTTTTGTAAAACTTACCAAATTTGAAAAGAAATAAAACTGTTAATGAGAATTATTATTACTTGCAATTATACATTCTAATAAATACAATTGCATCCCATAAAAAACTTACCTAGTACTTGAGGAATGAATAGTTTAAAATCTTTATATAATTTTCTAAAGAATAATAAAACTCAATGTGATCTCCAGTACATTTTATTAGTCTAACATATTACCTTAAAGAATCAAATAGGAAAATTAGAACATTAAGAAAGGATATAAAAGTCAACAATATTTCAATACTATTGTTACCATGCAGTATTTGTTAGAGGAATTACCCCAATGCCTTGACAATTACAAATTTTAAAAGAAAATTTGACAAAATCTATACTCATATCTTAAGGAATACAAGAAATCATTTGGTAAAATTCAATATGAAAAATATAAAATTGACTATTATAGTAAAGCAAGCATCTGTTGATGGAGCCACACCCTTTCAAGTGTGATCATTGTAGGAACACAGATGACCAAACAATGACTCATCCAACTTAAGATCCATTCCATGGGCAAGAAGCAATCCCTGATAACCCAGAGAACTTAAATCTTAATAGAAGCAATGATATCTAAAATGAATCAAACATAAAACACTCTGATAGCAAACATAAAAATTGTAAAGAATACTATAAACATAGACTTCTCTACTCTACATAAATGTGAAGAACCTTTGGGTGTCGTTCTTCACAAGTATGCTTCTCTGTCCCAGAGATGCCTTACTTCCCTCCAGCTTCTTCCTTTTTAGTAATGGAGGATTGTAAAAGGAAGTAGTGAAGACTCATCTCAGCAGTGTATTAAATTTCTTCAACAGACAACTATGCTTCATGGACTCTGGTGGCTGTAACAAGACTTTCTTTGTAAGGTTTTCCTGTCTAATGCTTCTTTCAAAGACACCCTTCAGCTGCATTGTTGTGCATCAGTCTTGGGATGAGGTCTGAATACACTCCTGGTCCTTTGATTTCCTCTAGTCATTCCACTCTGTTGGCTCCTTGCTGGCAGGTCCAGGCTAGAGGAGAGCAGTCCCGGTCCATACCAGGTCTTTCCCGGACTGAGCAGAATGGTGAGTGTTGATGGCCCAAAAGAAATACAATGGGCCAGGAATCTTGTCGAAGCAGGAACCAACTTTATTGCTTCAGCATCTCGCTTATATAAACTTGGAAGATAGGGAGGAGGATTTTTGGTGGAGTGAGACAACGAAGGAGGCACGGAAGGGTGATGGAGGGTATGGGGTGACTGACAGGGTCAATGGCAAAGCTCTACATTAGCAATTGTGGGCAGAGGAAGGGCCAAGCAGATCTTGCAGAGTCACCCCAGTATGGAAGTGACTGAAACAGGTCTCAAAACTCGAGACGGGTCTCAAACCTGAAGGCAGGCTCAGGTTTGTCCACAAGGCCCAAACCAGGGTCGAAATGGGGCCCAACACACTCAGTCACCTTCTCCACATCTCACAGTATCTTGATTCTGCTTCTTTCAGTCTCAACTGTCAAAGTAATACATATTGTCTCAAACATGAAATTATTTTAAGTCATCATGAAAAAGTCTGCTTAAAATTAAATTAAGAAATGTTTTTTGTGTTCATGTGTGAAATCTTACCCTTAATGATAATATTAAATGTTTAGCAATTTCTCTTTCAGATACTAGAAACACTAGTAGAGATAGTAACCTTTACAACAAAATGAATGAAAAGTTCAGTAAGAGCAACAGAAAGGCATTTAACTAAGGGTAAGGTTTTGAAATGACAGCAAGGAGGAAAAGTAGAAGGGTTGTGGACTACCCTAAATCTTCCCCTGCAGCATCCCCTCAAGTGTGCAGGATTTGCACAGTGCAGGGCTGTGGACAAAGTGTCCAGAGTGACTGAAAGAGTCAAGGAAAGGTCATGCTGAGAGTGAGTTTGGGAAGAGGTGAAAAAAATGCATGGCTATCAGGAACAAAACTTGGAAACAATACAAGAGATTCTTCTCTTGCCCCTCCCCTGTATAACCTCATTTCCTTCCTCCACTGTTTCTCTCCCTCTTTTAACTACATCAACCAGGAGCTATAAGATAGAGAGCCATTTGTGCAACCAGTACATTCCATCCTCCTGAAACTTAGAAGAGGTAAAAATACAATGATCTAGGTGGAAAAACAAAAATATACAAAGGATGGGAAGGCAACAGAAGGCAGGCAGACCAAATTGTCAGTATGTTTCATGAAAGTCAGGGTTAGAACCTGACTCATTTTTTTCTTACTTCGAATCTTTGTTTCTAACCATGGACATTCATTGTTTTTTACAAAAGGAGATAGCATTATAAGAAGAACTTATTAAATATTTCTGAAGAAAAAGAACCTACTATTCAAAGAATATAATAAAACTTCATATTGGCTTAATTCAATTAAAGACATGAAACTAAGCTTGCAAATAATTTCTCAGTTACCTATTTGCCAACCTTCAGGTAAAGCTGCTTTTCCATATGGGCAACTAAATACCTATTTGATAACTTTTATTCGTTGGTATGATCTAAATTCTTGTATCTCCTGAAAACAAACTTTAAATTGAATCCCCATTTGTGAAAGTATATGGGATTGGAATCATTATATAGGAGCCTGTAATGAGAAACATAAATATAACTAAAGACCTGTGCAGAGGTAGAAACTACACAGGTTCTCATCAGACAGACTTCTCTTGGATCTTTGATCTCAGACTTCCCTAAACTGTGAGCATGGAAATTCTATAGCTTTTAAATTACCCAGTCTTGGGTACTTTGGTATAGCAGCAAGAATGAACTAATATGGTTTATAATCATCAGTTGTTCATTGAAATTCTTAAAAAGAGCTGCAGAAATGGATCAGTCATTGAAGACTATACTCATAACCAAGACATCTAGTTTTCTGCAAACTAGTTGTCCTCTTAATCCATTTCCATACACTCATCGTCCAAATCTATTCAGCTGTCTTAGCAGAGAGAAATAGAAACAAAGAATAATATTTTCCTTTAATAAATTGTGGGAACTATAAAAGCCCACAGTGATGAGAGAAGGCAGATACCTAATCAGATCAGAGAAAAGAAAATGGAAGGAAAACAGTGTCTCTGTACTACCAATCACTTAAAGTATGTGGTCATTGCAAAGTTCTCTTGGTGTGCAGTGATGTCACTTAATAGGCCATTTACGTAGGAGAGAAGAATCATAGCTAACAAGGCCATTACCACACATTTTCAGGGCTCAGAGGAAAAAGTACTTGGAAGCTAGAATACCAACTTATTTTGCAATAAAATTGGTTTTTCTCCCTGTATACAGCCTTCTCTTCTCCTAATATAGCCAGTTGAAATTCCTCTATAATACTCTGCTACTGAATTTTTCAAACTAAATAGTTTTGTAAATGGAAAATCTATAGTTCATCAAAAATACAGAACCTCAACATCTCTGTAAATAGAAATTTTCCCCTAGAGTAATATCATCATTATCGTTTTTTTAATCAACAAGGTCAGTAGTAAGAAAAATCGGTAAACTGGGAACAGGAAAAACAACTAGACTTCTGGGACATGAGTTTGATTAGGCAAGGAGTCTTACAGAGAAGACACAGTCACATTTCCTAAACTTGTAACATATAACTTCTTTTAAGCTGGAAACCTACGAAAAGCTCATGTTCTGTTATTTCTGATGCATTAAAACACAAGACCAAGCAAGGATGAGAAATATGATGATGATGATGATGATGATGATGATGATGATGATGATGATGACAGTTTTTCTCTGTAACACACAGCAGCCTCAAACTCAGTATATGTGTACTAGTATTTCCCCAGTATATCTAAAGACTGGTCTTGAACTTAGAGTAATATTTTTTCCTGATTGATCTTCCTGAGTGCTGGCATTATGTAGGTATGTCATGCCTACCCAGTTCAGATGTGACTACTGTGTGACTAAATCCTCAACCTTCAGGAAGAGTCCGTGTTTTTATACTAGTCTTTAGGGGTACACTTCTGAATCACGTGGCTGAATGGAAGTTGGGATCGGGGATCCTGTTGTTTGAAGCTCAAGACATATTAAGTATTAAATACATATTAAATACATTCTTGAATCCTAGAATTTGGAGAACTGGAAAAGACAACATGAGACTGAAATGGAAGAAAATATAAACCTGGAAAGCCGATGGCGCTTGTGAATCTAAACAAGTGGAACCCTCTGAGAAACGAGTCAAACATGTGTTTGACTTCCTAAGTGAGGAATGGCAATTCACAGGCATGCATACCCTCACATGCCTGCATACCCATGTGTGGAAGCACATATATGTGAGGGGCTGCTAGAAGCCTGTCTATCGAAGCCCTCTCTGTGTATTGTATGCCAGAGTTTATTTTTGTGATAACAGAATGAATATGTAGCTGAAAATTACCACCTTAAATTAATAATCAATTGGAAGTAAACACGATCTATGAAGGGGTCAGAATAAAGCATCTATGGACAAGTGAGGCTTAGAATCATCTATTTCATATTTGTATGTGAAATTTCATCTGTAATTACCACTTATGTATTTAGATATTTGTAGATTTACAAAAAATATTTTCAGCAAATTTTTACTGTTTTATGATTCAGTCTTTTGCTTGTCTGTTTGTTTGCTATTTTCTGCTGGCAAGATGGAATTGGTCAATATCCTTGAGGAATACATCTGAGGATGTCTAATATGTTGAGGAGTTTATTGTTTGTCTTGTTTTCTTTCATGGATGTAGTAATATTGTCAATAGCCAAGGAAGTGGTGTCTTTACTCTTTTAGGCCTCACTAGTGTCTTCTGAGGGGACCATAGTGTTCTGGATTCAGGTGACACCAGTCAGCATTAGTGTTTTCACTAATCATTTGCAGCAGAAAATAGCAAACAAACAGACAAGCAAAAAGACTGAATCATAAAACAGTAAAAATTTGCTGAAAATATTTTTTTGGTAAATCTACAAATAATCTAAAATATATAAGTTGGTAAATTACAGATGAAATTTCACAATACAAATATGAAATAGATGATTCTAAGCCTCACTTGTCCATAGATGCTTTATTCTGACCCCTTCATAGATCGTGTTTACTTCCAATTGATTATTAATTTAAGGTGGTAATTTTCAGCTACATATTCATTCTGTTATCACAAAAATAAACTCTGGCATACAATACAAAGAGAGGGCTTCGATAGACAGGCTTCTAGCAGCCCCTCGCATATATGTGCTTCCACACATGGGTATGCAGGCATGTGAAGGTATGCGTGCATGTGAATTGCCATTCCTCACTTAGGAAGTCAAATACATGACTTTATAACAGGTGCTGCAGAATGTGAAATGGAATTCTCAAAGTCTGCCTTCGGGCTCCCAAGTGTTCACCCTCTAAAAATAATAGCAATATTTTCCTTTCCAGTTTCTCTGTCCTTGTCGGTATATTTTTAGAGCTAATGAGATCACATTTATAATCCTACGGAGTAGATGGTTTTCTTTCTCAAGGCATTAGTGAGCAATTCGGTGCTTATGAAGAAGCAATTTAGTGAATGGCACCCTAGTGGTGCAAGAAATATTCAAGGACTATTACATTCAAAGAAATTGAAAAATTGGTGGATTTTGCATAGCATTGCCTCTTAAAGTTTTAAGTGATAAAAATATCTCAAAATTAATCAGTGTTTCTTCTACCATTTGTAACATGATGTAGATACTTCTAATTAGTTTATTTTTTTTTCTTCGAAAATGATTATTTTCTTCTGCTTAATTAATAACTTCTTGTCCCTTTAGCTTTTCTAGAATTTTTTTTTTTCTGATAAAACTCACAGGTCATATTTTTATTTTGAAAGAGTAAGGATACAAAATATTTAGTTTCTAACATAAGGACTATAAGAAGAGACTCATTCTGCAGCTGTGCATTGAGTAATGGTTGGAATAGATATTTATCAAGAGTCTTGAATTAGAGTCTCACTCCATGGGGCCCCAGTATTATCAATGTCTTTTTATTAAACTGTTTTATTTATTTTACATTCCAAATATTGAACCCCCTTCCCAGTCCCCACTCCCAGAGTTCTTCACCCCATTCCCCCTTTGCCTCTGAAAGGGTGCTCCCTACACCCCCATCTCCCAACCCACCATATCCCCTTCCTGGGGGTGTCAAGTCTCTACAGGATTAGATGTATCCTTTCCCACTGATGGAGACCAGGTAGTCCTCTGCTACATACGTGCAGGGGTGCAGGGGGCCATAGACCAACCCATATCTGTTATTTGGTTGGTGGCTTAATCTCTGGAAGTTCTGAGGGTCTGAGTTAAGTTTATTTGTGAAAAAGATGTCACAATTTAAGGCTTACATTAGATTTCCTATAAATATTTGATAGCTTAGTATTTCATCTATTTAGAATTTCTCTCAAATGCCCAGAACTGCTATACAAAGGAAGATGCATATGTGACCATGAAACAATATTCAATTAATAAAAATTGTGTTAAGTATAATACCTTAACTCCTATCATACATAGCAATTTCTGAAAGCCAGAAACAGAAAATATTCTCAACAATAATGAACATGTTGACAAATTTTCATTTTCACATGACCTAGGAACCTAGAAAAACATCTGTATTATATCATGATAGCCTTATCTATTATTAGACTTCTTTTATTTCTGATTTTTTCTCACCTTGTTATTAGTTCTTTGAAAATTTCACGTTTTGACCATATTCACACCGCCAAACTCCTTCCAGATCTATTCACATCTCACTATCCTTCCCCTTTTCCATGATCCCTGAGCCATGGAAGGAGGGTGTTATACACCCTTTCAGAGGCAAAGGAGGAACAAAGTGAAGAACTCTGGGAGTGGGAACTGGGAAGGGGATCAACATGTGTCCTCTTTATTTTTAACTTCATCAAGTAGTTGTGTTGTCACTATGTTCATGGCTATGTGGCCTTCAATTGACCTATTTGTCAACCTTCATTAAAGAAGCATTTCTTTTTCAGTAGAATTGATCAAGATTCAAAGACTAGTAATGGATGGAAGAATGGTCAGTCCATAGTTAAACATCTGTATAACACCCCTCCATCCATGGCTCAGGGATTATTTTGGAAAGGGGGGCAATAAGAGCCAGAGGCAGTTGGGTAATACTATGAAGGAACAGTTTTGCTTAAAAATTACTTGTGAATAGCCAAAATATCTTAAATGGAGTTTTAAAAAGCAAACTCTAAGAAGTAAAATAAACATTTCTTTTTAAGAGCAATACTTATAACAACAACAGAAATATGAAGTAAATTAACTGATTTTTCTGGAGAAACAGACTCAATGAAGTAAATCAATGAAAAATAATATTCAGATATGGGGATCAGTGGCATAGGGCTTTAACCCTGAATTCAAGAGGAAGAAGCAGATGGATCTCTATAATTTCAAGGCCAGTCAGGGTTTCATGATGAGATTCTGTCTAAATGAAAAACAATTAAAATTGTTTCCAATGGATAACATAAACCACGTTATCAGATGGAGTGCTCTTAGCCATTAATGAAAATCAAAGGGCAGGCAGAAAATAACACATTCTTTGAAAATCAAAGAATAGAAGGTAACATGTTTAATATCTATCTAACTGAAAAGGCTGTTGATGATAGCCACATATAAAAGAATACCAGTAAAATAAAAATATGCATATTAAGTAAGAGTTATGTAACTACTCAGTTTCGATCCATTTTAAATTATGGACTGAAATGATATAGTTGAAGAAGTACATCTTCTCTGCTCACTATGTTAATTAACACTAAAAAATAAGTAAAATTCTAAGATATCAAGTCATGGATATGGAGACTAATTCACTATAACTTTTAAATTGTGTTTTCTGTTCTTTCAGTTTTCGTAAATACTACTTGAAAAAGGCATATGTAAAGTTTCATCACTACCTCTGTGTAAAAAACTACATAATCCTGGGCTGAGGATGTGGTCCAGGGTACAGAGCAGTTTCCTAGCATGTATGATGCCCAGAGTTCAGTCCCAGTAAGGACTAATCTAAGCGTAGTGACACATTCTATAATCTAAGCATAGTGGCACATTCTTACAATTACAGAACATGAGAAGTAAAGGTCGGAAGATTAGAAGTTCAAAGGCATTCCCAACCACAAATATGAAACAACCTTGTCTCAAAAAATAATCTAAGTGGATTTTAATAAAATTACTTAGATATTTCCATAATTTTTCAAATAAGATGATTCTGAACAATGTTGCTGTGAAGGTATTGAAATGATAAAATCAGAAAGAACATAACAATTTTTAAGTAAAACTGAATTTTATATGACAATTTTCTGTGAAATTTATATTTCTAAACATCCATTCTCATTTTCCTTCTGAGATAGCCTCTATAAGAGGAACGGCTAAAATGTCAGATAAGACAGAAATCGCTAGACACAATGTTTGAATTTATGTCTAGATCTGGTACTAAATTAGACTCTAAATTCTCATTGCATACCTGCCAAAACCGTATGCAGTAGCTTTTCTTTTACAAAGGCATCATTATGATTGAATAAGATGATCGAGACAAGTATTCTGTTTAGTACATGCTAGGCACTCCAAACTTAACTTTTAAAATTGTAATTATATATTTGTTGTATTTAAAAGAGTACAATTAAATTCATGTGAGTGAGCAATACAAAATAATTTCCAGAAGATTCCTCCATATACAAACATGTTTGTTTGCTGTGTTCAGTCTCTCTCTCACTATGTTGCCTTTCCTTTTCAGAATTCTTTTCCTCAGGTTGTTTGTTGTTTGTTTCGAGGTTTTTTTTGGGGGGGGAGGAGGGGGATACTGTTAACTTTTAAATTCTTTGAGGACATAAAACATTCATTACATTCACTTTTTAAATGTTATTTTCGTCATTCTAACAAATGTTGTCACCAAAACTGGCATATAACTTTTACAGCTAATCTGTAAATTCAGTCTAGATATTAGACTTTTAAAAATTATCTAGTAAGTGTTAAAATCTGACCAGTGATTCATAATTTAGTCCCCACTCCTTCCTAATGTTCTCAACCATGAGAAAACTTGCTCATGGTTTTAAGGCCGAATGCTGTTACAGTGAGCTCATGAAACAATCAAAGCCAAGTTTCATGAGTAAGGTGATCACTATAGAAAGAAAAAAAAAAGGATCTTGGCTGACCTCCTATAACTGTTGACTATGATAGATGAGTTTAAACTTTTTAAAAAAAATATTTAATTTTTGTGACTTTCCAGTTTATATTCCGCCTGGGACGGTGCTCAGAGGCACTCAAGATGGTCCAGCGTTTGACATACCGTCGTAGGCTTTCCTACAACACAGCCTCTAACAAAACTAGGCTGTCTCGAACCCCTGGCAACAGGATTGTTTACCTTTACACCAAGAAGGTTGGGAAAGCACCTAAATCCGCATGTGGCATGTGCCCGGGCAGACTTCGAGGGGTTCGTGCTGTGAGACCCAAAGTCCTTATGAGATTGTCTAAGACAAAGAAGCATGTCAGCAGGGCCTACGGTGGGTCCATGTGTGCCAAGTGTGTCCGAGACAGGATCAAGCGGGCTTTCCTTATTGAGGAGCAGAAAATCGTTGTGAAAGTGTTGAAGGCACAAGCACAGAGTCAGAAAGCAAAATAAATATGCAATTCTTTTAAGTAATAAAAATCAAGGCTTAGTCTAAAAAAAAAAAAAAAAAAAGGTTGATAGAGTGCCAATTTGAGTTGTTTTCAAATTATTGTTTTAAATTTATTTATTTTTATTCTTTAATCATTTTTTACAGTCCAGACTTTATCCCCCCTCCCGATCTGCCCCTCCAATCACTCCTCATCCCATACCTCCCCTTCCCACTCCCTTGTCTCAAAGAGGATGCCCTAATCCACCCCACCCAACCAGGCCTCTCCACTCCCTGGGGTCTCAAGTCTAACAAGGGTTAGGTGCATCTTCTCTCACTGAGGCGAGACCAGGCAGTCCACTGCTGTATATGCGTCAGGGCCTCATATCAGCTGGTGTATGATGCCTGGTTGGTGGTTCATTGTCTGAGAGATTTCGGGGGTCCTGGTCAGTTGAGGCTGATGGTCTTCCCATGGGACCGCCCTTCTCCTCAGCTTCTTCCATCTTTTCTCCAATTCAACCACAGACCCCATCCCCGGGCTTCTATCCATTGGTTAGGTGTTAGTATCTGGATCTGAATCAGCTGTTTGTTGAGCAACTCAGTGGTCAGCCATGCTAGGCTCCTGTCAGCAAGCACACCACAGCATCAGTAACAGTGTTAGAGCCCAAGCCTTCCTTTGAGCTGGATTCCAATTTGGGCCTATCAGTGGACCTCCTTTCTCTCATGCTGCTCTCCATTTTTGTCCCAGCAGTTCCTTCAGGCAGGAACAACTTTGGGTCAGAGCTTGTGACTATGGGATGGCAACCCCATCCCTCCACTTGATGTCCTGTCCCTCCACCTCCACGGGAGGTGGCCTCTACAAGTTCCCCCTCCTCCTTTCAAATTCTTGGTAAGGTATTTATTTATTTATTAAAGAGAAAAACCTTAAGTCTTTTTCCTGTAGGTTCATCTTCTAAGATGGCTGGTCACAGATAAGTATATGAAGTTAATAAATTATCTGATGATTTGAGTATTGTAGTTGTTTCAGCCTTATCTATCTGGTTGTGTCAATTGTGTCTGCTTTTCCTCCCCATAGCTACAAAGCACGCTGAGATATGTGACTGTCAAAGTATAGTACGTGTTGTCCTCTAGTGATTGATATGAACTCAGGAAAAGTCACATTGACTTCCTGACCTCTACAGATCTGGGTATAGATTTGTTTTATGCAGAATCTATGTGTAATACTGCTTTCCATTATTTCAGTGTGTTTCAACAATGTCTCCTTTTTTACTTTTCCCTTTGCTAGTCAATTCTGTTAGAAGATGATGCTATTAAGGATTGTAGTCTACCATGTTCAGACAGCTCCCCTGAGCTGGGCACAAAATGAAGGATTACCTTTTCCCAGGAGGTTTTCCTCTTCTCTACTGACTTTATCTGGGGAGCCAGACCCCCATATTATCTAACTGAGGAATGTCACACAGTCCTTGGTGAAATTACAGGAATGCATCCTCATGCAAATGAGGTATCCCAGAACTTTAAGCCTCAGCCAATAAAACTGTACCCTAAGAAGAGCCTTCTCACTTCCAAGGTTTATATGGTCCTTGCTCACCCCAATAAAGGGCACAAGCTCTTTCATGAGTCTCTTGTAAGAGAGCTGCTCTAGCACAGAAGACCTTCTCCCTCAGGCATTTACTGCACAGCTGGCATCCTGCCGACCTCCCAGTTCAGGACTTCTCTTGGTCCTTTTCTGCCTGGTGTGTCACAATGAAGTCTGGACACTCTGAAGGCAGACATGAAACAACAAATTCTAAGATAAATAGTTTTCTACATATTTTTAAATGTGTGTGTTTGTGTGTGTGTGTGTGTGTCTGTGTGTGTTATGTTAATCAACTTTCTTACCTTGGCATGCTCTGAAAATAAAATTGAGAAGCAGAATTACCTATCTTATGATAGGATATAAAATCATGCATATTGCCAGTGAATATGTATAGTTTCTAACAGAGTTACACTAAATTTACACATAGCATCCTTCTCTCCTAATCTGAATCATGAAATGATTCCAAGAAGCTGCCTGATTTATTTTCTAAAATTACTTTGTTTAAAATGTTTAAAATGTTTTTTTATTTTTGTTTTCTATCATTTCAAAGATTGGTCCTTTTCCCTCCCCATGAATTTTATGCCTGGGTTGAACTTTCTCCCAATACACTACTGTTAAAACTGTCTCTAACATTTGTCATTTATTTCCTTTCACAGCTTTCAGTACCAAAGTAATAACTTAGGACTATAAATTAACTTGGTTTTTATATAAGTCCACATGCCTTACTCTAAGAAACTCTTCTTATAGCAACTAAACACCTAAATAAGTAAATTGGAATGTATCATGGTTGCCATTTTTTAATTTCATTAATATGAGATTAGTAAGTATATTTCAATGTACTAATATTTAAACTACCCACTCTATTTTTACTATGTGTTATGCCCACATTGTTTCTCACCTTAGTCCCTAATAACACTGTTCTTTATTAA
>JAJTUV010002905.1:0-133588 GCA_021653895.1 Mastomys natalensis
CAGATGTTACGTCCTCTGTGGTGCAAGTGCTGTGGTAGAGACATGTTGCTAGTGTTACATAGGTGTGTGTGCTCATGGAGTCTAGTGTCACAGCTCTGGTGGTGGTGGAGACACACTATGAGCCACTCATATGTATATGTCTGTTGGGAGACTTTGACCTATATGGCTCGGGATCCACGAATCCCCAGGCCTTCTCCTAGTGCTTTTAGCTCAAATGCTGCATTTTCCAATTTCAGGTGAATTGAAACCACATTCTTGTATATGTTTTTGGGATTCCTACCCCATGCCTAGCCTATAGGTCCTCAGTTCTTGTGCTTTAATACAAACTATTGACTAACCAGGATAGGAAGAAAAGGAAAGGCAGCAGGAAGAGGAGAAATACACAAGAGGGAGGGAAAAGGAGAGGTTGACTCAGAGGAAGAAGGGAGTGTTGAGCGGGAGGAGAAGGCTGAGACAATTGCTGGCTTCCTCAGGCCTGGGGATCCACTTTTTTTAGGCACTAGAGATATATACCAGTGAGACCAGAAAGGTCAAGTTCAATGGGGCATGGGAGGCCTCAGACAGAGGAAGCAGGAAGCCCATGCAGAGGCTGTGATGTTAAAGCCGATGCCCTCTCAGAGCTGCCTCTAGGTTTCTAACATGAGCACTTTCCATTTCATTTCTTGGTGGCCTATGCTCAAGCTGAGGGTGTTACCTTTGAATGATTCCTTTACCCTACATTCAATCAACTTGGCAGACACACCCTTGGCAAACAGTCCTCATGCCTGGACTTGGCCTGGCATGTGCCAAGACCTGGGATTCAGTCCATTCACAGGCCAGCCGCCACATTCCTGTTCTCCTGTGTGTGTCCGTGTCTCAGCTCCACCCTCCATCTGTCACTAATCTGGGACTGGCCTTTAGGCATCCTTTACAGACACATCCAATGGCCAGCCCCCAACTCTCTTCCCACCTCCACACATTTACCTATCGTCCCAAGGAGCTCTTGACATTACACGTGTCTCTCTGAAAACATTGTTGTCCTGTACAGAGTCATAGGGAGCTAGCAGTGGGGCAGCAGGGCACCCAAAATACTCCATCCTATAGCAAATTACAAGTACTGTATTTAGTATGGAGGTGGGGCATTCTTTAGGAAATACAGAAAGGAATGTAAGAGGGATGCTGGAGGCGAGGTGAGATGCAGAATTACCCAAGTGTGGTCGGGCCTCTCAGAGGAAGCAGTATTTGAGCAAAGACTTTAAGGATGCAAGGAAGTGGACTTACAGGTGTCCAGGGAAGTGTGTTCAGGGTACAGAAAATAGCCAATTCAAAGGCTAGGAGGTAGGAGGAAGCCTGGTGGGACTTGAGAGCAAGCCACTGACCAAATTGCAAGGCAGAAAAAGCCTTAAGATGTCACATAGAGCCCTTTATGTTCAAGCTTTAATTCTAAACCCTCCTCAGCCTCTGAATCCAACCAGCAGCACCTTTCTTTCCCAACTCCCTTCATTCCTCAGGGTGTGCGCACATGTACATGTGTGTGTGCATGCATGCAGGTGTGTATGTGTCTCTCTCCTGTCTGTCTCTCTCTCTCTGTCTCCCTCTCTGGTTTTGAGGCAAGTCTCACTATGCATCCTAGACTCATATAGAACTTTCTGTGTGGTCCAGCCTGTATTCAAACTCTCAATCCTCCTGCCTCATCCCTCTGAGTGCTGGGACCACAGGCAGGTGATCCACAGCCATCAGTACCTTGTTCTTGTTGAAGAGTAGCAGTAGTCCACAGAGTCCTGTCTCACACACTCCTCCCACAATCCTGTGCAGTAGGTATCTGTGTCCCCACTTCACAAAAGCAAAAACAGTAGCTGCCACTAACATGGTGCTACAACAGTGTCAATCTGTATCATGTGTTCATCTATCCTAAGAGCTTTGTGTACAGCAAGTCATTTGATCCTCTAGCCCACACTGTGAACTAGACAGTGTTATAAAGCTCTGTTTTCTTGGATTCAAATTAAGGTTTATAGAAGTTAACTCACTTGTTCAAGGTCACACACTATGGTAAAAGGCAAAGCCAGAGTTCAAAGTAGCAGTCTGGTCCAGATATGTGGTCTTCACTCTGATGCTAAAAGTAAAACTCCATGCAGCTCAGAGTCTAGCTGATTTGCCCAAGGAAACACACACCACACACACACACACACACACAAAGCTTAGTAAAGTTCATCCTTTCTTTCACAACAACCTTGGTTTACAACCTAGTGACTCACCACCAAATGTGCCCACATTCCTGACCTTCCTGCTTGCCTCTCTACCACCCCAAGCTGACGCAGGCACTGACGGCCTCCTGCTCTCTATGGGACTTGATTCTTAATTTAGAACATTGTGTTTTGCCTCCTTCCCTCCTCCACCTATAGGCCTCCTCTCCAAGTAGAAACATGGAGAGCGCACAGGGCACGCCTGGAATGGCAGCCAGGAAAGGGGGTTGAGCTGCTGCCAAGTGGGTGGCATTCTTCCTCCAAGGACAGCAGGAATGATCTGAGAGAGGAGCATTGTGGGCCAGCCTGGAACATTCCTTGTGCAGCCTTTCCTGGGAAGGGCATACATGTCTGTGAGGGTTCTGCCTGCGAGTGCAAGTGCACATGTGTGTGTGTGTATGTGTTTGTGTATGTGTGTGTGTGTGTGTGTTAGAGGGTGTGTGCGTTGGTATATGGGTATTTAGGGTTCTAAGCACAGGGCTGTCATCCACTGGCCCCCCACTAATACTTTTGGCCTCAGCCTGCCCTGCCTGCCTGAGGAACACCTGTTTGCCTCATTTAATGTCCATGTCAGAGCTTACCTGGCCCTTCTGATTCCAACTGAGTCCTCTTGGTCTTCCCTAAGTGGCTCGCTCTCTCAGCCTTTCTCTTAAGGTCCCAGTCCATGTTGAGGGGGAGCAGAATGTAGAAGGAAAAAAGAAAATTCATTTTAGCCTAGATCTTGGGCCCCAGCCTGATGGAGCTGCAGGCATCGGCTGGCACCTTCTGAATGGGAAGGTTTGGGATGTGGAGGGAGTGCCTGTGTTTCCCCAGGACACAGATGGGAACCGTCTGTTAGGGAGCAGTCAGGACAAGAGAACACCCCAAATCTTTCAACAGATGGACTGGTACTCAGGGGCTTTAATCCAGATAGTGTAGACTCCACAGTCACGGTGCCTAGCTCTGCAGCCTGGCTCTGCTATGTATGTGCTGTGTGGCTCAAGCAAGTCACTTAACCTCTCTGTACCTTGGTGACCTCATCTGAAAGATAGAGCTTATAGTAATAGAATCCAGAGCCCAGGCTTATATGGAGGGTAAAATGAGCCAGTGTATGTTAAGTGTTGGGAGCGGGCTGACCTCTAGGAAGTGCTGCATAGATGCCTGTTATAGTGTTTATGCAAGGTGGTAGCTGTGGTACGCAGGTAGAATTTCTAAATATATAGGATCTTCTGTGTCTTTCCACTCTCTGGATTGCCACCTGTTCCCAGCATCTTGCAGGGATGGTGCCCTGGCTACACTGACAAGATGTCAGTAGGAACAAATAGTGGACAGGACCTTGCCAGCTCTGCATCAGAATCCCCCACCATCTATTTCTCAGGGCATCTGATCTCTCAGCTTCCAGAAGCATCAACACAGCCGGAAGTACACCAAAGCCTCAGCCCATTCCAGGCATGGCCCCAGGCCCGTCATCTTGGCTCCCTGGATCATCCTGACACACCTGCACAGGTGATGATTCACAGAAGGCTCACCAGCCATTAGCTCATTTGGAAGGCATGACAATCCTGGGAAAATGAGACTTTTTTTAACCTTTTTTTTTTTTTTTTTTTTCCACCTGTATAAAGTTGATTCTCAGAGAGGTTAAGCAACATGGCCAGAACCACACAGCTGGTACACAATAGATCCAGGACATAAATTCACATCTTTCTGACTTGAGGGCCACACTCACAGCTATGGTAATGGTGCCTGAGGATCTGAGAACATGTTTGACTCCCTCAGAGGAACTCAAGCCCCCAGAGAGCTCCGCATCCACTTTTTGGGAGTAGGGGATCCAGCAGCACTTGGCACCAGGCTAAGTGGTTAGTGGGGCTTTCCGTGACCATGTGGGAGATGGCTAACGAGTCATCCATAGGCCCAAACCAACCAGAGTGCATTTCCTTCAGAGTGTTTTCAAGAAGCTCCAGATGAGCCACTCTGACTGCATCTTAAGGTGATTTTATAGAAAAATCCCGAGTCTCTGTCACTCTCAAAAGACCCAGGAGCCCTGGCAGCCTTGGGCCTGCATTCAACATTGCAACAGTCTTGCAGATGGGCCCCATTGCTCCCTGTGGTCACCCCAGCTGTCATTCCTTAACCCATGTGTACCGTTCTTGTCGCTCACCCTGGTCACTCACTTATGTCACTTGCTTGCCTTGGAAGAGCCATTGGGCTAGCTCCCTTGGGGAGACTATGAATCCAGGGGAAGCTCTGGGGGCGAAGATAGCTGTCTAGATTATTACAGTCTCCCCAACATGTCCCTCCCCCTGTCTGCCTGTACAGTCCTGTCCACCTAGGTGAGCAGGACAAGGTCCAGGAAATCAGACAGTGTCGTTGTTCATAAATAAAGAACTCGGGTAGGAGAGGAGGGCATTCCTTTTGCTCATACAAAACTTAGGAGAAGCTTGCAGGGAAAGGCTGCATTTGTGCCTGAGAAAGAAAGGGACTTAAAGGGGTATAGATGAGAGGAGAAAGGAAGAGAAGATGCACAGTAAAGGCCGCAGAGGAAGGAAGGTGGGGACAGTATGGGCTGCGTATGGGACCCCTGAGCGGTTTAGCATGACTGGATGTAGGGATGGTGGAGGACAGCTGGGGAAAGGGGTGGGAGCTGAGACTGCTGACTCCAATTTCAGAAGTTCTGACTGGTTCTGTGAAGGACCAGTTCTGTTCATTGTTGCCATGGGATTTATGTGAAGCAAGGGTTGACGAGTTATCTCTCGGAGGATTTGATGGAGCTCAGAGGTTAGAATCCCGGCCACTGCCCCACCCCAACACTGGGGAGCCATTGAAGGTTTCAAGCAGGAAAGTACGTATATTTTCTGTGCCTTTGGGGACAGGGGACTTGGGTGAGGGTGTCCTAACCTCTTCTGTCTCCAATCCTGTGTATCCACCTCCTGAATAGCTTTCTGCCTTGGTCACTTTTGCATCACTGTGACAAAAGACTTGCTAGACATTACAGACACTATGAGAGATTATTTTGTCTCAGGGCTTCAGGAGTCTGAGCTAACAGTTAATGTACCCCATGCTCTTGAGCTGAACATTTATGGTGGTTGGAGTAGGTAATGGAAAATGGTTCGTTCCTATCATAAAACACTGGACAGCAGATAACGGGACCAGAACCAAGAGAGACTATACTCTTTTAATGGCTGCCCCTAGTGTCCTACCTCCAGCTCTTCTCCCACTCCTGAAGGTTTCACAGCCTCTCAAAAGAGCACAACTGGCTCCTGATCAACTGTTCTGGCATGAGCTTGTAGGGAACACTCCAAATCCAAGCCAGAATCCCTCTATCCCCACAGCTGTGCCCTAATTCATACACCTCACCTCTCACCTGGACCACAAGAGTCTCCTAGCACTGGAGATGTATTTTGCCCCCTGTCCAGTCTACTCACCCTCCAGCTGCAGCCAGAGTGAACTTCCAGAAGCCAGAGCTGATAGTGCCTCTCATGACTCTAGTTCATACCAACCTGGCTGGGAGCGCTAGAGAGTACCCTGTCACCTGGAAGTTCTGTTTTCCTCCTGCCAGCTTGCCCTTCTGCCTGAATTGTCTTTCTCATGTCAGGCTACCTTCTTAGGCCCTCACTTCAGTCCTCATTTCATGCCTGGGACAAATGCCTTCCCCTAGGCTCTGCTACATTGTGCACCGTCTATTGAAGTAACTCCTTGATGATCTCTCTTATATGCCTGGGACTTTCCCTAAGACAGGGCCAGTGTGCATCTGGATCACAGGGGTTCTGCACAATGAGTCTGGGTTCACGTCCTGCCTTTGGATCCTGTACTGCTATGAAGTATGCAGTGAGTCTCAATTTCCTTCTGTGAAATGTGGACTCTGAGAGCCTCAACTTCCCTGAGGGCTTTTGTGAGAAAGAAAGGAGCCCATGGAATGCACTTAGAGCAGTCCCTGGCTTGTAGTAAGTGCTCAATAAATGTAGCTAGGCTTATATACTTCTACATTGCCAGGACTGGCAAGGAGGTGGTGCTTTGTGGCTGTATGGTTGGGGGCAGAGCTGGAGCATCCTAGTTCAGGAGATATTGAGTTTCTTGGAAGAGGGTCTAGCTGGAAGATGAGTCCAACTAGCTGGCTGTGAAAGCCAGGGTTAGGCTCCCGGTGGTCCCCAGAGAGCCATCACTGGAAGCACTGCAACTTCAGAGCTAATGGCTGCTGCATGTGTCAGCTCCTATCTGGTCTGGTCCTCCCCCCATAAATGTGGTTCTAATAGTCAGCTGACACCTCATTAGCCTAAGTCCAGGTCCAATTGTGCTGTTGCAGTGAGCAAGCAAGTCTCTGAGGGGCCAGAGTCTTGGTAGGGCTGGGCCTTCCCCAGGGCCAGAGGGCCCACAACATGATACCGGCTCAGGGCCCAGTCAATGTGTTTCCAATCAGCAATTAGTCTTTAATTAATGGGGCTGTGAAATGATTGCTTTCCCGTCTGAATGGCAGCATGGGCAGGGAGCCGGCAGGAATGGCCATCTGGGGAGTGTTAAGCTGGAGTTACAAGAGGAGACATAAAGAAAGGAACCAAACACCCCAATTTGGGACTAAACCATGGCCCTGGGCAAGCTGCATGGCGCCCAGCCCAGTGCCAAATGAAAGCCAGGCCCAGGCTCCTGGTGGCACCTGCTCTTGTCTGAGCTCTGGTGTACCCACTGAGTCTGGAGATGGCCGAGAAGCTACCCTCTTGGGGCCTCAGTTTCTCCAGGTGTCCCATGAACCAACTCTTCCAGTGTTGATGCTCTGAAGGGCTTATGCACATGGCTTAGTGGGAAAGCTGGCCTGGTGGGCAGATGCTCCCTAACATCCCAGCTGGCTTCATTTGTAAAATGCTGATAATCATTTCTACCTCCTAGACTTATTGGGGTGGAAAAGAGTTGTGTAAACTGTCAAGTGATGCTTTGAGCTAAGAAGTCTTGCCATAAGACAGTTCCAGGTTCACACATTCAATCTCTTCTTCTGACAACCAGAAGGACAGCGGTGGTGGTGGCAGTCACCATGTGTGCTGAGCAACATGGAGTGTGTTCATGCACATCTCTTTGGGAGTTTCCCCAAGATCCCTCTGGCATTGCTATCATATTCATGGCTTCCAGCTAGCAGTTGGAGGATATAGAGGCCTGGGCACCCTAGTGCTAATTGGGCCAATGCTCTCAACCAGAACCCAAAGGCCAGCTTCTCTTGATGTCAGAAGAATCCATCATGGACAGCAGGTTGAAAGCCTTTCCTGACATTTAGGGTCACAGAAAAAAGAAACACATCCATGGCTGAGCCACTACTAATGGGCATATTTAGTCTTCTCATGGTCTTGATGGGAAGACCAAGTCCCAGAGAGGTCAGTGACATGCTCATGCTCATATAGCATATGTCTGTTGGTCCTGAACTTGGCGCCAAGGCTCCCTACTGTGAGATCCAGTGGGTTGCTATTAAACCCAGACCCCATGAGAGCTCTCTTCTTTCTATTGAATCCATTCTTATGTTTCTAATCTACAGACACATCCCTTCCATCCCATCAAACCTGACCAGGCCGAGTCCTCTGCTGCTCCCCAAGATGCTGTCTCAACTTCCTTCCTTTAAGTATCCAGGTGAACCTTCCAAATGCACACTTTAGTTTCCTTTCACAACTTTATACTTGTGCTGCATTAAATAGGAATTCCTCAGTCTGCCATCCAGGGCCATCTACATGAAGCTACCAGCTATGCTTCCAGCTTTAACGCCATCCTTTTGCTTATAAATCTCTTGCTAGTAAGTTTTAGCCCGAGTGCACTCAGCAGAGATGGATTTCCAGCTCCATAGAGCTGTGTGAGTTTTCACTGAGTTGCTGTATGTAAAAATTCTTGGACTTGGAACAGTCCTGGCCACAGAGCATGTGGCGTGTTAATGTTGGTTTGACAAATTAAAAAAAGTATGCAGACTCACTTTATCTATCCATCACTATGTCCACCTCCAGGGTGCTCCTGACCACAGGGCTCCTCTTAGCCCACCACACTCTCTTTGGAACACGTTCATCCTTTAGCTACTCCATCTTACCCTGTCTATGAGCCTCTGCTAATGTCCTCTGCCTTGGAACCCCATCAGCACCCTAGCACATCCTCTCTCTCATAGCTGCCTACTTTCATTCAGTGCTAAGAATGGAAGCCAGAGACCAGTGTGTGTTACGCAAACCCTTTGCCACTGAACCACATCTCTGGTTCACAGATGCTCTTGAGTAACCTAGAAGTTCCTTGAAGGTAGGCAGCATCGGACAGAGAAAAGAACATAGGAATTGGCATCAGGCTGACTTGAGCCTAAGTCTCAGACCTGCAACTTTCCAGCTGTGCACCACTGGACAAGTGACAAGACCTCCCCAAGTCTCGATTTCTCAACAGTAAAGTAATCCTTACTTGGCAGGGGATTAGAAGGTTGGCCCGAGAGAACAGAGACTGACATGGTAAGTACTCTCACCCCCTATGTTTTTGTGTTAAAGACTCAGAAGGGAGACTGAGTGGCTAAGGACTGGCCTACCTCTGGCCTGAGAAATATCCCACAGATATCCAGTGTCCTGTCACTCTGATGGCCAGGTCCTTCTCAAGCTCTCACCTGGACCAGCCTCTAGTCTATAGGTATAACCAGAGCTGATTATAACAATCTTTATGATTGTTTTTTTGAGATCAAATCCCACATGGTAGCCCAGGGTGGCTTAGAATGTACTGTGTAAAAAAGCATTACCAGAAACTCATGGCGCCCCCATCACCCCAGCCTCCTGAGTGCTGAGATTACAAGCAGGAAGCATCATATACACTTCTTGTTCTTATTAATTCACCATTGACTGGGGAGGGGTGGCAGCCCTTGAGTCAGAGCCTTCTAGTAGTTTCTTTATAGACACTTCTATAGCAATCCCATATGGGTTCAGCTTGCCATACCCTTCCCCAGGCTGCGTCTTCAGTCCATCTGTGGGCCAGCTATGCACCTGTTCCATGTTTTAGCCCCAGTAAGGTTGATAATGACCACATTGGTAATCTTACCTCCCCAGGTTAGCTAGGAAGTCAAATTTAGAACAGTGAAGGTTGCATAGGAAGGTGACAGATATGGCTGTAATTCTTGTACTGTCAATGACTGACTGGGATTCCTTGGGCCAGACTCTTCCCCTCCTGGACCTTCATATTTTCAGTTTCTATAATGGCACACTCTAAGTTACCATTCTCCCTCATCTGAGTGAGTACACTGGCCCATCGCTGATTTTCCTGCCTCTGTCTTTCCACCCTACAATGTACTCCTGACACAGAAGTTGCTGGGACCCTGCTAAAACATAAAGTGCAGCACATCATGACTCTTTTCAAAACCATCTATTTCTTCCATCTCATAAACCACGGTAAATGCCAAAGGCATGACAATGATCTACAATACACTGTATCATGGGTTTCCAAACAGGGCTACTTCTAAAGAACTTAAAATGCTAGTGTCTGGCTCTCAAGCCCATAGGTTGTTTGGTTGGTCTTGGATGTAGCCTGGGTGTGTTAATTTTTAAAATCTTCCCAGGTGTAGTGGTTTAATCTCCATCCTCAGCTGACTGGATTTAGAATCACCTAGGAGACACACCTTTGGATGGATTTGTGCGTTTTCAAAGAGGTTTAACTAAGGAGGAAAGAGCCACCCTGAATGTGGGTGACACCACCCCATTGACTGGGGATCCCAGACTGAATAAAAAGGACAAAAGAAGGAATGAAGCCAGTAGAGCATTAATTTCTCTCTCTCTCTCTCTCTCTCTCTCTCTCTCTCTCTCTCTCTCTCTCCATCCCTGTCTCCCTCCCTCCCACCCTCCCTCCCTCCCTCTCTCCCTCCCAGTCTTTCTCCCTCTCTGCTTCCTGTCTGTGGACACAATGTGGCCAGAATTTAATGCTGTCACTTCAAGATTTTAGTGCCATGACAGACTATATCCCCTCAAATCATAACTCAAAGAAAGTAACCTTTCCTTAAGTCACTTTGGTCATGTGTTTTTTCACAGCAATGAGAAAAGTCACTAATATAGAAACTTGATAGTAAGAAGATGTATCAAGTACCATCTTTGATAAACTTGACTTGTGGTTTGGAGGCCTTTGGAAGTAGTTCTTAAGAAGAATGGGGAGGAGTTTGGAGCCATGGATTAGAGACTCTCCAAAGTGCTGTAAGGGCTCTCTGAGCCAGTCCTTGGCAATCAGAATACCAAGTGAAACGTAGACAGGACAGACCATGCCCCTGAAGTTTCAGAAGGGAATAAGGATTCTATCAGGAAGTGGGATAGAGGCCATTAATATTATACTCTAGAAAAGAATCCGAGTGTGTTCTGTGCATGTCTTACGAACTTAAGTTTAAAGCTAATAAAGCAACTTATTTTGTGGAGGATATTCAAATAGAGGATCCATGCTGTGACATGCTTAGGGCTCACTTTACTTACTCAGCTTTACAGTGAAGGAGAGCAGAAAGGCATGAAAGATGTGCAGTTTGATGTGAAAAAGAGATTGGACCAGATGAAAGTTGATAAAGCAAGTACAGAGACATCAGCTGTAATTGATAAAGACATTAGCACCATTAAAAAGAAACCTGTCAATCTATACTGGGAGAATAAGAAAGGTGCCCCCAAGGGCACAATCCTACCCATTAAAGGCACTAGCTTGTAAAAAATGACTATTCCTTTGAGTGAGGAGCCTGAACTGAGAATTCCACACAAAGTTTCCTGATCAAAAAGAGCTGTCTAGGGAAGTATTTTCCCAGGTTTGGTGGCAAAGACACCCAGACACCATTCCAAGGGGGCCAGGCTACATCTCAAGCTGGCAGCAGAACTTGACATCATCCATATGGTAGATTCAGGGGTGGAAAGTTCTGGTCAAAAGTGATAGGTTTGTAGACTTGTGATGGTTAGTTTTCATTGTAAACTTGACTGGACTTGGAATCACCTAAGAGCTACATCTGTAGATAGGCCACCTGTGAGTGTATTTCAAGAGAAGTTTGATTGAGGGGGAAAGACCCACCCTGATTAAGTTCCTACACTAAGAAGGCAAAGAGCATGGAGCCAAATGAACACTAGCATTCATCTCTACGTTTCCAGGAGGTAGACAGACTACAGCTAGTTGCTTCATATGCCTGCCACCATGCTTATGTGCCATGGTGGATTGCGTTCTATCAAAGTGTAAGCCAAAATAAAGCTGTCCCTCAGTAAGTTGATACTTGTAAGGTACTTAGTCATAGCAATGAGAAAAGTGACTGACACAGCAGTTGACACTCAGTGTAGCCCAACCTGAGAATCACTGTCTGTAGGACCTCTCTCCACCACTGCCCATAGCTCTTTGACTTCCTTTACCCCTCCCCTTCTGACTTTGTGGCTTACTCACTCTCTTCCTCCATCCTTTCCCATTACTTGCTTGCACCTACTTCTCTTGCTGCTCTTCAAACATGTAAGTGACACCACCACTACCTGAGTGCCTTTGGGTTTACTGTCCCCAATGCTTGAGATGCTTTTTCTCTTGCCATTAATATGTCCACTATCTTCACTTCATTGAGTGCCTGCTCAGATATGACCTTCTCAAAGAAGTATTCCTAATAATCTAAGCTGAAGTAGTTCTGCCTGTCAAGTCCATTACTCTCTGAGAATTACTCATTCATTTTCCTTATAGGGCTTTAATTGCCAGGCATATTATTTATTCGTTTATGTGATTATTTGCAACTCTCAACTAGGAGTTCAGCTTCATGAGGGAAGGGACTTTGTTTTTTCTCATTCCTGTATCCTCAACATATACAATAGTGCCTGGCATATAATAGACATTCAATAAAGCTAAGTTAAGTAGACAGACAGACAGGCAGACAGATGGATGCACTGGAAAAGGAACTTGAGAATTAGGCCCATATAGATTGGAATTATGTTATTAGATATGTTTTATTTTTAGCAAAATGTAAATGTGCAAAGAAACATTGAAGTGTGGCCTATACACAGAGGGCAAAACAATCTATAGAAAGTGTCCCCAAGAAAGCTCAGATGTTGGACTTACCAGATAAATAGGTTTGTAATATGATCAAATAGTTAACAAAATAACTGAATAGCTATGGAAAAATTTCCAACATGTTACCAAATAGGGAATATAAGATGGCAGATTACAGAAAAGAACCAAATAGAAAATCTTGAGGTATAAAGCACAACAGTGAAAACAGGAGGCTGAAAATGTGGATCAGTTGGTAGTATGTTTGCCTAGACTGTCTGAAGCCTGGACATGGTGGTACATGGATGTAATCCTAGCACTTTGAAAGCAGAGGCAGAAAGATAAGGAATTCAAGGTAAATAGCCAGTTCAAGGTTATCCTGGGCTACATGACAATCTGTGTCAAGAAATCAGAAAACTATTTCAGGGAGTTAATGGCATATTTGAATTGGTTATGAAAAAGGAATAAAGAAATTTGAAGAGGATCGAGTAATATTATCTATCGAGACAAACAGAAAGATAAAACAATGAAGAAAAAGAAATAGCCCCAGAGGCTCATGGCAGCACCAATTTACTCATGTTGGGAGTCCTGGATGATAAATGGGACAGATAGTATCTATCATAAAGGATATTTGAAAAAATAATGGCTGAAAACACCCCAGATTTAATTAGCAACAATAATCTACACATCTCAAAAGCTCAATGAATTCAAAGTTGGATAAACATAAAGATCTGCTTATCTAGACACATTACAGTGAAGTAGTTAGAGTTAACCCGAAGATAGAATCATGAGGGCAGCAGGAGAGAAATGATTCATTATGTTAAAAGAATCCTGAATAAAGTTGGTAGTTGATGTTTAATTAGAAACAATAGAGGCCAAAGTAGAGCATAATTACATATTTAAAGCACTGCAAAAACTAGAATTTTTAACTAAGAATTCGATATCCAGCCAAACGATCCCTTAAAATTAAGGAAAAGACAAAATATTTCAATATAAACAAAAAATAGAAAGAATCCATGATCATCTGTCTGGCCTTATAGGAAATGTTAAAGATAATAGTTCAGATGTGAATGAAAAGAGACTACTAGATAGTAACTTGGATCCATGTGGATAAAGAACTCCAATATTTTTCAGTGTTTTTCTCTCAACATAGTTAAAAGACAACTTAAAGTAGAAATAAAAACCTGTGTTTGTAGGCATTCAGTACATACAAATATTTTATAGTGGGAAAAGTACAAAGGTAACTAGAGGTGTAGTTCAGCATTAGAACATGGCTTACCACTCATGTGGCCCTGAGCTCTACCTCCAGCGCCACCACAACAAGAGCACAACGAAATCCGGAACAAAGGGAGGGATATATAGTGCATACTACTGAAACTGTATTAAATCCCGAGGCAACCGATAAAGTACCAAACTTTAAAGGATAGTAAAAGAAACAAGAGACAAAAATGGTATTTTAGAAAATACACATTTAAGAAAATAGTGATGGAGAAACAGAAAGAAAAGGGTATGCAAACCCAAGTGGCAGATATAAGTCCTATCGTAGTAGGAACTTTAAGAAAGGTCACATATTCTGTCATCCAGTTGTTCTGTGTGCACTTTTATTTGTGGAGTGGTGGGGACCAGATGTAGGGTGTTGTTCATGCTAGATAAGTTCTTTTCCTCTGAATTAATATTCCCAGTTAAGCTTTTTTTTTTTTTTTTTTTTTTTTTTAATTTTAAGACCGGGTCTTACTGAGCCACTGAAGTTGCACTCAAACTTGCACAGACTTCTGAGTAGCTGGGATTATAGACATGCACAACTACACCCAGCAAGACACATTTTAGATTCCAGCATCACTAAGTTGAAAGTGAGAACTAAGAGCAAGTTAGCATGCAAACAGAACTAAGAGAGAGTGGAAGTGGCTTGGCGAGTGTAACACAAATAGACTTTAAAGCGAAATTTCCTCTAATAAAAAATGAGAAATACTGTATAATGCTGAAAGGGTCGATATTTCAAGACGACATAGCAATGATAAACATAGATGCGTCTAACAACTAAGCCCTCTAATCATGAATCATTTTTGACAGATAAAAGGGAAAATATAATAATAATGGAATACTTTACTACTTTACTCTCTGTAACAGATAAAATCAGATGAAAATTAACATACTTGTGCTTGAACTAGTTGGATACAATGGTGAGCACTTCTCATCTAAGCACTTAGGAGGCCAAGGCAGGAAGGTCACAAAACTGAACCTAGGTTGGCTGAGATCTGCTTCCCCAAAATGTACTAGACTTGACAGACATCTATAGAACACTACTGGTCAAGAGCTACCACATATTCTTCTCATGTGCAGATAAAATATTATCTAGTTAGATTGTATTCTAGGCCATAAAACACGTATTAATAAGGAATTTTAAATGACCCAAACAATGGAAAGTGTTTACTACAAATACAATGTAATGAAAGTAGAGATCCATAATAGAAATTTGATAATTTCACAAGTGTGGGCAAATTTAACAAGACAAGTCTAAGATCTAAAGGGTCAATGAGATCCCAAGGGTGTTTAGAAAGTTGTGAGGAAAAGCCGGGCAGTGGTGGCGCACGCCTTTAATCCCAGCACTTGGAGGCAGAGACAGGCGGATTTCTGAGTTCGAGGCCAGCCTGGTCTACAGAGTGAGTTCCAGGACAGCCAGGGCTACACAGAGAAACCCTGTCTCGAAAAACCAAAAAGAGAAAAGAAAACAAAGAAAGTTGTGAGGAGTGCAACCAAGGGTCCAGGAGCCTCAGACAATGCAGTGCTTCAGCGTTTGCAGCTGGAAAGGCCAGTGTTCAAAACTGAAAGGGCTCAAATCAGGAATCTAACTCTCCAGTGTAAGGAAACGACATAGAGGAGATAAGCAAAGCACGGGAGAACAGAAGGCACAGAATTTGAAACAACGGGTGGCAATCAAAGAGAAAAGGAAGTAAAAAAAAGATATTACAGAAGCTAAAACTTGGTACTTTGGAGAAGATCAAGAACATGCCCTAACCTTTATTTAGACTGAACAAGCCCAGATGAAATGCCTCAAATGACTGACATCAAGAATGATAAAGAATACATTACTACTAGCCTGATGAAAATGAAAACAACCCAATGGTAATAGTATCAACAACAATTACATGCCAAGAAAGGGATGATCCTACATGACAAATTGGACAGATTTCTGTAGACACTAAGTACTGAAACTGACTCCGGAAACTCAAGAAGGTCATAAAAAAAAAGGGAGCAATTAGAATAGTGACTTACTTAACAAGATGGAAGGTCACAGAGCAAATATATTTTATATTTATGTCCTTTGCAAGTGAGAACCTAAAAACAGATCTAAGAAAGCAGTTCTGCTAGCTGGATGTGGCAGCACATTCTTGGACTTGCTGACAGGGGAGACAGAGGCAGAAAGGTCACTTGTGCCTGGAAGGTTGAGTCCAACCTGAGAAACATAGAGACTACCCTTTCAAAATCAAAACAACAGTTAGTGGGGCTAGGGCACAATGAGGAAAGAAAACAATTCTCTATATAATAGTGTCAAAAAGAATGTAATGCTTAGAATATATGTGCAGGGTTCAGGTTGAAGCACAAAAAAGCCTTGAATCAAATTAAATAAGACCTAACTAGAAAGCCAAGAACACAATGCTGGGAAGAGAGCAATACTCACAAAACTGTTTCACAGATTAAACTCAATCCCTATCAAAATCCGAGCTACAGTTTCTCCCTAGAAAGTGGCTAGGTGATTTTTCACATTCATATGGAAATGCAATAAAGAGGGATATTCAAAGCAATAAAAAATTATAAAACAATTTGGTTCTTTGAAACTTTCTGATTTCAAAACTTGCACAAAGCTCTGTAACTTGGCCTGTGTGCTACTGGCGCAAAGGTAGAGAGAAGCACTGAAGAGGACTGAATCTAGGAGTAAACTCATACATGTATAACATTTGTGATGAGCGATAAGACTACCCAATGGGAAGCAAGTCTTTAATCACATAGTACTGACTAATGGATACATCAATAGGAATGGGGAGGGAATTTGAGTCTCTACCTCACACTATGAAGCAAAAGCAGGCATATCTTAAGTTGAAGGCTACACAGCCAGATGCAGTCTCAAAGATAATTAAGTCAAAATCATCAAAGACCCGAGATTTGAAAGACAAAATTAAAAATTCTTATTCTTAGAAGAATATATTTTATATTATATTATATTATATTATATTATATTATATTATATTATATTATATTATAGTTTTGACCTTAGATTAGACAATGGTTTCTTAGGGATGACACCAAACAACAAGAGAAAAAAAATAAATTGAACTTTCAAATAAAAATGCCTGTGCCTCCCAAGTGCTAGAATTACAGGAACATGCCCCTATATATCACTTATTGGCTTCATTTTTAAGTGAGTAAATGACTCAACAGCCATTTATCTAAAGAAGACACATGAATGGTCAGTAAGCACGTAAAAAGTGCTCACTATCATTAATTGTCAAGTAGAAGTCAAACGATGAGCTAGCACTTACACCCACACCTTCCTTCAAAAGGTAAGATAATAACATATGTTGAAAAGAATACTGAACCATCATATTTTCCTGATGGGAGTATAAATGGTACATACTCTTTGGAAAATGGCCCCGCTCTTTCCCAAAATGCTAAACATAAATTAACATAGAATCAAACAACTTGATTCCTTTCGAGTATACCCAAGGGAACTAGAAATGTGTTCATGCAAAGACTTGTACATGCATATTTGCAGGAGAACTATTCATAATGTCCCCAAATGGAAACAGCCTTTGTGCCCATCAACTGATGAATGGATAAAGGTTCAATGTATGTGCATGATGAAATACCATTTGATCAAAAGTAATCAATTTAGCTAGACCTTGAAAACATTATGCTGAGTGAAAGAAGTCAGTCAAGAGACCACAGATTGTATCGCTTCATTTATGTGAAATGTTCAAAATGGTAAAAGCTACAGAGATGAAAAGCAGATTAGTGATTTCCAGGTATTTGAGGAGAAATAAAGTGGAACTGCTAAGTGATAGAGTGAGTCTCTTTCTGGAATAGGGGAACTATTCTTAGAATTGGATGGTGACCATATTTGTGCAGCACTGAATACACTAAATGTTGTACATTTGCAGGCTGAGTTTCTTGGGTAAGTGGCATTTCTCAACAAATATCAAATAAATGAAAAGCACACAGTGAACTTCTACCTATCCTTTATTGAGGGTTCTCTGTTCTTATAAACCATAGTAACATAGCAACTCCAGGAAGTTGATATTGTTACAGCATGCAAACCATAGTTGGTTGTAATTTTTATCACACATAGATTTACATAAACACAACCACAATCAAGAAAAGAAACTTTCCTCCACTGGAAACATCTTCCTCGTGACACTTCCTGGGAGTCACGGCTCCCTTTGCCCACTGTCCATAATCCATGGCAACCACTAATCTACTCCCCAACTCTGCAATTGTGTCATTTCAAGAATGTATATAAATGAAATAATATGGCATGTGACCTTTGAAATTGGTTTTTATTGCAGAACATAGTTCCCGGAGATGCACTCATGCACGCATCAAGAGTTTGTTTCTTTTCGTTGATGAGTAGCATCCCATAGTATGACTGGACCAGTTTATTCCACCACTTACCTGTTTAGGGTCATTTTGATGGTTTTCAGTCTTGGGCTATTGCAAATAATTTTGTTATGAATAAGAAATCATGCACAGGTTTTCTGTGTGGATAATTTTTCATTTCTCTGGGATAAATGCCCAGGAGTGTAATTGATGGGTTGCATGGTAAGTACATGTTTAGTTTCTAAAGAAACCACCATATTATTTCCCAGAGTAGCTGTAACATTATATATTTTCATACCAGCAATGTATAAGATTTAGTTTACCCTCATTCTTGCCAGCATTGTGTCTTTCGGAGGGATTGGTTCATTTTGGCTATTAAGTGTGTGGGCATATGGCCTGTTGTTTGTATTATTCTTTTATTCACATGGTCATGGTCATGCGATGTTTTAGTGACTGTCTTCATTTTCGTTTCTGATACTGGTATAATGTTTTATGTCTTCTCTTATCTAATGAGCCTGGATAGAGGCTTGTCAATTTTGCTGATCTTGTAAAAAAAAAAGAAAAGAACCTTTGGTTTTGTTGATTTGCTCTATTGATTTCACAATCATCTTCACTCACTTCATAAGTCAATTCAATTGATTTTTGCTTTAATTTTATTTCTATTATTTTGTTTTCTTTTGAGTAAGGTATGGATGGCTGTCTTTTGATTTTCCCATCTAATATACACATTCAGTGTTATAAATGCCTATGAGCACCAATTTCTCTATGTCTTACATTTTGATGAGTTTTCTTTCATCTTTATTTGTTTTAAAATATTTTGTAATGCTCCTGGGAGTTTTGTCTTTGCCTGATGTGTTATTTAAGAACACCAGTTGATTTCCAAGTATTTTGGTGTTGAGCTCGTAATCCTCTTGCTTCTGACCCCCAAAACTAGGCTTCCATGCACATGCCATGATGCCTGGCCCTCTGTTATTTCCCAGTTTATTTCCATTCTTGTCTGAGAACAGACACTGTGTCATTTCTATTATTTAAGTCTACTGCAGTGTAGCCCAGAGAGTGATCTGATTTGTGATTGTCCATGTGAGCTGGAGAAGAATAAATATTCCACTGTGGCTAAAGCAGTCTATCAAAGTCTATTATAGCAATTGGCTGATGTTGTTAAGTGCAACTATTCATAATGATTTGCTTCCTGGTAAATGCATCCAATTATGATGAGGGAGTATTGAAATCGCAAGCATAATAGTGAGTACATGCATTTATCCCTGAATTTCTATCAGATTTCACCTTCCATAGTTGACACTGTTGTTTGGTATAGACACATTAAGAATTGTTATGTCTTCTTGGAGAATTGTCCCTGCATTGTGATTTACATCTGGTTTATCCCAACCAAAGTCTCGGTTGAAATGTAATTCTCAATGGTATGGTATTGAAAAGTGATGAGTTCTTTGAAAAGTAATTCCATCACAGAAGCTTCATTTAGCGTGTGGAGATGAATATAATCATCACAGAGGGGGCTAGTTATTTTGAGAGCAGATTATTTTAAAAATGAGTTTGACACCTCCCCTTATTCTCTCCTACAGATGCGCTTCCACTGTGAATCGTTCGTGAGAGGGTATCTCATTTGCTTCTAGAACCATGAGTGGAGTTTCTCACTCTTAGATATTCTGCAAGATACAGTCTTATTACTTAATGTTCATCATTACTCTCCATGTGCCTCCTGGACATCAAGTGTATACTTGTGCTGACGGCTCACAAGCATGCGCACTCAGACTAGTCAACTTTGTAGGACAGGGAGAAGACAAATAAGCTGGATCATTTAAGAGCAAGCATATGGGAGGTTCGTGGGACCCAGCTTGCTCCTGAAGGATCTAAATAATGTGTCATACCTTGAACTCAAATTGGGATCACTTTTATAGCATGGACCTGTTCCTAGATTTGATTTTCAGCACTACAAAAGATTCCTTGGAAGAATAGACACATAGGGATTTCCTGACCAAAATTTTAATCATTATTTTAAGGAAGCTCAGCTAGTTACAGAACTACAGAGGAAGACAGTTCAATGAAATATAAGTCACAAATGAAGAAATTGAAGAATGAAAATTTCTCTGGAGCTGATTCATACAACAGGTGGAATAGTCTCAGAATGACAAGAGTGAACTTGATTGGATAGAAGAAGATCTGTGAATTTGAAATTCGGTCCATTGCAGTTATCAGGTCTGAAGAAAAATGAAATCCAAGTGTGGCCAGTAAAATGGCTCAGCTGGTATAAGTGCTGGCCACAAATCCCTGACAATCCGAGTTTATAAATCCGCGGAACCTCCATTAAAGAGCTGCACGCCGGAACTACAGAGTGATGGGAAACACAGGAGAGTAGGCCAAAAGTCCACGTGAACAGCACGCAGGGCAGAGATAACAAAAGAAACCGTGGAAGGTGACAAGCTAGTTTTGCACAGCACTTCTCTGACCTCCTCACAGGTAGAGTGGCATTCATACACATACACAAAATAAGTGGATAGAAGTCTAAAATTAAATCAGAATCAAAAGTCACGATTTGTGGGATGTCATCGAGAGACCTAAACATTATGATGGGAATCTAAGAAAAGAAATAGAAGAGGGCAAGAAATTTAATTAAAGGAATAATGACAGAAAACTTTCCAGAACTGAAAACAGATATAGACATCCAGGTACATGAAGCTTAAAAGTCTGTCTTTAAATAGGTTCAATTTAAAGATCTCACCCAAACACTTGTAATAAAGCTGTCATAAACCAAAGATAAGATACTTGGAAGCAGCAAACAAGGCCTGTCACACACAAAGGAACCATCGTTAAGATACCAGTGGATTTCTCAGCAGGAACTTTGAAAGCTAAGAGAGAAATGCATGATATACTCCAAGTACTTAAAAAAAAAAAAAAAAAAAAAACCTACCAGCCAAGAATATTTTACCTGTCAAAGCATTCCTGCAGGGATGAAGGGAAGTTAAAGACTTTCCCAGACAAACAAAAAGCTGAGTTCATTGGTCATTACACCAGCCTTACAAGAAAGCTTAAGGTGGTTTTTCAAGCTGAAACAAAAGGATCCTAATTAGTATGATAAAAATATAAGATTCGCCAGAGAAAGGTGAAGACGTAGCCAAATTCAGAAGACTCTAATGCTGTTCTGGTTGCATGTAAATCACTTTTAATTGTAGCGTAAAAGAAAAAGTGAGTGTTCAAAATAAGTTTTAGACTGGAAGAGTTGGGAAAGTGCCACACAAGCATCAGGAGCGGAGTTTGGATCCCCAGCAACCACAGGGAAAGCTGAGCATCCTGGTGTTCCCTTGCAATAGCAACACGGGAAACACAGAGACAGACAGAGCATCCCCATGGTTTGCTGGTCAGCAAGCCCAACTGAATTGGCGATCTCCAGGTTCAGTGAGAAATTGTCTCAAAGAAATAAGCTGGGAGTGATTGAGGAAGACACCTAGCATCAATTTCTGGCCTCCACACATACACAAACACAGGCATGCATATCCACATACATGTGTACATGTATACAAACATGTACATAAGTACCACACATAGGTTCATGTACACACAAGTATTATGATAATTTGTTAGTGTATATCAAGTATGATAAGAAGTATGTTTGACAAAAAAAAATGTTTTTTTTAGATGTGCCTAGTAGAGTGGCACAGACCTGCAAGTTTAGAACTTAGGAGGCAGAGACATTCTCTTAATTGTGAGTTCAAGGTCAGTCTGGGCTACCTGGAGAGTTTCAAGTAAGTCTAGGATAAATAGCAAGACTGTCTCAAACAAATACATAGGCAAAGTAGCTAGATAACTAACGTAGTAATGTAAAATGTGTGTGGGAGGCTGTGCTGCTATCATCTTAAAATAGACTCTTAGATGTTATGGACATCCCATGATAATCATAGAGCAAAAATCTGTAGTATATACACAAAAGATAAAGGAGAAAAGAATGAAAACAAGTTACTACATAAAATACAAAAGAAATTACAGGAAACAATGATAAAAATAGCAGCAGTAAATCCTTACCTATCAATTTTATTTTATTTAATGGATTTAATAAGATTTAATTACTTTTAAAATCTCTAATGAAAAGACAACTAGTGACTGAATTAATGAGTCAGGATACTTACAAAAAGCCTATTTGGGTTTGAAGGGTACAGATAAGGCTGAAGATGAAAGGAGAGAAACGGGTACTCCATTCAAATGCAAACAAAACAGCAGACAAAACGGGCTACACATTTTAAAAAGCACAATAAGATATGAAAAAGTTATTTTATAATGATAAAGAGGTCAGTTCAACAGGAGTATATAATAATTATAAATTTGTATGCAACCAATGTAAAAACACCTAAATATATAAATCAAATATGCAGAAATCAGAAGGGAGAAGGGAGAAGTAGACAATACAATAAAGGAAGGACTTTGAAATACTCTGCTTTGAATAGTGGATAAATCATCCACACAGACAATGACTGTGGAAGCATTGGGCTTGAACTATACTTTGGAGCAAATGGATATAACAGACATATACAAAACATTCCTCTCAACAGCAGCAGAATACATATTTTTCTGAAGCTCACATAGGACATTCTCCAGGGTAGATCATATGTTAGGCCACAAAACAAGCTTTAACAAATTTAAGAAGATTGAAATAATATCAAGTATCTTTTCCAACCACAGCAGTATGAAACTAGAAATCAATAACAGGAGGAAAATGGAAAATTCACAAATATGTGAAAATTTAAACACACTTTTGAATGGGTCAAAGAAGAAATCAAAGGGGAAATAAGAAATATCTTGAGACAAACAAAGATGGGAACAGAACATACCAAACCTTACAGGATGCAGCAGCAGGGCCCTAAGATATGATAAACACCAAGGAAAATAATCTCAAGTAAACACTCTAAATTTACACCTAAAGAAAATGGAAAAAAAAAAAAAGATCAAGCTAAGCCAAAATTTAGCAGAGAGAATAAAAGAACAAAGACCAGAGCAGAAGCACATAAAATAGTTGAGGAACACAATAGAGCACAACTAAGGGTTACTTTGCTCAAGATAAACAGAACTGACAAATTTTTAGCTAGAGATCCTAAACATAAAGTGAAAATTCCAACTCAGAAGTGAAAGAGGAGACACTGTGACTGAGGACACAGAAAAGCTAAAGATCATAAGCCTCCACGATGAACAAGTACACACAAACAAGATGGACACCACTGAACAAATGGGTGAATTCCTAGAAACATATGACCTGCCAAGACTAAGGCAGAAAGAACTAGAAACTCTGAACAAAGTAGTGATGAGTAAGGAGGCTTAATCAGTAATCAAAACTCCCAACAAAGAAAGCCCCAAGTAAGATGGCTTCACTGTTGAATTCCAACTGACATTTAAAGAATTAATTCCAAGTCTTACCAAAAATTGAATGCAGGAACATTTCTGAATTCATTATATGACGCTAGCATTGCCCTGATATGAAAGGCAGACAAGGACACTGAGCAAAAACCAAATTCCAGACTTGTATACCTGATGAACACAGAAGCAGAGCTTCTCATCAAGGCTCTGCCAAACCACAATCGTCAGCACATTGTAAGTCCACACAGTGATCAGGCTGGCTTTCTCCCCGAGATGTAGGGGTGCCTAACATATATAAATCAATAAACCTCCCATATTAATAAAATGAAGGAGAAACATAATTGAATAATATCAATAGATGGAGAGAAATTATTTGAAAAACATCCAACATCTTGTCATAAAACTCTCAACAACTCAGGTATAGACGGAATGTGGTATAAACTACTAAAGGGCATATCCGAAAGTCCATGACAAACACCAAAGTCAATGGGAAACTTGAAAGGTTTTCATCTAATATTAGGAATAAGATAAAAGATGCCCACTCTTGACACTTCTATTCAAGATAGTACTGGAAGTTCTATCAAAAAAAGAAAGAAAGAAAGAAAGAAAGAAATAAAAAGAATGAAAGAAAGAAAGAAAGAAAGAAAGAAAGAAAGAAAGAAAGAAAGAAAGAAAATTAAGAAAGAAGAAGTAAAAAGCACCCAAACTGGAAAGGAAGATGTTAACATGACTCTCTTTTCAGGTAATATGGTTTTATAGAGAGAAAAACCATAGAAGCCTCTACAAAATCAATTATGGTTTTATACACTAACAACACCAAAATGATCCAAACCAAGAAGGCAATCTCATTTACAGTAGCATCAAGAAGAATAGAGACTTAGAAATAAATTTAACCAAGAAAGTAAAAGAACTATACAAAAATAGTATCAAACAGCTCTTAACATTACTGCATGGAGAGATTACATGCAAGCATACACATTTGGAAGATTGGGATATGGGCAAATATGAATGCTACAACAATGGGCCAAAGACCTAAACAGACATTTCTTCCCTAAGAGAGAGGTATAGGGCAAGATTCATAATTCAGTATCATTGATTATGAGGGAACTACAAATTAAAACCACACTAAGATCTTGCCTCTCACTTGCTAGGATAATTGCTATCAAAATTCTATAGGATAAATAAAGTTAGTAAGAAAACATGAACCCTTGTATACTGATGAATATGTGAATTGGAATAGCCGCTATTGTGGAAACTCTTTGGAACTTCTTCAGAAAATGAAAACTAGATCTGGCAGTTTCACTTCCAGCTTTACATCATATATTACCTTGAAAGGTGTCTGCAGTGTTGGTTTATCACAGCACTGTTTACAATAGGCACAACCTGGAAATCACCTAAGTGTTCCTGATAGATGAGTGAGTAAAAAAAAGATGGTATGTATATGGCTATACAATGGAATACTATTTAGCCTTTAAAAAGAAGTTCTTCTATTGTAAATCCAATGAATCCAGAGGACATTATCCTAAGTGAAGTGAGTCAAGCACAGAAAGAAAAGGAGCTGCATGATCCACCACATGTTAAAAGAAATGCCAAGCTGGTATTAAAAAAAAAAAAAAAAACAAACAGTAGAATTGGTGGTTACCAGAGGCTGGACAGTGGGGAAGTTGGAAGATGTTGATCTTAAGTTATAAGAAAATGTAAGGACAGAGATTTGTGGTCTTATACTTGGCAATGGATTCTTAGATATAACATCAAACCTACAAGCAACAAAAGAAACAATAGTCTTATGTGTCAACTTGACTAGGCTACAGGAAGCATTTAATCAAATTCTCATTTTTGTGATATTTCTGATGGTGTTTTGTAACTTCCCTCTCTCTACTCCCAGTTCCTCCCAACTCCCCTCCCATCTAGATCCACTCTCATTCTCTCACTTGAAAAGAACAGACCTCAAAGAGATAACAACTAAACATGACAAAATAAACTATAATAAGATGCATTTTCAACAGTCTGTCAGCTACAAGTCTGCATTCTCTACCTGAGCGCTGGTTCTAGTCAGGTTTCTTCTTGTTCCTTTCTGCTCCAATAAAATGTGTTGGTGACGTACCTCCTTTTTTTTTTTTTTTTTTCTGTTCACCTTTGAATTCATCTTGTCCTTCTTTTCTTTCTAATATATTACGATGTGAACTTAGACTGTTTTGATATGCTTCCTATTTTCTAATATAAGCATTCAATGCTATAAATTTCCCTCTCAAACACCGCTTTGACTGCACTACATGGATCTTTATATGTTATATTTCATTCCCATTCACTTCATGTCCCTGTGTGCCAGAGTCAACATTTCACCACTTCAAGAGACACGTGAAAACCGTATTTCTTTCAGGTCTCACTAGACACTCCCTTTCCAAGACACATTCCCTCTACTTATGTTGAGAGCTATATTAGACGGTGTTATAATTTTGCATTGACTGTCAAATGTAATTTAAAATTTCAAGAAAAGAGAAGGAAAGTAGTGTTACCCAATTTAAAACGTTTTTCCCAACATACTTTCTTATTTCCTAATGACTTGATATGCTTTCTTTTTTAATTTTATGACACTCTTGATCCTTTAGACCCTCCTTTAGCTCTAGGCCTATTGCTATCAAATACTCTTGGTATCTCTTTATCTGAAAATGCCATCGTTTCTGCATGACATTTCTTCTGGACACAGTTCTTTCAGCCCCTAAAATATTGCACCTGTTACTGCTATCATTTGTGTTTCTAGATGAAATGTATGCTGTAATCTACGTTGATTCCACTATAAGTATCATTTCTCTACTATTACTTTCATTAACTTTCTTTGGTTTTAGTTTGTAGAAATTTGACCCAATACGTCTTGTTTTGTGTTTGCTCAGCTTGTTGGGTCTGCAACTTTGTGTCTCTTGTTAAATTGCAGAATTTAGAGCGATTGTGTCTTCTAGTGTAGTTTATCTTTGAGGTTCACATTGGGTAACAATAGTCAATCCTGTGTCTTCAAGTTCACTGACTCTTCCCGTGGTTTCCATCACTTTTTACAGTTTGTTTATCAGATTTTCATTTTATTCAGAGCATTTTCTCACTATCTCTTTTTTTAAATTTTTTACTTTCTTCTATATATCTTCTATTTCATTACCAACTTTCTGGGTCTTCCGTTTTTGTTTCCTAGATTTGTATTTCTGGTGTCATCTAATTTGAATATGTGTGTCACCTCAGTTTGGGCATGTGTTGACTTGCTTTCCTTATTCAAGTTTAAGTTGTCTTGGGGTTCCTGGTATGGTGTGGTATTTTAAAAGGTGAAATCTGGACGTTTATTATACTAACTTATGGGATTCTTGATCCCACTGAAGGATTCAATATTAGAAGGACTTCCCTCTCACCGTGCTGGCATGGGAAGGAGGATAAAATAACACTTCCTAACTGCCAGCTTAGGGTAAAGTCCAGATTCCTGACTCTGATTTTTATACATCATTACTGTAGACATCATAGATAAATGTAAGATTTCAGACTTCCTACAGGACTTCTATAGACATAGGAATAGTGAACGCCTTGTTTCCACTAAGTATGGCGGGTTCCATGACCTTCTTACACCATTTAGTGGTGGGGATGTGACAAAATGAGATGGCCTGGGGAACCATACTGCAGTTTGATAAGGGTGAAAGGCCAAGCTCCCAACTCAGCCTGTATGCTCATGGGGGATGTGGCCACCAATTTTTCTAGGTTAAACTGGAATGAAGGGATAGTGTCTAATAGCATTCTGTCTAGTCCTTTGGTAACAGGGAGCAGACTTTTGTAGGGACTAGGGGTTTTGTTTGTTTGTTTGGTTGGTTTGGGTTTGCAGGGTGGTTGGTCTGTTCACATTGGCGTTTCTGTTTGTAGTGTTCTTCTCACCACAATGTTGTTCCTTGAGTTCTGTGTTCCTTAGTTTTCTCTCTGTTTTTCAGTGACATGTACATATAGGTCAATGTGTAGCTATATAGATGGATGTAGATACAGATACAGATGGTACAAAGTGTTTTGCAGTACTTAGCAGGATGAATTGAGAGAAGTACATTTTCTTCTTTCCATCTGCGACTATAAATTCTGTTATCCCTTTTCTCATTTAAGAAAAAATATCTCATTGAAAGGGAGGAAGACTGAAAATAATTCACAGTCCTCAAATGTTTCCTTGTAATTACTGGGTGAAAAGTAGCTTGTAACACTCAATGTATCTGACTTGAAAAGGAGCCTTAAGAAAGGTTGGATGCTGGCACTCACCAAGGTGGAGGCTGTGGTGGATAGAGCAGAAGTCAGTTCCTCTCTACTTTCTAATGTTGATTCCAGCCTTTCCCACCATGTTTCTGATTGGTGAGTCTTGGAGCTCTGTCTAAAGAGGGTGGTACTTGTTTTTCTATGCCCTGTACATGCAAATTCATGGGACAGGCTGTGAGGTCTAGACCCAGTGGTTTCTTTGCAAGGCTTCTCTCCAGCGTTACTGCCGGAGGGCTTTTACCCTTATCAGGCTGAGCCCTTGGACTCACAGCCTTCTTCCCTCTACAACCTATCACTTTATACTCAGCCCCTTCCCTGTGGATGCTCCTCAAACTCTAGGCCCTGTAATGGTTCAGGGAAACACATTCCACACTCCTTCTCAGGACTGAGTCCAGGGCAGCTATTCAAGAATGCAGGTTGTGTTTGTGTGCATGTGGAGGGAGGACTGCCTGTTTGGTTGGCCTTGAGCCAGGGGTGGGGGGATCCCCCAAAGGGCCACAGTCTTAAGGGCTGTCGAGAGAGCTGGAAGCTGAGGCCAAAGACAGGGCAGCAGCATGCAAAGCCCTATCCCAAGAGGCATCAGTCTGGAGTGCATGCAAGGAAGTCCTAGGATTGCTGAGACAACAGCAGTCCCCTTGGGAGAAGCTTACCAAATGCTTTGGAAACCAATGCTGCCCTTGGTCTTTGGTTAACTAGGCTTCTTGGGCTAGCTGTTCACCTGTATTGTGGCCTTGGTTTTCTATTTGAAAGGGGGATGATATTCTAGAAGCTTTCATGTCTTCCTTTTGGGACCATCTTTCAAGACTGTCTATTCTGTCCTGGCACTTTCCCAAATCCAAAATTATCTAGTGACCTTTTCACTGGATAAATAACCATTATTGTGACTGTGCTGAAACACTGGCCATAGCTGAGTTTTCAAATGCACATTTGAATCTACTATGGGAATTACACTTCTAAAGACCCTAACACCCCATCACACATTTATATATGTCATAAATTTTGGATCTGCCCCCAAGTGACTTGAAGTCCCCAGAAGTTGTTGCAATTCCTTGGACCACCCCTGGAGAGCAAGTAGGGATGTGTATATTTACCCTGTTCTCCACTGTGGATATCATGTGACTTGAGTTCCTGCCTTGACTTCCCTGAAATTACAGCCAAATAAACCCTTTTTTCCCTTATGTTTTTGGCAGGGTATTTGCCCCGGCAACAGAAATGATATTAGAACAGTATCCCAAAGCTTTCTGCACCCAATGCCTCTCCTCTTGCCTTCAGCAGTCTTCCCAAGCCTTCATCATTTCTGGTTACTTGGGCTAGGACCTTGGATCATATAGAATCTTGCCTCAGCCAGAATTTTTACTTGGATTTCTGAGGCTAACCCTTACTGCCTTCTTTCCAGTCTCTGCTCTACAAACATGGTCATTCCTTTGTAGGTTCTTTTCTTTTCTGAGGGCTTCTATGATCCCACCAAACAGGACAATTATGGAGTTTTAGTGGAACAAAGATCATTCCTTTATTAAGCCTTTTTGGAGGACCACGCATCAGGCTGAGCTCTGTACCCTCGTGGCTGGGTTCGTGCCTAGCACAATTACTAGGACAATACTCTAGAGAAGGACTTCAGGACATGGGATCACAGCATCAGATTTCAGCCTCAGTTGCTTCCCAGCTACATGCTTTCTCAGCCTCAGCATAACTAAAAGCTGAAATCAGGTTGGCTTGATGTATGAGGGATTGTACTGATTGTGAATTGATGAGAAAGACAGAGTCCATATGCCTAACTAGGTGATTTTGTGTGAACATCACAGGGTATTCTTACACAAAGTGAGACAATGTTGTGTGGGACAATCACTTCAGTGCAGTCCAGAGATGAGCAAAAGTGCCATGTGTCTATCCCAGTAGAGTATAGCACACTGCCTCATGGCCAACTTGTTTTGTAAGTAGAATTGTATTCTAGAAACACAATACAAATGCACAGAGTAGCAACATACAAATCAGGAGTAGTGTTCATTATGAGGATCAGGGATTGTGCATATCATTGTATGCATACACTGGCATGTGAATGGCCAAGCAGTAGTTTGTTTACATCAGCATGCCACAAACACGTGAGCAATGTGTTGTTTTGTGTTTAACACTGTGATGGCTCATGGTGTCAAGAGGTGATAGGAATTTTTCAGCATTGGAAGTTTTCAATACTGGAGCACTTCTAGTCTTTGGGGAATCTCATTGTGTACGTGGTCTGCCATGGACCAGAACATTACAAAACACACGACTACAGTGAAGGCCTCTGAGGATTATGGGTAACTAAATCCTACAAGCAGCTTGGCAAGTACTCCTAGGTGGGGAAGCTCAGAATGGAGCTGGGTGGAACAGAATGGGAACTGGGTGTCGTTCCAGGAGATGCTGTGGCTCTATACTCGAGTGTGGTGAGATTTGTGTTGTCTTACTCTCCTGCAGGGACACGCGTAGGACGTCAGCTTCCTGGGCTATTGCTAGTGGTGCCACCCTGAGCGCCTTCTCTTGTCCTCTTCTTCCTACACTGCATCATGGATTTATTTTCTCAGGAGCAGCCCTCGGGATGGGTGCCAGCACTCTGACATGAAATATCACTTTGGCTTCAAAACCTCCACTCATCGTACTAGCCTCTGCCCACATTCCTCTCACTGCCTTGGACACTGGACTGTATTTTACACCTTAACCTCCTGGGGAGGTGTCCTTTAGCCACCTGCTGTTTCAGTCATTTCCCTCTCCCACAGGCCAAGGCAACTCGCTGACAGCATGCTTCGGGACCAGGCCCACTAGAGAGGCATACTATCTAGTATAGTATAGAACACCTTCCTTTCATAGAACTAGTCCCTACCTTCTACTTTCCCGAGTCCTGCTGCTTCCTTCCCACAGAGCTTGGAGCCAGTAACCTCACTGTTTGGAAGAGACCTGACTCCACAGTGAAACTACTACTACTATTACTACTACTACTACTACTACTACTACTACTACTAGTAAGAAAGGAGAGGAGGAAGAAGGAAGAAGAGGAAGAGGAAGAAGAGGAAGAAGAAACAGTAGCAGCCCATCAGGGATCTTATTGGCATTTGGCCCCTGACCCTGTTTCAAGGTGGTTATTTCAGAATGTTAGTTCCGTGAAGACTGGGCATCATCTGGCTCCTGGGAGTTTCCCACAGGACCACACTGCCTTCGTAGTTGCAAACTGGCAACCTGGTCCAAGTTGAAAAGAGTGGCTTGGCTTGGGCTTTGTGATCTAATATGACATAGGTAAGTGCTAGCTTGAAGTTAAGCACATGTGCATTTCAAACCTATCAGCTACAGTCATCAGAACATAAGTCATGTAAAAAGAGCCTCAATGTAGCAAATTCTAGTTATGCCCCACTACCTAGCTTACTTGGTTGTACCATTTAGCCCCTAGGAGACTGGGCATGAGATCCTGTGTACAAAGTGCTTCATGTGGATCCTGGTACACAATAGATTCCTTGTAGTATTGTTTCTGCCACCATTTCCTCATCTCCTCAGAGCAGAGGAGCTGGAGGAAAGCTCTGTTCAGAGAGGAGATGCTCTGGGATTACAGGGGTCTCTGACAGTCCCATGGTCCCCTGGTGGGTCAGGGGGCCAGGATATGGGGGCCCAGATGACTGGGCACTGAAGTCAGGACTTCAGCACAGGGAGTAGTGGCTTATGGAAACAGAAAGTTCATAGCTTAGGCTAAAGAGGCCTGGCTACCACCTTCAGGTTTCTGTGACTCCATCGATCTTAGCTAAAGTCCTTGGTGTGTTTCTGCTATGAAGGCAGTACTAGAGTACCAACAGTCTCCATGTACCTCCCAGCCTGGACACTAAGCATGTATACAGAGTAGAAGCATTCAGCTTTGATGCTCTAGCAGAGGGCAATTCCTGGGGCCTGACCCTCTGAGGAACAGAAGTTGTCACAGGGAACTTGCAGGCAAAAGCAGTATCAGAGCAGTATGGTGGTATCTTGTCAACTTGACACAAGCTAGTCTTCATCTTGGAAGAGGGAACATCAATTGAGCGACTGTCTCATCAAATTGGCTGTATGAGAATCTGAATGACATTTCTTGATTAGTGATCAATGTGGGAGGGCCCAGCCCTATGGGAGGTGCCATCTAGGACAGGTGATCCTGGGTGGCACAAGAAAGCAAGCTGAGCAAGCCACGTGAAATAAGTAAGTAAGCAGTGTTCCTCCAGCACCTCTTCTTTAGTTCCTGTCTCCAGATTTCTACTCTGAGTGCCTGCCCTGGCTTGCCTCCATGAAGAACTATAAACTATAAGCTGAAATAAACCCTCCCTTGAAGTTACTTGTGCTTTATCACACCAATAGAAAACAAACTACGTAAGACATTGGTGCATGGAGTATTGCTATGATAGACCTCACCATGTTGTTTAGGGGAAGGATTGTGGAAGCATTTGGAACTTTGGGCTGAAAAATCTGTCAAGTGCTTAAAGCTTAATGGACTGTTCTGTAGGAGCTTTGAGGATAAGAATGCTAAAAAGAATGCAGGCTATGGCTTGTGAAGTTTCCGAGAGAAGCAAAGACTTTACCAGGACTGTGCTTATGATATCCTGTATTAAGAAATTGTGGTTTCTGTCAGCCAGGTTGAAAATGAATGTGTAATTAACAAGAGATCAGGATCATTGAGTTGAAATTATCTGGAAGTATTTCCTCCCGGTCAACACAGAGAGCTATCGTCCAGAATGTACCAACACTGTCTCTCAAACTGGAGTTGAACCTGATGCAAGTGCTCCCCATAGTTTACTGATTTGGCAGCATGAGAGCTGCAAGACTGAAGGGGTTATGGAGAGCAGCTGAGGTCTGGCATTGTAAGGGGCCAGAAGAAGCTACTGATGAAGGCACAGCCTCAGTTGCAATGGAAGTCCCATTATTGATGGGGTCATTCTGAGAAGCTTGGCACCAGGAAGCAGCGTCAGAGTTCCTCAAGAACCTAGAAAACACTATAGAAGATGATGCCTCAGTTGCAGTGGAGACTCCAGTATATTGAGGATGCTATGACTGTAGAATGACCACCAAGAACGACAGCATCTGTAGAGTGAAACTGACCTAAGGGATAAGCTGCAGGTGCTGCATATGGTGAAGCTGAATGAATAGGTGAAGTGGTCTAAGTCCTTTGGAGCCCAGAAGATCATGAAGATCATGAATTAATCCCAAATACTGGCCATTGAACTATTTATATTATTGGATTTTGAACTATTTCTATTATTGAATTTTGGTTTTGCCTTGATCTAAAATGTGACTGTGCCTTAGTTCTTCACTCTTGGAATAAGTATGCAACTTATTTTTTATTTTATGGGAGCCCACAGTTAAAAGACTTTGAACTTTTAAAGAGATGTTGGATATTTTAAAGAGACTGAAGTTTTAATGTGTTCAGTTTTTTAAAGACTGTGGGGGCTTCTAAAGTTATACTGTCTAATGTTTTATAATATGATGTTGACATGAGATCTAGGGAATAAACAGAAAAACAATGGTTATGATTTAATAGTGACATGTTTGTGTGTCAGGGTGACATCAGGGTGATTGTACTGGTTAGCTTTTGTTTTTTTTGTTTGTTTGTTTTTTGTCAACCTGACACAAACTAGGGTCATCTTGGAAGAGGAAAATGCTTTATCAGATTGGCCTGTAGACAAGTTTGTGTGGCATTATCTTGATTAATGATTGGTGTGGGAAGGTCCATATCACTGAGGGTGGTGTCACCACTGGGAGGGTCCATATCATTGTTGGTGATGCTACCCCTGATAAGGTGATCTTGAGTTGTATAAAAATTCAAGGTGAACAGCCATGGATAACAAGCCAATAAGCAGCATCTCTCTCCTTGGCCTCTGCTTCAGTTCCTTTCTACAGATTCCTGTGAGTTCCTGCCCTGACTTTCCTTCATGGTGAACTTTAGGCTGTAAGATGAAATAAACCCTTTCCTCCCCAAGTTGCTTTTGGTCATGGTGTTGATCACAGTGACAGAAAACAAATAGGACAAGCAGAAAAACATTCTTTTGCATGGAATATTGGAATGGTGGCCAGGTGTGACCAATGTCAAATCCTTCTCTTATGTCTCCAATCCAAGCATTTTTCCATTCCTGGAAGTGTGACTTAGAAAACATGAGCCAGAACAGGTCCAGTCTTGTATAGGCTACCAGGCTAGGTAGCTCTCCTAGGGATCCTGGCAAGTCTAAGTATGTTCTAGATGAAAATGAGGCTCCTCACCTTTGCCTTTCCCCTTCTCTCTTCCCAGAACTGGCCTTCATGCCCATGGAAAGTCATTGAGATCCACCCTCCAGTCCCTGGAGATGTCTGGGAGTGAAGCTTATCTCTTCTCAGAGTAGACAGGTCTCAGTCCCTGCTTTCTCTTCTTTCCATAGCCCTTCTAGCCAGGAAGTACTTGAAGATGGTTTCATGACATTTCTGAGACTGGCTTACTCTAACTTCAGGTTAATGTAGCATTCCTTTCCCTAGTATCATGTCAGAATCCCTTGCCTTGTCTGAGTCTGTTTGAAGATTGAGACTCTTGGAGAATCCAAAGACTTATTCAGTTGTAGAATTCTTTGGGATAGAGATCATATGTTACATCCTGGATTCTTTTCCCCAGGTTCAGGGAAAGTATCAGTCCCAGTATGCGGACTGAATTCTGCAGCCACCTCAACCCTATGGCAGCAGGCCACTGTTCCCTTCCCAATCCAGGCTTGCCTTTGCCTGCCTCCACCTTGGAAGTGGTCAAGTGGACACATGTGCTCAAGCTTACATGCACCACATCTGTGCCAATAGGTTAAATAAGTGCTTAAGAAAAAAAAAACTTTGAGACAGGACCTCTTTATATATCCCAGACTGCCCTGGGCTTCAGTATTTAGCCCAGGTTGGCCTTGAGTTTGAAGCAACTCTCCTGGCTCAGCCTCCCAAGCACTGGGATGACAGATGTATGTCGACATGCCCAGCAGTGGTAAAGCTTCATGCCTTCTCACTGTCTGTGTGATTTACCGAAATGGCTGGGAGCACATGCTTGAGACCCAAATATACAGGCGCTGGGCACATTCTGTCTGGGACTTAGACTCCCCTGCTTCTCTATCTGTAATCTTCCTTATTTTACAGATGTTTCTGAAACTTCTTCCACTCACTAAGTAAATAGAAATAGGACGTTTACTGGGGCCATGTACTATTCTAAGTCTAAACTGAATCATGGTAATACATGTAAAGCGCAGAGTTCTATGCTGGACATGTGGCAAGAGCTCAGGCAATAAGAACTTCGTCTCCTTCATTCACATAGGAACAGCCACTTGACCACCTACTGTTCACTTTGTACTCTTAGAAACATTTAATCCTTGTATTCCTCACAACCCTTTGAACTGGGTGTTATGTTTAGCATCCTCACTTTACAGGGTCGAAAACTGAGACACAGAGAGGTGACATAAATGATTCCAGGCCACACAGCTAGCAAATAACCTGTCTGGCCAATAGTCAATACTTGTGACATCTTCAGCATCCCATCTGTCTTTACTAGAACATACAGCCTGAACTCACAGCCCCACAGCTGTAAGAGCAATGTATGTGCTCCAAGATACACACATCGTGCACAGGCACACCATGCTGTAAGCACCATTGCTCTTATTTGGTGTGCTATGCACGGTGGCCGTATGCCGTCCCTAGAATTGTGAAATGGGGCACCAGCCATATATTTCCAGCGTTTCAATCAGCCAGAGCCCAGCTGCCCAGCCCCTACTCTGCATGGGCCTGCCCTGTGGCTGCTGGGTACACAGCAGGTGTGTGCACTCTGTCTCTTACAGTCACATTCCTGCTTCAGCTCCCATGGCCGTGAGAGTGTCTGAAAGGGAAGGAATGCTATCTGTAGTTGGAGGTTGTGCTGTATGGTGGGCAAGGTCAGCCGGGAGGGGTGAGGGAAGGGATAGCTGTGGCCAGAGACAAAGGGCCGGGGGGAGGTGAGAAGAGAGGCTGCAGCAGCGGGAGGAGGAGGAGGAGGAGATCTTGATAAACCATGCAAGGTTGGAGAGGGGGATGTGGGGACTGGACTTGCAAGAACTTTCTCAAGCCATAAATTTTCACTAGCTGCCTAAAGCCTGGAGCTTAGAGGCCAGAGGCCGGAAACTTGATCAAGTCCTGAGACAGTCAGTCTCAGGAGCAACAGAATCAGGACTCAGGCCCAGATGGAAGGAGTAGACACTGGGCTGCCCATCCTTCTGGGTTCAAGCACCCTGAGCCATGTCGCAGAGGTTATGCTGGAATATTAACTCCCTGGGCTGTTCTATGTCTGTCTGCTGATGTGCCCATTTATGCGGTTCTGTGACTGAGTATACACAAGGTTTAAAAACAAGTGTCCAAGTCTGACTCCCCAAATTATCAGCTGTGTGACCTTAGGGTTGTTATACACCCTTTGTCTCTTAGACTGCTAATGGAGATCATTGTCACCTCATAGGATTCTAGGGCTGGGCTGATAAAATGTATGAGGCAGACTGAACAGAGAACCTGACACCAATAACTGATCAACAGCCAGAGCTGTTGTTGCTGTGATGAACTCATGAGCCCAAGTGCACCCCAAATTCAGGTGCAAGAAGCACGCTGGGTTGGTTGTCATGCCTGTGCCTCTTCTGTGGCCCTGTCTTCATCTGTGAGCTCAGATGGAATTGCACTCTTCCTGAACACTGAGCCACCCACCGAGGTCTAGTTCGCAGTCCAAACGCTCAGCTCAGTTTGTAGTAGACACACATGATGCAGGCATACTTTTGTACAAAGCACTCATACATATATTCACACATGTCTGCACATATCTGCATGCATGTGTGCATTCACACACCTGTACCTGCACACTACATGCTCCCACGCATGAGTGCATGGGTGCAGGCACCTCTGCATGCAGTCAGGAACACATGCCTATTTGTAATTGAGATCTTGAACAGCCCTCTGCCCCACTCTGGGATTCAGTTTTTCTTGTAAGAACAAGGAGAACAGGAATTCTTATTTTAGCCATTGAACATGGGTCTTGAGCACAGTGAATGTAAATATTGCCTGTAAAAGTCTGTAGTAACCTGGAAAGCTCTGCACAAACTGAACCATTGGTCCTGTCCACTGTGCCTCTAAATACCCCAATCTGTCTTCTATACCCCATCCCTCTAGCCCACCCCACTAAGCACGTTTCCTGTGGACTCTTGGAGTGGCTTCCTCACCGTATGCCCTGTTTCCATCTTTACCACACTCCAGACCACTGCCCACCCTGCCAGGATGTGCTTTTATAAACATGCCACCCACGAGCTACCCTTTCTCCTTTGGCACTTTCATTACTTTGCATTCCCTTGTGTTCATAAAGTATTCTGCAGAGTTCAGGCTCTGTAGCTACATTGCCTAGGTTCCATTTTACTTTTGCTATCTAACAAGATCAGCACTTGTGGTTGTGGACAAATACCTTTGCTTCTCTGAACCTCGGTGACCTCATCTGAGCAATGGGATTAATATGTTTCCTTGCCCTTAGAGTGACTAAGAACACTAGATGAGCTGTGACCTGCAACACATGGAAATGGGATTTGGCATATCATGAATATGATTTGGGCACAGAACTAATTCCCAAACTCTCTCTGTCTAGTTTCTGCAAGCTGGAAGCTTCAGCTTGAACTCCTCTAGGACCCCAGGTCAACTTTCTTTGGTGGAGATACCCGGGCATGCTCTATCAGTGCTCACCCCACTACTGCTTATCCAGTGAACCCACGCTCTTCAGAAAGCTCCATGGGGCAGCCATGTTTGTGTCTGCTCAGAAGGTCCAGTGCCTGCTAGATAGCCCTAAGTCCTTCAGAAAGACTGACAGTTTTAACATGCTCTGCACCCCGAGGACTGTAGCTTCGGGAGAAGCCCTGTCTTTAGCTTTCTCATGTGACAGGAAGCCAGGAGTTTGGCAGAGAAGCATCAAGTGGACCTTGCTGCAACACCTAGTTAAGTATTTCTTTTTTGTTTTTGTGACAGGTACTCACTATGTAGCTCCAGCTGGCCTTACACCTGGTATGGTGCCCAGGCTGGCATTGAACTCACAATCTTCCTGCCTCAGCTTCTAGACATTAGTTTGTTTGTTTGTTTTTTAACCTAAAGGGAAATCCTTGCTTTACCAAATTCAATCCTGATTCAGGTGCCAAAATCGCAGAAAAATCAAGGTTGGAAAGGAGATGGGCAGGAGCGTTTCTTGAGTGCCCAACTTGGGCTAGAAGAACGCTGTTCAGTGTTTTCCTCTTGTTGGTCTTTGGAGTGTGTGGATGGGCCACCCAGATTCATGCTATCCCAGATTGACTCCCTGGAGTAAGAGTAGCTACCATTTCCCATGCTCTCCCTCCAAGGTAAGGCCAGGTACCAACCCAGGAACCCAAAAGGTGAAGAAAACCCAGACTGGAGTGGAGGCAGAGACTTTGGGAACTGATCCTGCAGAAGGGAACGGGACAAAGCTAAGGACACGGGAGGGAGGAGGGAGTGAGAAGGAGCCGGAAGATGACCAGTCAAGAAGTATAGATAGTCTTTTTGGTCCCTCCTCTGACTGTGCCTCCCTGGCTGGTGCTGGAGTAGAGAGACTGAACAAATACATGAAAGCAGCCGCATACTGTAGGCAAGGAGCTGGCAGGCCTGGAGCCAGCCACACCCACATCTCAGGCAGGGTAAGGCCAGGCTAGCTGCCACTTTGGTGTGTGTGTGCTGGGGGGTGGCACTGGTGTTCTGGGCAGCAGTAGAAAGTGGGTACCCGCTGCCACCAGCTCCTGAAAAGGAGCCCCTTTCAGCCCTAGTCCAGTGCTGCCCTCTCTCAGAAACAGGGGAGGCTGCCTGCTACTGTCCCCAGAATTCAGGTCTCTAAGCCATGCTGAGCTCACCTTTGAGTGCCTTGTCACTGGTTCCTGTTCCCACATGCAGCTCCTGGACATAGTTACTTTCTCATCAGCCACGGGAACCTCATGCTCTTCTCAGAAGCACAAGGGAGGTCACAGTCGCCGCCTCGAAATCAGATTTAATTGCTTTTAAATTTTGCACAAGTCTATATGGTATTTATCTAGAGCAATGCGTTTCCTCCCATGCCCCCTGCCCTCCAGTCTGTCTCCTTTGTTTCCCTAGATAATTTCGCTTCTACTTTCATTTTATCTATGCATATGGGATTTTATTTTTAAAGGTCTGCCATAATATTTATTATTACTTATTCTGTATGGGTTTTTTTCCCTGTATTTCATTTCTTTCTATATTTATTGTAATAGCGTCGATGGAAATCATGGCTCAGCACAGGCCAAGCAAGTACTCCACTGCTAAACTGTTGTTCTAGCCAAGTAACTTCCTTTCAGGATAGACAAGTGACACTGTGAAATAACAGGTGACTTTTCCACAGAACTGGACCACAGACTTGATGGCTCTGATCTTCTATATTTTCTAGACACCCCTCTGGGCATCGAAAGACCCTTTTACAGGGGTATCCTAAGATCATTAGAAAACACAGAGATTTATATTATGGTTCCTAACAGTAGGAAAAAATCACAGTTGTGAAGTAGCAACGGAAATAATTTCATGGTTGGGGGTCACCACAACATGAGGAACTGTTATTAAAAGGTCGCATCATCAGGAAGGTTGAGAACCACTGCTCTAGAGGAAGGACTGAGGTGTCAGAGGACCTCATGGGGCAGAAACACACAGCCATGCCTGGAAAACACCATGTGATATCTAGCAGGGGTTGTCACCACAAGAAGTGACCTCAGGGGTTAGAATCAGATACTGATCTAGTTCCTCATTTGCCTCATGGCTGCCAGGAAAGCACTCTACCACTGAGTTGCATCTCAGCCCACTGTCCAGGAAAGTGGAACCCAAAGGAAAGGGCTTAAACTTGCCTGGAATCACATCTAGTAGGTAATGAGAAATAACAGAAATGATAATCTAGATGCTCATGTCTTGTGGGAGTTCTAAGGTGCTTCAGAAAGGCCTTTGACATTCCCATGCCAAAATATCAGTTTGAACCTCCGTTTGATGTTTTGTTTGTTTGTTTCTGTGAAGCTAGGAGATTTGGAGTGGTACTAGCAAACTCATGCCGATACCTCCCACCCAAGCCATGCCTGCTCTGAGGACCAGCAGATGAAAGGGAAGCAGCACATCATGGCTCAATGTGGCTTCTTCAGAGCAGTGGCTCAGAGGGGAACAGAACATTGAGCCACTGACAGAAGGGAAAAGGGCTACCTGTGTGAAGCTTACTGTCACACATTGCCTTGATCCCAGAGGGCTTAGGTCTCTCTGTACCCAAGGTGGCAATCCTGGTTGGGGAGACCTTTGCCTATGTCTCTGGGCTTGTGAGAGCTAGGCCCCCTGGGGGCATTCCTTTGAACTCTATTAATAAGGCAAACTGAACTGAAGCCCCTGAAAATCTTTGCCAGATGTCCCCAGCCCAATTCCCACACCTAGAGAGACATCTGCCTAGCTGGCTCACAGGGAAAGAGGTGGGTTAAGAGGGCCAGCCAAAGACCTCAGGACTTGTTGCCTCAGTAGGCATTGCCCATCTCTCAGAGCCCACTAGGAGGGAAAACTGGCACTCAACAGCCACTCTGTCCCACAGCAGAGCCCAACCAGGAGATTGTCCCGGTTAGGCCAGTCCAGGCCAGCTTCATACAGGCCTGAGGAGGTGACAACCCTATCGACCAGCTCCTCCCGGCCCCCCATTTACATCTTGATTACATTCCTTGGGAAACCATCCAGGCCGCATTCCGCCTGGCAGGCTGCTGGGAAGACCCACAGAGCACTATGGCAACGCTGGAGGGGCCTGCAGGGCCTGCCGGCCAGCAAGCAAGAACCACCAGGTTGAGGAACCTCCCTCATAGGGCCAGCCTGGATTCCTCAACTCCACCAACTGCAGCCTGCCCTACTCCATCTGGAATGTCCCTGCCTCAGCCTGACTCACCTCTGTATCTTCAGCCAGCCCTCTGCAGGGTGCATCACAGAGCAGAATCCAGTACTCCTTGGCCTAAAGCCTTCAAGGCCTCCTCTTGGTTTCATCTTTCTCCAAAGCCACTTCCTCTGGCTTAAACGGGTGTGAGGTGAGCAGTGGCGGGTGGGGAACTGCCACTGTGGCCTTGGATTGCCTCTTCTAGTTGTCTACCAGGACTGTGGTGGACAGCTGACGTTCTCATCTCGTGGAAAATGTCCTTTATTGGGACCCCACGGAGTCACAGAGAACACAAAAAACAAGCAATAAGTCCCATACACTGTTTCCATTTTCCTAATTTGGTAGGAAATACTTGACTACTTGTGGAACCCTAAAAACACATCCACAGATCCTTCAGCTTCTTAAGACATCAGAAGCCCTCTCTAACATCCCTCTCCAGGCAAAGGAAGGAACCTTGCTTTGCCCTTGTGTGTCTACATGCCCACAGACCCCAAAGAAAAGTCAGAGTGCAAAGAGAAGCAGCTGATTAGGCCCCCACCCCCTCCAGCTCCGACAGCAGGCTTAAGCTACAGTAAATAGCAGCATAGTACCCATGCCCTGTACACCCCTCCAGTCCTTTCCCCCTCCTGTCTCCTCCTTTCCCCTCTTCCTCCCTTCCTTCCTTCTCTCCTCTTTCTTCTGTCCTTCCGGTGCCATTTTAGCAGCAGAAACCTTGCTGGGAGACCTTCTGTGAAAGCACAGCACTGAAGTAGATAACAAATCTGCTCTTCTGGAGGCATCTTGGAGCACTTCAAAGAATCTCATTGAAGAAACAGTTAGTCAGCTGCAGCTACCTATGAAGAGCTGCCAGAGCGTCCATTTAGCATGCATCCCTTCCGCCCTCTCCTCTCTATTCCCCTCTACTCTCTCTGACCTTCCCCTCTCTTCCTTCCTCCCTCCTTGCCTTGCACAGTGCCCATGGACCTTCCTTACAGAGCCCTCAATTCAATGCAGTTCGTCTCAGCCTGCCCTCAGGAGTGGGCAAGGGCCTCATGCCAGTGCTGGGCTGTAATTTTAGGTCCATGGCTTGGCCAGACAGTGCTTGCCAGTCACATGAGCAAAGTCCCTGGAGCCAGGCATTCCTACCCAGTCCTTTAAACTATAATCAAGGCGGGGGTGGTGATACCAACTCCAAAGGGGCACCCAAGACATTTTGTTGTCTGCGGGGACTAGAGAGGGTCAACAATATTAGGTATAAACACATCTCTGTGTTCAAACTCCTCCGCTCCTGATGTACGCAGGGACGAGGCTGTGGTGGGAGCTGTACACTGGACTCCTGTTTAGAGGCCAGCACCTTCGAATGTACCATGCTCCAATGGAACTCTCTAGAAAGGACCCACAATAAGGCCCTGTTCAGCTACAGACAAGGAAAACAAGGCCAGTGAGGGGCCGAATGCCAAGATCTGAGCAGGGCTCCAGAATCACCTGGACTGCTCCTTTGGGTGGCTGACATATGCCAGGCACGATGGTAAGCACTGGGCACTGAGGAGACAGCTGGAAACAAACACAATGTGTCTCCTCACTGAGCTGTCAGCCAAGTCAGGGGTGACAGATAAGAAACAAAGTGGTTACACAGAATAGGAGGGCAGAAAGAGAAGAATTAAAGTAAGGAAAGGGCGTGGAGAAGGCAGGGTGGAGGGAAGGGGACTGGCAAGAGGGTTTCAGTGGGAAGATGAAGCTAAGGCAAGGCTTCAAAGGGTGAAGGGGTTACTTGCACATCTCTCCAAGGGAAGAATATTGCAGGTAGAAGCCACAGGGAGTACAAAGGCCCTGAGGTGAGGACATATTGATATATTAAAGAGAACAAGGAGGAGGCCTGGCTAGCTGGCTGAAGGGATGATGGTTCAGGATGAGGGGTAAGAACTAAAGAATCCTGCAGGGCTATGAGTGGCCATTGAAGAACTCCTACATATGCTGTGTATGATAGGCGCCATGGTAGGGTTTGGCACAAAAGACGGCTGTGATCTGACTGGGTGCCAGTAAGACACTGTTGGCTGCAAGGTTGAAAAGAAAGTGTCTGGAGGCTTCTGTGCTGACCCAAGAGAAGGCTAACGTGGGCTTAGAGCCGTGGGTGGTGTCTAGAAGTATTTTGAGCACAGAGCTCAAGGGATAAAAAGTGTGTGGGAGGAGAACAAGACGCTTTGGTCTACACAGCATGCCCAGAAGCTGAGTGGAGGGCGGGGCTACAGAGCTGGGGAGTCAGGCTCAGGGCTCTTGGAGCTCCCAGTGCAGAGGTGCCTACTGGGTCCAGTCATGATATGCTGCTGCTGTGTGAATGAATACAGTGGTCCGGTAAGCTGGGGCGGCTCTCAATACAGATGTTGAAGAAACAGACTGAAACCAATTGATAGGCTGGAGAAAGTGACCAATATATGATCAAGAGTCCTGAAGAACACTGGGTAAAAGCAGAAGCAGGAGGCTTAGGCTGGGGGTAGCCTTCTGTGGCGAAGTCATAGACTGCTCCTCTCTCAAGGCAGCACAGAAACTGCAAGCCGTCCCATCCAGGCTAGTCTCTTGGAGGAATCCTGCATGCAGCTGTTTCTCAGTCACTGCCTAATTTGTGAGTTAATTGGTGACCATGGGAGGAACACCTTCTGAGAGTCTGAAGCCAGGCCAGCTGGGAGACAGGGCTTCCAGGGTAGAAACAGAAAGGAGAATAAGTAACTATTACTGGGGGACTGAAAACCAGGGCCTGGGACCTGGGTTACCATGAAAAAAGTGGCTAGGTTTTCCATCTTCTCTCTCTCTCTCTCTCTCTCTCTCTCTCTCTCTCTCTCTCTCTCTCTCTCTCTCTCTCTCTCTCTCAGACAGGGCCCACATTCTCCCTGTCCTGGCCATCTCCAGGGGCTCAGGTTGCTTCCACTCCCTGAGGCTGTGGAAGACAAGCCTGTGGAGTGTGGGACTCTGCAGATCCTGCCCAAGGTTGACAAGCTTGCACACAGATGTGTGGAACAGGACCCCAAGGCTGCTGCCTGTGGAAGAGCAATATTGGTCACTTAACATGGAGAAAGGAGCTCAAGGCCTTGGGCCTATGCCTACTTCAAGATGACTAGCTCTGATACTCAGGCCAGAAGGATCCAGAAACCTCATGGCCATCTGTTGTTTGATCTACTAGTACAGTACAGTAAACCCATGGAGGAGGGTACTGTTGAACCCCTTCTGTAACCCCACAACTCCACCTTTTTATGTCAGAAGGCCAATTGGTTCTGACAGACCCCAGAGGCCTGGTGCCCACAGCAATAATAATAACCTTTCTGAAGACAGGCACTGTGCTAGACTCTGTACATATGAGTCCTTTGAAGTCAATGGCAAGCCTATGAGATATCCACTATGTGTGCAACTGTCGTAGAGATATGGAAACGCATCCTCAGAAAAGTGAGTTCCCTGCCCAGGGGATATATACTACTAGGAAGATGCAGAGCTAGGATTTGAACTCACCAAGGAGCATATACCTATTTTAGTTAAAGGAGGTGTTTAACTGCGACCTCAGAGTCACATAGCCAAGGCTGCCTAGCTCCTCTGGCAGGGAAGAGGAGAGCAGGATAAAGCCCTCCTTTCTGGCACTTTCCATTTCTCTGTTCCTATCTACTCCACTCCTCCCCACCTTCTCTTCTTCCTGTTTACCTCTGCCCTCTTTTCTGGGGCCAAGTGTCCTCCATCTGCCAGATCAGAGAAGCAAAGCTCAAGGCTGGAGGTTCTAAAAGGGAAATAATTTGGTTTAAGGATGAAGGACAGTGAGGACCACAGAGGGGTGTCGTGGGGAAGGAAGATCATGCTACAGGCTTGGGCAGAGCCCCCTAATGCTGCAATGAGGGTCTGACCTGGCTCCAAACCACTGTGGTCTGGCTCCTTCTTGTTAGCAAGGAATGATGAATTTGAGAAATTACTGGAAGGATTGGGGGAGACAATGAATTTCCTCATCCACATTCAGGGAAGGTTTGGAGAGGCCCCAAGTCCCATTCCTTAACTCTCGTGCCACACCTTCTTTAACTCTAGCTGCATGTCTTATCTTCTCTAGTCCTGCCATCTATGCGATGACACCCCCTAGCAACATAGAGCTCAACTGGGGCTTTTCTTGGGAAGCAAGGGAAAAGTTACTTTCCTTGCTCTTGCTTAGACAGGGTTTCACTGTGTAGCCTAGGCTAGCCTCAAACTTGTGATCCCCCTTTAGCCTCCCAAATACTGAGATTGCAGCCATGTGGCACCGCATCTGTTAGAAGGACCTTTCTTATGCAATTCACAATCCTGCTGGCCCATTTAATATGTGAGGAAACAGAGGCTCAAAGAGAAGTAGCTTGCCCATGATCCCACACACAGTGTATGAGTGACAGGGCCTGGCTTCCAGGAGTTCTCTCCTGTCCACCTGTCCCCCAGAGGGTGAACTCTGGGTAATATGCTTAGTCTGGCCCTCAGAGTTGTAAACCTACTATGACCTTGGATGGAGGGTTTTAAAAAATCATTTTTTAAAGTTAGCAGACACAGTAATAAGCTTCATCATGGCATTTTCTTAAGTATATGCCATTACACTTTATTTTTCCGAGCAGAGATTTAACCAAAACTGTAGAACAAAGCCTGTTGTGCTCAAGTCTGGACTCTTCTGTTTACTGCGAGGCTCTGTGCAGCCTCAACATTCTATGCACTTAATTTCTTCATTTTTTAAAGCAATGGGGGTGATGGCACCTCCCACGGGCTGTAAAAGTCATGTGGGGAGGGAATGAGCCCTACCATATAAACCACGGAGAACAATACCTGGCCTGTCAGAAATGTTCACTCAGTTGGGGTTCTTTCCATGGCTCCCCCTTCAAGCCCTAAGCCTGCAACTCATTCTGACATGACCAACCTCAGGCCCACCCTGCTAGCTTCAACATCGGAGACTTCTCTGACCCCATCCCTGCAGCCCTTTCCTGCTTACTGTGGTCCAAGCCTGATTTTCCGTCCTGATTCTAGGCACAGATTGATAGTGTTACCGGTACTCAACTTTGCCAATCCCTGCTCTTGTCACTGGGTGACCTTTCTAGTGCCTGGGACCTGTACAGCTCCCAGAATCTCTCTGCCTTGCCTTTGTTGGTCCCCTTCAGGATTGGAGTCCACACTACTATCCTAGCTCACCTGCCACGTTCTGTTGTTGTTTAGAATCATCTGCCACTGGTATCATCTGGTCATGGACCCTTTGACTGTTGCTATGACTTCACATGGGGCTACAGACTCCCAGAGCTCCATGGATGCATCCTTCACCCACCCCAATGTCAACTGTCATCATACCTCTCCAGACAGCCTGCTCTGCTAAGGAACAACTCAGTGTGCATTCTGTCCTGTCTGTGGAGAGTAGATGAGGCAACCTAGAAGGAGCAAAAAGAAGCCAAGGGGTTTCTTTGACCAAGAGCAATGGCCCAGTGAGCATACAGAAGTTCTGTGTGCTCCTAACCCCCTGGCAGAGGCTCTGTAACAGCTACTTTGCTCCCTTACCTCCACAGCCACCAGTCCCTGGAGAGGAGAACTAGGCTCTAGTTTGTGCTTGGCTCCAGCAGGCAGGGTCAAGTCACATCCACACAAGCGCAAGAGGGGAGAGAAGAGGGAGGAGGAGGAAACACAAATGGAAGAGCCCAGCAGTGAGGCTCTGGCTGGGCGAACAGGGAGGGAGGGAGGGGAAGCCGGACCCAGGGCTATTTCTGTACAATAATACAGGGGAAGAGGGCCAAGCTGACAGGACAGTGATTAGTCTTCAGGGAGCAAAGGCGAAGACTCTGCCGGCGAGCCCAGGGCTGGAGGAGCTGGCCCGGGGCCCAGTCCGGTGGGCTGGAGCAATGATTTCAGAGGCCGGGAATCTGAGGCGAGCTGGGCCCAGGGACTAGGGAGCAGAGAAGGTGGGAGCAGGGTGAGGGGAGCCAACCATCCTGCCTGCTCCACCTCCAGCATTGGAAGCTGGGAGGGGGCGGGGCTGACTTGCCCCAACTGTCAGTCTGCCACTGTGGGGTTATCAGGCTGTGGGCAGGGGCAGATTTTCTGAAATGCACACTTCCTGGGCTCTGGCCTGTGAGGGAGATGGCGTGAGAAAGGGCCAGAAACACAAGGCTCGGAAACCTCGGGGGAAGAGTCAAGACTTGGTTTTCTTTCCCACGGGATTTACAGTCATGGGGTCTGGGAGAGGGAGTGTGAGAGGGTCAGGTCAGAGAGAGTGACAAGGAGATCACATTTCCCAAGGGTCCTTGCTGCTGTGCCTCTTGCTACATGTTAGCACACTGAAAGTGCCTGAAGAGCAGGTAAGGTAGGAGTGACCATGTTTGCTTTACAGCGAAGAAACAGATGCAAAGAGATGGTCCTAACATCATTCAGTTCAGAGAGGCAGTGTGCCCAGGTTGGTCAGGCTCTAAAGGCTTGTGTCCTTTGCACCGTTGCAATGGGAGGGACTCCATCTGGGACTCCTTGGTCTTGAATCTGCCTGTTCTCTGCCAGGTGCATGACTTTGGGGAAGCTATTTCACCTCATGGCTGTAGTTATTCTCATCTGTATGATAGATGGAACTGCAAATATGTTTAGATCGCACACTGCTGAATGCGGTGGTACTCAGGAGGCTAAGGCAGGAGAACCACAAGTTGAAGGCCAACCTGGGCTTTGTACTGAGACTTTGCCTCACAAGGTGGGCAAGATTGGGGTGTGGATTATTGGTGAAGTTCTTGCCTATCATGTGTAAGGCTGAGTTCCATCGCAACCACACAAAAGACTGCTGCGTGAAGTAAATCGGCTAAAATGCATAAGGCCTCTAAAACAGCCCTTGGCACTCACTGACTGCTGAGGAGGTTGCCTTGAGCATGTTGCCACTCTCTTTCGTAGGGCATTCCAGAGGGGGCAGTGAGAGAGAGGCAAGAGAGCTGTAAGAGGAAAACACAGTTCAGGGGGTCACTGCAACCCCTTAGAGCTGGCACCCTCCCACGTTTGGACAATGGTATCTAGAGTCTTTAAAAGAGGGGTAGTGTGATGAAACAATTGCACTTCTGGGAATTCATCCTGCGGAAAGAATAGGTCACGAGAGCAGAGACATATTTATCAGGATGTCCTCGGCCTGATTATTATAGCAAAAAGAAAAAGAAAAAAAGTGGCTTGACTAAAGGAATTACTGTGTGTCCGTGTACTGTGGCCACCAAAACCAAGCATGTCCCTCTAAAGCACCAATGCAGAAGGTAGTCAAGGCTGGGTCGAGACAGTGTTAGGGGCTCCATATTGGGAAAAAGAACCTATTCCTATTTATGGAACACTGAAAATTGCTTGGCAACGATTTTTTGAACATTTACTGCTTCTATTACTAGAAAGAAACAAGGAACAAAATGATTCCTCTTTTGAAAGCAAAAATCTTGAAGCTTTAGAATCTCTCTCTACCTGAAAAGGGGTCCTAGGTGTTAGGCCTTTAGGCAGGAGTGATCTCCCACCTTGCTCAGGAGCTAGCCCAGCATTTCAGACTCCTCGCTGCTGCTGCTGCTGCTGCTGCTGCTGCTGCTGCTGCTGCTGCTGCTTGCCAAGAAGCAGTGGTGGAGTGGAGAGTGGATGCATTAATGGAGTCAGTCAGACAAATGTGGACTTTCTCTGCTCCTAGAACAAAGCCTCCAAACCATCAGTGGAGGTGACCTTGCACAGCCATTCATTCATCTGTTCACTCAAAAATGATTTACTGAGCAATTACTATGTACCCAGACCAAGTGGTGAAAACACAGCAGTGTGCAAAAGTGACACAATTTCTTGTTCTCATGGTGGTTTCAATCCATAGCAGAGAGAGTATGATGGGGGGGGGGGCGCCAGGGGGAGCAGTTCACATCATGGCAGCCAGGAAGGAGAGAAAGAGAAAGATGGAGGGAAGAAGGGGATCGCTTGCTGTGGGTGTTCTTTTCCTTTATTCTGCTTGGGTATCTCAGTCAATGGGAGAGTGCCACCTACGTTCAGGTGGGCTCTTCCCTGTTGGCTAATCCTCTAGAGAAATACTCTCACAGATAGAGTCTGATCTGTGCTTTATGACTCTCTCAGGAGCTTCTCCATCCAATCAAGTTGGCAAGATTAACCATCAGAGTGTGTCACTGAAAACAGAGGAGATTGAGATCAACAGCTGGCCTGGGTGAGGAAGCCAGGCATGCGCACAACCAGAGGGCGCACATTCCAAGCAATTGCAGCGCTTCTGGGGTGGCAAGGCTGCTGAATGGGTTGAAGTATAGAAAAGAGGCCATGCAGGCTGCCAAAGAGACATGACAGGTGAATCTGGGAGGGGGGACACACACTAAAGCAGGGCTGGGTGGGCAAGCCATGGTGAAGCTTTGGATCTTATTCTAAGTGAAAGGAGGAGACAGAGCAGGGGTCTCAGCAATATGACAGAAATGGCTCTGAAACGTGACAGTCACTTGCCTACATTTTAGCAGAATCACTTTGGCTGCTGTCATACACATAGACTGATGTGGAAATAATTAAAAGGGAGAGGCAAGGAACCAGTTTAGAAGCTACAACAGGAATCTAGGTGATGTTTCTCAGACCTACTTGGCAGTGAAGAGTGAAACGAACTTTCCTTTCTGCTTTGACTGCTGGGCTCAGATTTCGCACCAAATCTAGAGTGATCTGTGGCAAGCATCCCACTTGAGTGAGATATGGCATGCGGTGTGTCCTCTGTGGGGCTACCCTTCTTCCCTCGTAAGACCATTGTGTGTGGTATTCACTACTGTACTCCTGCAGGGCTTAGAACAGGGTTTACTTGATTGGAGCTCAGCAAAGGAATGAATGTGGTGGAAGTACGGACAGGGAGTAAGGAATTCAACCCAATCGTGGGAGGAGAAGGGCGGGGATGGGTGGACATAAGTGATCTGCTCATTCAGCCAAGCCCAGAGGAACAATTCCTGCCTCAGAACATATGCGCAGGCGCAGACCAGCCCTTATCTCAGCCTTGCTGATGGAATTTGGGTGTAACTGTTCTTCCCATTGGTCATAGGAAAGAGAGCCTACTTGGGTAGGATTCCTCCCCTCTTAGAAGGGAAGCAAGTCCAAGAAAATGCATAGAACTAGTGTTCCTCTGTGGGGAACGGAATCCAAAGCATGGGCCCATCTTAGTTCTCTCTACATCACCCTTCTGGAACCCTCCTGTGCCTCCTGCAAGCTTCATTCTCATTTAATAACTCAGCACCTCATCTTCCCAATCTTTTCGTTTCCTTTCCTCTGCTTTCCCCTAAAAAGCACCTGTCCTTCGGTTCCTTGAAAATCCTTGCTTCATTCAGTGCAAATGCCCTCTTAACCTTGAAATGTCTCAAACATTTTTCCTAACAAGATTCCAATTCCCTGCAAAACATACCCCTGATGGCTGCAGTCAGCATGGGAGCTTTACTTTCCCTTTAGCTACAGGGCTGGGCGATTGACTGATTCTGACCATGGATGCCCTATGAGTAGTACATCCTGAACCACTAATACTGAGGCCCGGGGAAAAGGCTCATAAAGACTTACCAAGCATATTGCCACAAGATAGTAATCTTTTAGCGAGCATTGCATGGATTTAAATTCAAATGTGGCAGATTAAGCCAGTACCTCCAGTATTGCCTGCCAGCCCCTAGTCCCACGGAAACCTTGGTAAAGGGATCTGAATGTGTGTTGTTAAATGATTACATGTAGGATGAGCGTCAGCTAGGACAAAATGATGAGGGGTGAAGAGTAGACAGATGAGAGCTAGAGTTGGCTTGGCAGGGAGTGCAGAAGCAGGCCTCGCAGAAGAAGCATCCCGGACACTTCTGAAGATGATGGGGTATTAATGCTGACAGTACATGGCATGTCTGAAAGTCCTATAACACAGAATTGGCCTCCTTGCACCTTGCCAGAGCACTGGAAATTTGCTTTCTAGGGAGGCTGGACACAGAGGCAACAATCCTGCTTCCAGATTCTCTGGAGTAGAATCATCTCTACACTGAGCCACAAAGCCAATGCCCTCTTCCCCCAACTTGGCCACAGGAGCCAAGTACCCATGCTTCTCCCACGTCTCACCAGAGTGATATTTGACTGTTCCCACAAAAGCCAGAAAACTCACTGCCAGTTGAAGACTGCTGGATCTGTATGGAGATTTCCAATCCTCTTGTCAGTTCCTAACCCTTAAAAATGAATAGATAGCCAAAGACCACTAGGCATTTCAGGAAAGTCTTTAATGTCCAAGACAAAGGCCAAACAAACAGAAAAGCCAATTCAAAGGAAACAACACAGAGCAAGGCATAAAAGAAAATTAAGCCAATGATCATACTTTGGTGGCTTCAGCAACAAAGGTAACCTTGTACTCAAGCCGCATGCTGTGTGGCCACTATAGTGATGCTCTATGTCATCGTCAGGACTCCAGCTGAAGGAGCAGTTTTCTGTCTGGGATATCACTAGACTCATAAAAGAAGGAAGCAAGGTGGCAGAATGGTAAATGATTTGCACTGCTTCTGTTAAGAAATGGAATTTGTCACTTCAACTCCCATTTTTGCAGCCAAAACAAGGGACACATTCACATGTAGTGTCCAGAATGCAGGAAATATTTTGTTGCACAGACAAGTGAAGAGACAGAATAGCAAATGTCTCTACAAGTCCAGAATCTATCAGAATCCACAACATGGAGCAGAAAGCAATCCAGGAGGGGAATGGAGTTAATGAATTGCTGATGTGGTAACATAAATGCTAAATTAACTAAGTCAGCAAGAAGCTGGAGCTTTACAAAGGAAGATAAAGTTGGCAACAAAGGAGATGAACAAAGAACTAAAAAAAATACAGAAAGCTGAAAGAATGCACTAAGAGCTCCAATATATAACTCAAAAGATTACCAGAAATAAAAGAGACAGCTAGGAGAGAGGAGGAAGCATTGATGAACTACTTCTTCCAGGTGGAAAGACACTAACCTCTCCAATTCCTCAGAAGTGGAAGGCAAGTCCCTATTGCTGAAGATGCCAGATGCTTCAGATGCAGGACCCAAAGGCCCCTGAGTTGTAACTGACCTGAAGGTCTCTTCTCTGGAGATTAGCTTTCATACTACCAGAAGATATCACACAAGTTTCCAAAGGAGGGGAAAAAACCAACAATCTTGCCTAGCTAGTATGGTTATGAACCACAAAATGACCCTTGTGGCACAATAACCCTAAAGGGGTAATAGTGGTACCGATACCTTAGTAGTGACCAACAGCTTTCTAATTGGACTTAAGGCCTGCTCAACAGGAGGGAAATTATGTCTGTACTGGAATCCTAGTCAACTACCCAGGGGTAGTAAAATCATGGATTTTAGAGGAGAAGCTACAACTACTACTGCAATAACTACATTCTAAAAATACTTGTCTATATACCCAGAGATGAGTGTAGTCCTCATCCCTTATGGAGGAAACCTTTTTCCTTGCAACTCACAGGGACGTTACAGAAATCTACAACTAATCAAAGTGCAGCGTTATGGGGCCAGGTTTCAGTGGCTACATCTACAAAACAACTTACACCTAAGGCCTAGGGAACATTGTAGGAAAGGGGGCGGGGGTGTAAGAGCCAGAAGATGAGGGAGTTTGCTGTGAGATTGTGTCTCCTAATGTCAGAAGCTGAGCCCATAAATTATTACCAGCATGACTGCCTAAACATGAGCTGAACAAGGCTAACAGTAGACTTGGTGACATGGACAAGGAAAGCCCACAAGGCCTGAACCCTCCACAAAGAATGACAGGCAAGTAAGAAACGCTGAGAGCAAGAGAAATAGTAGTCTCCACGGAAGGGCATATCAATTGCTTACGTAATTAATACCAGTCCTGAAAACATACATACAAGTAACATTATACAGACTATAGAGTTTATATTTACCAAAACCTACACATAAACTTATATGTATGTGATAAAAATTAATTTAACAAGAGTCCATGGACATGAACAAGAGTAAAGAGGGGCACATGGCAGAGTTTGGAAGGAGGAAATCGGGAAGGGGAAACTGATGTAATTATATTATAATCTCAAAAAATAAATACATAATAATAAAAAATTCCTCTTGAAAAAATTGAGAGGACACAGCAAGCAGCCACCACTTGGGGTCAAGATGTCAAACAACAAGGCATATTTTGGTGCACTTTACTACACTTCTCAAAGGCATCCTAACAAGTTCCAAAATAGGTGCTTGCTAAGTCTCAGGAATCGGAGTAGTGCTGGTCGCGTTGCTACATGCCTGTTATCACAGCACTCAGGAGATAGAAGCAAGAAGATCCCAAATTCAAGACCAGCGTGGGCTATAGAGTGAGATTCTGTTTAAACAAAGCAAAATCCAGAAGGCATCAATTATGAGACAGAGATGCATTCATTAATTCACTAGCCAATGTTGATTGAGAACTTACTGTATGCCATGCACTGTGCCTGATACTAGGGATGTGGTAGGCAGCAGAGACGAGGCTGACTCTCACTGTGTAGGCCTTGTAATGGGACCTGAAACAGGCAGCAGAGAAGAAACACGAACACAAACATGCTTTCCCAGCAGACAGTGCTCTACAGAGGAAAGAGTGGCAGAAGGTGGGCAGCGAGGACTTCAGCTTGGTGAGTTGGGGAGGCCTCTCCGAGGACTTGAAATTCAAGTCAGTTACAACCCAGAAAGATTTGGGGAGAGAGGCAGTGTTTCAGACACTTTATGTGTGGCAGCAAGAAAGAAAGAAAGAAGGAAGGAAGCAAAGAAAAAGAGAAAAAGGAAAAGAAAAGAAAAAGAGGAAAAGAAAAGGAAAAAAAAGAGGGGTGTCAGAGAAACAGAAAGAGAGTAGAGAAGTTGCCAATCATCTCTCCCGATCTGTCACTTGGAGTTTAACTTTGTTTATGGTGTGTCCATTGTCATACAGACATTTCAGAATTCTGATGCCATCAAATGGACCAGTCTTTTCATTAAGAGGTTTTGCTTTTTGTGATGGTGTTAAAAAGCTTTGTCTGCCATCAATAATATAGCTATACTTTTCAATATTTTCTTATTATAGCATTATGTTTTGTCTTTTACATCTTCGCTTTCAGTGTGTATGTCATTTCATTTTTAAATGGTGTGAAGAAAGGACTTAAATTTTTTCCCAAATGGGTAGCCAATTGCCTCAATACCATTTATTGAATAGACCATTCTTCCCTCCACTGATCTGAAAAGCCGCCTTCATTAAATAACAGATTACCACATACACATGGATGTGTTTCTGGGCTCTATTCATTTCCATTGTTCTCTACCTCTCCCTGTGCTAGGTCTGATGATTAGGCCAGTAATCCTGCCTCCGGCCAAATTGGCTCTTTAGGGCCCTTGTCCATCCTGATTGGTCTGAATTTATGCCCTGCCCATTGTTACCTCCTCTGAATAGCGCTCTAGCGCACAGCTTTCCTTCCTGGAAATGTGTAAAATATTTTGATGTGTGGTAAAGCGAGTCTCCCTTCCCATTGTTCTTTCCTTTCAAAGTTGTCTCAGCTAGTCTCGTGCAGTTTCTCTCACACGTGAATTTTCTAATCAATTTGTCAAGTTCTGTGAAAACTCCTACTGGGAATTTGACTGTGATTGAATTAAGTTTATGGATTAGCCCTGGAAAAACTGATACCTTTACTATATTGAGTTTTCCCATCCTGGAACATACACGAATTGCCCTTTATTTCCAGCTCTTTAAGTGTTTCTCAGTAAAATTTTATAGCTCCTCTTTATATGTCTGGCACACATCTTCCTTGATTTTTTTTCCTTTAGGTATCTTACATTTCTGCTTTGTTTGTGGAAGGGAGCCATTTATCTATTTAATTTTCTCATTGTCTGTTGCTGCTTTCTATTGATGTGTTTCAAAAGAAACTTTGTTTGGTAATAGTTTTGAATTTATAGGAAAATTATGAAGGTAATATAGAGCTCTCATGTTCTTCCAACTTTACTTTTTCATTACAAACAATTCACATTACTGTGTTGCCTTTGCTACAGTGAGAGGACCAATATTATTATTAATTAACAGTCATCACTTATTCGTATTCTCTTACTTTTCTCCCCTTCCGACCTTTTATTTGGTCTGGGATTCCTTCCAGGAGATCACGTTGCATTTAGTTGTCATGTCTCCGTATCCTTCTCTTGGCGGTGGCAGTTTCTCAGACTTCACTGTTTTTGATGATCTTGACAGTTTGGAGGAACACTGCTCAGGTCTTATGTAGGATGTGCCCCAATGAGGATTCGTCTGATGTTTTTCTAATGATTTGACTGCGGTTATGAGTTGTGGGGAGAAAGTCCACAGAGGTTAGTGGCATCTCTGTCATGTCATATAAATGGATCTCTGTCTTGTCACATGAAGGCACTACAAGCAACAGGATGTGTCACTACTGATGATATTACTCTGGTAGCCTAGCAGATGTAGCATTTGCTACTTGTTTCCAATATAAAGTCATAGCCTGCTCTTCCAAAGTGCACTCTTTGGGAAGATTATTATGTGCAGTCCACACTTAACAGAGGGCAGAGCAACATGCCACCACATTGTGCGAGGAGAATCTCCATAGAGGCTTTGGGATTCTTGTGCTTGGGAGCTTTGTCTCTTCTCCATTTATGAGCTGGTTGAGTAATTGCTTTATATCAGTATGAACTCCTGTATATTTCCTACACCGTTGTTGTTTCCCAGATCTCTAATCTAGCATGTGGGAGCTTTCTGTGGTCCTGTGATTTTTCTCAACAATGGATTGGTTCTTTTGTTTTGCTTTTGTGACTTAATTTTTAAATACCCATTTACTTCATGACATAACAAAGCATCCCGGTCCTACTTAGCATAATTCCTAGTCCAGTTTTGACACCAGACAGTTCTTCAAGGAGCCCTAGTTCCTTTTATTGGGGAATGAGGTTAGAAGCCCAAATCTGAGTGTGGGGTGTTCATGTTGCTGTTGGGGTGCCATTGCTTCTACTTTCCTCATCTGATGAAGAAAACAGTATCTATGTGCATACCAACCTATGTACATACACACATCCAGAAATATGGCTGTGTGTAACCATCCACACCTGCATATTAAACTGTGTGAATTCATATTCATACCTTCAACTATACTCTGTCACCATTTGGATGATTCTAATCAGTTCTCTGTCATGAGCTGAATCTGAAATGTTCCCCATAGAATTATGTTCCTAATGCTCGGACCCCAGTCTGTAGTGTTATTTTGAATGTGATAGAGCCTCGGTGAGATGGGACATGGCTGGTGGAAGTAAGCTATTGGGGGAAGTCTTTTGAAAATTAGACCTATCTTGGACTTTGTTCTAGCTCTGTTTCTCGGTCTGCCCCCATATGAAGAACCTCCACAACACAATCTCAGCAGCATGGATTAAGCTGCTCTCGCTACCATGCCTTCCCCATCATGATGGACTAAAATGTCTCTGAAACCATAAGTTGTGTCAGTTTGGTCACAGTAATTCAAAATGACTAATCCACCTCTCTTGCTTATCTATATACTCTAACTCCAACAGTGTGATATCAGGTTCCCACTATCCAACATGTAGTCACCTAGTTTCAATTCCTATATGCATATACGGAGAGTGGTATCAGGAGTGTTAACCTGGGAAACCATTTAACATCCACAGTTCGATGTTTCTTTTACTCTGACTCTTAACTGTGCTAACTTCCAGGGTTACTTAAGCCAGTACACCCTCACCCTTCCCCATTCTTTTTGATAAGATTGTCTCATACACTTGCTGTGCATTAAATTGTGTCACATAGTGCATTCTTTCTGGGACCCCTGCTCTCCTAAGTGTTTTTAAATGTTTGTACACATTAAGTTCCCGCCTTATATTAGAAAGTTATGTTTTGTTTTTTTTTTTAAACGCAGTGTAATGCATTCACAACTGTGGCATTCTACAGGATAGTTTTCTCACCCTAAAACTCCCCCGTGCTTTACCAACTCATCTTTCCTCTTGAGACTTTTCTGCTATGTTATCATCACTATAGCTTTGCTTTCTCAAGAATGTCATAAAATTGGAATTATGCGGTATCAGCGAGTATCCTTGTTACACTGACTTCTTTCACCAGGCAGGATGTGTTTAAGCTTTGCTCATATCTCCCTATGACTTGATAGCACATTTCATTTAGCACTGAAAAACTTTCCATTGTACATGATGTCTAAATTTTTTTACATATAGGATACATATACTTGGTTTATATTGTATGGATATAGTATATATTCTTTTATCCACCTATTCACTTGGTAATTCAATCTGTTGTTACTTTCTGGTTCGTGAAATTAAAAAGAGGTGAATTAATTGAGCATTGTGGTACACACCTGTAACCCCAGTACTCAGGAGGTGGAGGCAGGAGGGTAAGTACAGCATCAAGCTTTTCTGTCATGCATTGTACTTTGGTGCTACATTTAAAAAATTCACCAATGGCTTGAAGTTAACATGACTTTCTCATATCTTTTCCTAGAGATTTTACAGTTTTTGTCTTTTATTTTGGTCATGATCCATTTTGAATTAGGTTTTGGGAAACTGTAAGGTCCGTGTTCAGGTTTTAGGTGTTTGATTTGACTTGGGAGTTTTTGTTTCTTTTGATTATGAGCATCCAGTTGTTTTCACACTGATTTTTAAGACACTGGATTGCATTTACCCCTAAATTAATGATCAACTGACTACATTTGCATGGGTCTACTTCTGGTCCCCCTATTGTGTCTATTGACTTCTGTATTTATTCACATAACTACCAGATTGCCTTGGTTGCTATCGGCTTCATATTCAGCAATGTGAGCCCTTCAAGTTTGTTCTTCAGTAGCATATTGGCCACTGTAGATTTTTCCTATCTATATATCTTAAGATAAATCTGGCTATATAAAATAGCTTGCCTGGATTTTAATAAAATCTTGGGACTAGAGAGCTAAAGCCTAGGAATGTAGCTCTGGAGTAGAGTGCTTGTCTAGCAAGGGAAAAGTTAGATCCTTAATAATAATAAAATGACTTTGTTAAATATGTAGGCTGAGTCGAGAAGCACTAACATCTTAGTAATATTGAGTCATCTGACTAATGAACACAGACTGTCTATGTCATTTAGATCTTTGATGTCTTCGGTTTCATGTTTTTTATTCCTCACGTAGATGTGTGCCTATTTTGTTAGACCTAGCTCATTTTGATACAATTGAAAACATATTTCCGATTCTAATTGCTTATTTCTGCTCTATGAGAAAGCAATTAACATTTGCATTTCAGCAATGCGTCCTGCACCCTTGCTGTAGTTACTCGTTTCGGGAGGGTGACCAATTCTTGGGTAACTTTTGCACAAAAAATATTGTTCTCTGTGAATGAAGGCAGTTGATTTCTTTGTTGTCAACCTCTGTACCTCTTATTTCGTTTGCGTGGTGTGACAACACTACCTGACACTGGCAGTGCAATGCTCAAATAAGAATGTTGGCAGAGGACATTTTGACTCTTCCCAGCCTTAAAGGGAGAAAACTTGTTTCTCATTCTTACATATGATATGAGCGTTATCAAATTTAGCAAAATATGTTCATGTTCTCCATTCATCTGACAAAGTCCTTTTCTATTCCTGACTTATTAAAGGTGTTTGTGGGGTGTATGTGTGTACACGTTCGTGTGTGTGCATATGCATGTGGAGGTTAATGGCAGGTGTCCTCTTCAGTCGTTTCCCATCATATTTTTTGAGATGCTGTCTCCCTCTGAACCTGGAGCTCACTGATTCCTCTAGACTGACTGGCCAGTGAGCTCCAGGGGTACTTCTGTCTCCAGTTCCACAGCACCTGAGTCACAGGCATAAAACACTGTGGCCAGTTTGCTTTCACGTGGGTGCTGTGAATGAATCTTGGCTATTCGTGCTTGTGCGGTCAACACTTTGCCAAGGAAGCCATCTCTTTAGCCCCTTGTGGAAAGACTGGATGATGAACGAGTACTAGATTTTTGTCAAGCATCAGTCTTGCATCAACTGATGCAGTCATTCAATTTTTCTTTAACTTTTGTCTGAGGCAGGATCTCACTATGTAGTCCAGGCTGGCCTCATACTCCTGGTCCTCCTGCCTCAATGCCCTAAGTGCTGGGATTCCAGGTGTGTGTTGTTGCACCCCTTCTTGCTGTGGTATTATTATATGATTTAAAAGTTGGAACCAGCAGTATATACATGAAATAAATGCCAGTTGCTCATGATGGACAATTCCTTTTAAACAGTACTGGATTCTATTTGCTGATATTTGCTGAGAATTTTTGCCATGGTGTCCTAAGAGATGTTACAGTTTCCCTTTCTCATTACATCTGCGATGCTCTGCTTTGATATTAGTGTAATGCTAGCCACTCCAAATGAGTTAGCAAGATTATCCTGTTTCTGTCTTAGAGAAAAGATTGCAAAACATCAGTATCATTTCTACTATAAATGTTTGTGATGAATTGGAATTTTCGGCTTTATTTTTTAATAAATATATGTCTATTCTGATTATCTGTCTCTCTGTATGGGTTTTTGGTATTTTATATTTTTCAAGAAATTTGTCCTTTTCATCTATTTTATTAAAAGCACATCATTGTTCCTAGTACTTCTTTTCCTGTTTTCCTCTTGTTTTTTGTTTTAAGGCAGAGTCACACTATGTAGCCCAGTCTGGCCTGAAACTCACCATCCTCCTACCTTCACCTTCTAAGTGCTGGGGCTACAGGAATGTACCACCTCACACAGCTTGGTATTCCTTTATTATAATATCCAAGGGGTCAATGGGGAGCACCTCTTTCATTTCTTATATATGGAATTTATGTCTTCTTTCTTATTTCTTGTTAGCTTGGCTAGAGATTTATTAATTTTATTGATCTTCTCAAAGATCCAGCCTTTGGATTTGTTAATTTTCTCTATTATTTGTTTTCTGCTCTCATTGATTTCTACCTTGATTTCATTATTTTCTTTTATTCTTCTTTGTTTAGGTTTAAATGAGTTCCCTATTTCCTAGTGTACTAAGGGAAAAACTTAGATGGTAGATTACAGATTTTTTTCTTTTTAACAATAAGTGTTTAATCCTGTAAATCTCCCTCTGAGTTTCACTGTATCTCACAGTTTTGAAGTTATGTTTTTGTTTTAATTCAGCTGAAAACACTCTTAAATTTCCCTTAAGACTTCTTCTGATCTATAATTTTTATTTAGAAATGTGTCCATATATTTAAGGATCGTCTGTGGATTGTTATCTTCATAGATACAATAAAACTGAATTTCCAGTAGTTCTAATGAATTCTGTTTCCTTTGGAGCTCTTAAGTAGGAAACACCATCACCTGCAAATAATAATTTAGATTTTACTTTTCAATATTTATACATGATAATTTCTATTTCACACTAAATTCCATTGAGTAGACTTTTCAGTACTTATCTTCATTCCCAAAAGAGAATGGTCCTGGTGGGCACTTTTGTCTTATTCTTGAGTTTGAGAAAGAAGGCATCTAATAGTTAACTACCAAGTGTGGTGTTTGCTATGTTTCTGGTTTCTTCCGGTATTCTAAGAGTTTCATTTTTAATGAGAAATAAGTATCTAATTTGTGTGTTTAAGTAATCCACTAAAATGATGGTGTAAGTATGTTTTAGTGACAATACAGTGAATGGTTTGATAGGTTTTTCTAATGTTGAGCCCAATGACATTTCTTAAGAACAAAGAGTATGTAACCTCTATTCTCAATGTTCTCCATGATATAAGGTATCTCATGAGTAAGTTAATACACACTGTATATTTGCATGCATAATATAGGACTTAAAGCCTAGAAAAGTACACAGTATAGAAGTATAAACTTTTTTTTTTTTTTTTTTTTTTTTAGAAATGGTTACATTTTTATAGGTTAGTTCCGTATGGTTGTGATTCTGTTAGGGTGCTATCACATTTCATTGCTATTTATTTATGGTGTTTTTATTGACTTGATTAGCTTATAATATTCCTTATGCACCCTACTATTTATGGTGTGCCACGAGGGCTTCTGTGAGTTAGAAAACTGCCCCTCTTTTTCTATACTTACAAACAATCCCTGCTACAAAGAACATTTTTCTGAATCCATTGCTTAGATTTGTATTGGTTTGATATTGTTGTATAGCAAATTATCCCAACTTCTAGTAGTTTAAAACAACAGAGTTGAAGTGTGCCTCAGCAGAATGTGCTTAACTAGTATACGAAAGGCCCTGGGTTCAATCCCCAGTATTGCAAAAAACCCACAAAAACCAAAAGTAACCAAGATCTCATGGTCTGTTTGTTGTTTTGCTTTGATTTCTAGCTTTTAGTGACAGAGTATCACTATGTATCATAGGCTAGCTTTGAACTCACTAGGGGGCCCAGACATGATGTCAATTTCTAGAGTGAAGAAAATAGTCATGGCTTGGCAGGCAATTCTGACTTAGGGTCTCTCACAGGTGTAGTCTAGGTCTGGGCGGGGCTGCTGACTTTAAGGAGTTCAAGTGGGTGCGACCCACTTCTGTGTGCACCTGTGGCTGTTAGCATGGTTCAGTTCGTCCTGTGCTTTTGCTTTGAGGATCTCAGCTTCTAACTGGACACTAGCCAGAGGACTCTCAGCATCTCAGCTCCATTTGGGCCATTCCATAGGTCAACTCAGGACACAAAGCAGCTTGCTTAACCAAAGCCAGTACAGGAAAACCATAGTGGCATGAAGCTGGCATGAAGTGACTTTCTTTTTGCAGCATAATCTTGAAAGGGACACACCACCACTTTTGCTCTTTCTAGAAACAAAGCACCCAGAAAAGTCCACAGGCAATACAAAAGGATGAACAGGAATAAGAGCTGGAGATGACTGTGGGCCATTTAGAGGCTATATACCACAATTCTTTTTAAAATTAATTTACTTGTTTATTCACTCTACATGCTGATCACAGCTCCTCCCCCCCACCCCATCACATAGCCCCTCCATCCATATCCCCTTTTCCTTTTCCTCTAAGAAGGTGAAAGCCCACTCCCATGGTATCCCTATACCCTGGCACATCAAGTCACTGTAGAACTAGGTGCATCCTCTCTCACTGAGGCTAGACAAGGTGGCCCAGTTAGGGAATCAGACTCCATAGACAGGCAACAGAGTCAGGGTAAGTCCCTGGCTCCAGTTGTTGGAGAACCCATATGAAGACTGAGCTGCACATCTGCTACACATGTGCAAGGAGGCCTAGGTCCAGTCAGTATGCTCTTTGGTTGGTGGTTCAGTCTCTAAGAGCCCCAAGGGTCCAGGTTAGTTGACTCTGTTGGTCTTCCTGTGGAGTTGGAGTTCCTATCCCCTCCCAGTCCCTCAATCTTTCCCCCAATTCCTCCACAAGATTCCAGAGGTCTGTCCAATGTTTGGCTGTGAATGTCTGTATCTGTCTGAGTAAGCTGCTGGGTGGAGCCTCTCAGAGGACAGCAATGCTAGTCTCCTGTCTGCAAGCATAACAGAGTATCAGTAATAGTGTCAGGAACTGGTGCTTGCTCATGGGATGGGTCTCAAGTTGGGCCAGTTATTGGTTGGCCATCCCCTCAGTCTCTGCTCCATCATCCATCCCTGCATTTCTTTTAGACAGGATACATTTTGAGTCTAACACTTTGTGGGTGCATTGATGTACCTATTGCTCCACTGGGGGTCCTGCCTGGCTACAGGAAGTGGACTCTTCAGGTTCCATATCACCAATGCTGTGCAGCACAGCTAAGGTCACCCCCATTGATTCTTGTATGCCTCCCCTATTCCAGGCCTCTGTGACACCTTACTGATATCCCCCTCTCCACCTGCCAGTCAATTTCCATCCACTCTCCTGACCCTCTCTTCTCATCTCTCCCTACATCTGATTCTGATTCCCCTCTCCCCCTGTTCTTCTCCCCATCCCCTCACCCACTCAGTTCCCTTCCCACATCCACCTCCGATGACTATTTTTATTTCTACTTCTGTGTGATATTCGAGCATCCTTGGTTAGCCCTTCCTTGTTATTTAGCTTCTTGGGGTCTGTGGATTGTATCCTGGGTATTCTGAACTTTGTGGCCAATATCCACTTATCAGTGAGTACATACTATGTATGTCTTTTGGGTCTGGGTTATCTCACCCAGGATATTTTCTAGTTCCATCCATATGCCTGCAGAACTCATGCTATTCTTGTTTTCAATAGCTGAATAGTATTGCATTGTATAAAAGAACTTCATTTTCTTTATCCATTCTTCAGCTGAGGGACATCTGGGTTGTTTCCAGTTTCTGACCATTACGAATAGTGCTTTTATGAGCACTATATGTCCCTGTGATATAGTGGGGCATCTTTTGGTATATGCCCAGAAATGATGTCTCTGGGTCTTGAGGTAGAACTATTCCCAATATTCTGAGGAACCACCAGACTGATTTCCAGAATGGTTGCACCATCTTGCAATCCCACCAACAATGGAGGAGTGTTCCCCTTTTTCTACATCTTCACCAGCATCTGCTGTTCCTTAAGTTTTTTAGCCGTTCTGATTGATGTAAGGTGGACTCTCAATGTCATTTTGATTTGCATTTCCCTGATTAATAAGGATGTTGAGCATTATTTTAAGTGCTTCTCAGCCATTAGAAATTCCTTTGTTGAGAATTCTCTGCTTAGCTCTGCACCCCAATTTTTAATTGGGTCATTTGGGTTGCTGGTGTCTAACTTCTTGAGTTCTTTATATATTTTGGATATTAGCCATTTGTCAGGTGTAGGATTGGTGACGATCTTTTTCCATTCTGTAGGCTGCTGTTTCCTTTGCCTTACAGAAGCTTTTCAGTTTCATGGGGTCCCATTTATCAATTGTTGATCTTACTGTCTGAGCCATTGGAGTTCTGTTCAGAAATTTGTTTCCTGTACCAATGTGTTCAAGTCTATTCCCTACTTTCTTTTCTATTAGATTTAGCATATCTGGTTTTATGTTGAGGTCTTTGATCTACTTGTCCTTGAATTTTGTGGAGGATGATAAATATGAATCTATTTGCAGTTTTACATACAGACATTCAGTTAGATCAGCAACATTGGTTGAAGATACTCTCTTTTCTCCATTGTATGGTTTTGGCTTCTTTGTTTAAAAATCAAGTGTACATAGTTCTGTGGGTTTATTTCTAGGTCTTTGATCTGATTCCACTGATTCACCTGTCTGTTTCTATACCAGTACCATGCAGTGCAGTTTTAATTACTGCTGCTCTGTAGTACAACTTGAAATTAGGAATGGTGATACATTGAGAAGTTCTTTCTTTGTAAAGGATTGCTTTAACTATCCTGGATTTTTGTTTTTCCATATGAACCTGAAAATTGTTCTTTCAAGGTCTATAAAGGATTGTGTTAGAATGTTGATGGTAATTGCATTGAATCTGTAGATTGCTTTTAGTAAGATGGACATTTTTACTATGTTAGTTTCACCAATCCATGAGCATGAGAGATCTTTCCATCTTCTAATATCTTCTTCAATTTCTTTCTTTAGAGACTTGAAGTTCTTGTCATACAGATCTTTCACTTGCTTGGTTAGTGTTACCACCAAGATATTTTGTATTATTTGTGCCTATTGTGAAGGGTGTTGTTTCCTTGATTTCTTCTCTTTTGTATAAAGGAGGGCTACTGTTTGTGATTTTATTAATTTTATATCCAGCCACTTTGCTGCAAGTGTTTATCACCTGTAGTTCTCTGGTAGATTTTTTTTGTGATGGGAGGGAGTCACTTATATATATTATCATATGATCTGCAAATAGCAGTACTCTGATTTCTTCCTTCCCAGTTTCTATCCCCTTGATCTCCTTTAGTTGTCTAATTTCTCTGGCTAGAACTTCAAGTACTATATTGAACAGATAGGGAGAGGGTGGACAGCCTTGCTTTGTCCCTGATTTTAGTGGAATTGCTTTAAATTTCTCTCCATTTAATTTGGTGTTTGCTATTGGCTTGCTGTATATTGCCTTTATTATGTTTAGGTATGTGCCTTGTATCCCTAATTGCTCCAGTCTTTTAACATGAAGGGGTGTTGGATTTTGTCAAAGACTTTTTTGTGATCTAGTGAGATGATTATTTCTTCCAGTTTGTTTATATGGTAGATTACATGGATGGATTTTTGTATATTGAACCACCCCTGCATCACTGGGATAAAGCCTACTTGATCATGGTAGATGATGTTTTTGATGTGTTCTTGGATTTAGTTTGTGAGTATTTCGTTGGAGATTTTTGCATCAACGTTCGTAAGGGAAACTGGTCTGAAATTCTCTTTCTCTGTTGAGTTTTTGTGTGGTTTAAGTATCAGGGTAACTGTGGCCTTATAGAGTGAGTTTGGCAATGTTCCTTCTGTTTCTATTTTGTGGAATAGTTTGAGGAGTATTTGTATTGCTTCTTCTTTAAAAATCTGGTAGAATTCTGTGCTAAAACCATCTGGCCCTGGGCTTTCTATGGTTAGGAGACTTTTAATGACTGCGTTGATTTCCTTAGGGGTTGTATCACAATTCTTAACGGTAGATCTTTGATGAAGCTTCCAATTCCTCTTTAGGACTTCTTTATTTTATTCTAAAATTATTTGTTATTACTACTACGACGACTACTGTTGTTGTTGTTTGTAACTGATGCGGGGGAGGGTATTCATATGCCACAACACACATGTGGAGGCCAGAGGTTCTGGATAGCACTTAGGTGACCAGATTTGTATGGCAAGCACTTTACTTGCTCAGTTGCCTCTTGACTCTCTTATTTTTTAATGAATGCATTAATGCTGTGCATTATCTGAGAACAACATTGGCAGCATCCCATTTTTTTTTTTTATATGTGGAGAGATGATTGGTTTTGAACTTTCAGAAGTTCGTAATTTTCTTTTTTACCTCTTTTATCCAAATTAATAGTGTGTGTGTGTGTGTGTCTCAAAAATAATTAAAGAAAGGTCATGAATTTGAAGGGCTGCGCAGAGGAGTTGGACAAGTGAGATGGAAGAGTGGAAATGATGTAAATATTCATGTGTGAGTTTCTCAAAAACATGTAAAAGTGCAGCTTTTGATTTATTTCTGGAGGCATACATTTCAAACCATATTTCGTTAATATATCATCATTTTCCTTTCCTATGGTTGTCCTGTGACTCTCTGTATTTGTTATCTTGAAATCCCCTTTCCTTGACTGAGCCAAAGCCTCCCCGTCACACGTTAGTTAAGTGCTCTACCACTGACCTATATCCCTGGCCCTCTTTAAAAATTTTTTTTAGGTTTTTTTTTTTTTTTTTTTTTTTCTGAGACAGAACCTCACTATGTAGCTCTGTTTGGCCTGAAACCTACTATGCATCCAGGCTGGCTGTACAGAGGCCTTCTTGTGTCAGCCTTCTGAGTACTTGAGCTAAAACTGTGTATTATGGGGCAGGAGAGATGAGTGCTTGTTTCTCTTACAGAGGACCCAGGTTTGATTTCCAGAACTCACATGGTGGCTCACAACTGTCTGTAACACCAAGTCTAAGAGTCCTAACCCGACTCTTCCGACCTCTGTGGACACCAGACACATACAGGTAAAACATTCATAAACCTAAAATACGGAAATCTGAAAAACTAAAAATAAAACCATGTACCACCACAGCTGACTCTTAGGCCTCTTTTTACCTTCAATCTTGAAACAAGGACTCTCTCACTACAGTGCCCAGACTGGCTTTGCACTTCCAAATCTCCTGCATCATTCTCCTCAATAGCTAGGATTATAGACATGTGCTACCAGGCCCAGCTAAGAATTTTTGAAAATTTCTATTGTAGCTTGATGCATTATAAATTTTTCTAAGTATTTGGTGTGTATTTGAAAACTCTGTGCCTTTGCTGTTCACCAAACCACACATATGTTCAATCTTACTAATTGTATCATTTCAATCCTGGTGTTCTTATTTAGTTAGGAAGTTATTATAGGAAACTGGCACGTGATGTGCTAATTTCTGAGGCAGGCATGTTTTACACCACTGTTATAAATTTGTTGATCTCTTCATTAAACCTATGTTGTAAAGGTTTGTTGCAAGGAGATCTTTGGTGTGGTGTATACATATATCAATTAAACGTTCCTATCCTTCTTGATGTTTTTGCTTTGAGTTTTGTTTTGTCTGGCATTAATATTGCTACATCTGCTTTCTCTTTGTTGGCACTTGAGTGTATTTTCTCAATTCTTTTATTTTCAATCTTTCTGTGTTATTTTGTTTTACATATGTGTCTTGTAAATGGCATACAGCCATCTTGGCTTTTGACCTAATCTAAGAGTCTTTGTCTTTTAATAGGGCAATTAAACATTCACATTTATTGTGATTGCTATGTGCTTGGACTAATTCTGGCCATCTCCTTTTGCATGTTTAAATTTAGACTGCTTTCTTATTGTTTTCCTTCCATTCCTGGTGCTTTCCTTTGTTAGACGGACAACATTTTCTTTGTTTCATTTAATTTTCAGTAATCTGTGAAAAGTATATTTCTTATTTTGGAGCCTCAAGGGATTATTCATAGAGTCTTTATGTATTCTCTACCAATGTTTAGTATTAATCTGTATATCTTTTCTCTCTCCAAACAAGGCAAGAAATATAGTATGCCTTTCCCTCTGCTCTGGCCAGTGCCATCACCTTGGTCATGATTAGAACTGACACATTGTCTTAGAGATTAACTCATTTTCTTTGCTTGTTCCTTCTTATATCCTACTTCTTGTTTCAAGTCACCTTGTTTCTCAGTGTAATACATCTATTACCTGTAGAAGAGAGGAAATTTGCAGCTGATACATTTCTGAGTGTTTGAATGTCTGAAAAATGTCTTTTCAAATTCACATTTTCCATTTTCTTTGCATTAGTGGCCAAGTGTATTTCATAATGGTTATGAAAAAATTAAAGATATAGTATCTACTATGAATCTTTAATGCATACTAGGTTTCAGGCCAAACAGAGCTTTTATATGATTCTTAAAGGCTTACGGTCTAAGGATGACATGTTTTATGTGTAGTTAACCTACCATTTTTCTTTCACACCATTTGACTCTCCCTGTGGGCTAGGCTAAGGGACTCTCAGTGCTACAATCCCTTTCTTTGCTTCCAGCACCCCATAGGAACATTGATGAAACCACCTACAATCAGTGGATTATCTCAGTAGTCTTCAGTTATCAGGGCCTAGTTCCAGATTGCTTCTCTAATTCTCTTTCATCCACGAGGCCATATAATGACTTAGTGAGTGATAGCTTTTCCTCCTGTAAAGTGGGTGGGAATGAGCTAGAGTCTTGGAGGCAGATTTGGCCTTGTGGTAGGAAGACAGATATCAGACTCATGGTTGGCTGCAAGTTCCCAGGACTCTCAACTATACCACAATACTATCTCCACTGCATTTCCAACAAGAGCTTCATGGTAGTCTTGTTCCTGCTGTTCCAGTGATTTAAGGATGAAACACACCTTAGGCACAGAGCCTGCAAGTCCAGGTTTATGTCTTCTACCTGTTCCCTTTCAAATGACTCTTTCCCTATATATCTATATTTTCTTTTTTTTTTGTGGGAGGCAGATTTACTGGATAGTGAACTAAAGGTGTTTTTTTTGTTGTTGTTGTTTTAGGTTTTGTTCGTTGGTTTGTTGGTTTTCTTTCTTTCTTTCTTTTTCTTTCTTCTTTCTTTCTTTCTTTTCTTTCTTTCTTTCTTCTTTCTCTTTCTTTCTTCCTTTCTTTCTTTCTCTTTGAGACAAAGTGACATTGAATCCCTCCTACTTCCCCCTCCCAGGAGTTGGGATTACAGACATGCGCAACCACCATGCTCAACTTTTTATATGCTATGCTGTTCATGGTAAGGGATGTCACGTGACTTCTATAGGCTTGTTTATGAGAAGTGCTTTTCAGTTCTTGTCTCAGTATCAGAGCTGCTAGGAGACCTCTAATGGCAATTTTGACATTTTTAGGGTCAAGAGGGGCTCCAGGTCTGACAGGGCTACTGAGGAGTACTGTGAGGAAAGAAAAGGCAGAAACAAAAACACCCAGGTGTCCCTGTGGAGCAGACTCCGGTCATCCTAGCTCTGCCACTTACTTGCTGAGTGGAGCTGGGAGAGGCCATTCTTTGCTCTAGGCCTCAGTTTTCCCGAGTGTAAACTGAGACAATTGCACTCACTGAATAGTCTAACAACACACTTAAAGTGGAAGCTTTTGTTCTGTTCTTTGGGAAGGAGGGAGGAAGGAAGGGAGGGAGAGTAAGGAGGCTGAGCTGGAGTGGCCCCCTCCATCTGGAACCAAGTGGAATTTCTGCAGTAGAGACATTTAACCTGACTTTAATTTGAGTTGAAACGTCTGATATTTCTGATAGTAATAACATGCCCTAGATGGGGCAGGGGCTCAAGGCCTCCTGAAAAGCACACCAGAAAGCCCTCTCTGTTCATCCTCTGAAGCACAGCCTCCAGCAGGCGGGATCCCGGCACTGAGGCCCAGAGAACGGGTGTTCCTGAGGCATCCACCTCAGGCTGCCAGGCAGCCATACTAAGCCATGGCGGCTTTCTGTGCTTCCTCCTGCCCCATCCTGCTTTGCTAGGCCTGCTGGCTAGCTTTGGGCTGGGCTAAAAGCCCAGAATGACATGCAGTGGGTGGTACATGAGGTGCCATCTGAGATGTCAGGCACTGGTCCTGGCAAGGAAGAGAGGCTTGGGGATGGGGCTATGGGACAGTTTCTAAGGTGATCACTGCTGGGTGTGAAGGTTCCTCCATACATATCACACTGTCATCATCCTCTCTAAACTGAGTCCATCCTTCTACACAGGCTCCTTCTCCTCAGTGGGAGGTCCCATCAGCTGCCACCCAGCCTCTCCTGCTCTGACACAGATGTTTCATCTTAACCCTCCCTGTGTCACAAAGAAAGCCCTAGCCCAGATAAGTGTGGGGGAGTAGGGTCACTCATTCATTGGAGGATACAGCAAAGACTTCTCTCCCTAATACTTCAAATACTATGTATTTGGTGATAAAGGTGGAAGTCCTGCCTAGAGTCTAATTTTGTCCCTTCATACTGTATTTATTTTGTGCCTGAGATAATAAACTACTGGCCCCCATTTACTATATAAATAGTGCCTGGAGTCACTGGTAGCCTTGACGCCCTCCTCCAGTTTCCCACCCCCAATCTCCTTTCCTGCCTTAATGATTCTTTGGTGACAGGGCGATGAGTGGGCACCTGAGAGTCCATGCTAACCCCTGAGCCCAGAATAGGCAGGCAGCCCTCCAATTACCCATAACACTCACGGAAGGGGAGACAGGACTGGGGAGAGAGTGCTTTCTTTCCCCTTTAAATAATATATATATATATATATATTTAAGCAAGGAAACAGATTTCACTTTCAATCTTCTTTCCAAGAGATTGTTATAAACAAAAGCAGGTCTGGGGCAGAGGAGGAGGGGGAAGAGAGGAAAATGATTTGGGAGATTAAGGAGGCGGCCACGACAGCGTCCCCTTTTAAACCTCCATAAGGTTGTTTTTCTTTGGGCGTTTTTTCCTCCTTCCCTCTCCAGCCAGCATTACTTAAAAGGAACATTATGTTATCACAAATCAGATTTCCAAACATCATCTCCAGGTCACTGTGAACAGTTCAGCAATTTGACTGCAGATTCCTGGAGAAGGAGTCCCCTTTAACCTCAAGCTCACCAGGGAGCTGCCCCTTCACAGTGCTCTGCTGTGGACTAGCATCATGTCACTGGCCACCCCCCCTCCGTGTCCCAAGGGGCAGCTGGGGCTCCCACTGCCTGCTGCGGGGCATCCCTGGCTCTGTGGGGTGGGGGCTGGACCCTGGTAGGGTAATAATGTAGGTTTCATTTTTCCTCTGCCATAAACTTGGGGCTTATCGGTGCCACGGAGCTGCCAGGGGAGATTAAAGTCACGGCTGGCGCCCTAGTTCCAATGCACCGTGAGAGACCACAAGTATTCCAGCTGGCGCAGTGGGGCCTGGTGAATGAGGGTGAGACTGGGGATGTGGGCCAGCCAAGGCCTTCTGGAACTGAGACCCTACCGATGGTGTGTTGTATCTGGTCAAACCTAAAGCCACCTTTGCCTTATCTACTCTCTCTTCTGAGGACAGATCAGGAGGGATGGATAGAAGAAAGAGATGACAGGCTATGAGGTGTTGAAGCTGTAGAGACCTGAGTAGGAACTGCAGCAAGGAGGATTTGAGGTAGAAACAAAGGATTTCCAAAGTGAAGATTCAGAGCCCGTGGAGTAATTCTCTTCAGTGAGAATTGAGGCGAAGCATTGAACTGTAAGGAGTTGGTGATCTTGGCAGCTAACCAAAGGGAAACAGCTGAGTGACAGCAATTGGGATTGGAGTTTCTGCATGTTCCATGTGTCCTCGGCTGCCATGGAATGGAACCAAGCAGAAAGGTTAAATTCCAGGTCCTCAAGCCAAAACATTCTTTCTAGGATCCTATTGCCATTAACATTCGTGAACCTTCCCAATAGCCCTGGGATGCAAGAATTGGAACCTCCATTTTATATCATAGATGGAAAAACGGAAGCACAAAGAGGTACTAGCTGGGCAGACAACTTGAGAAATGAGTTGAGGAGTTGGAGCTACCTCAGTTCTCCTGATCTTCAACCCCCATGCTCCTTCCTTCCTTTGGTTCTTGCCACCATGGTATGGTCCTTTGCAGGGCATCCCTTGCTCTGGTGACTTTTTAAAAGAAGCAAGTGACAAAACAGATCCAGGAGTGGACTCTTGGCGCTGAATGGGGTGGACATGTAGAATAGTACAGAAGGCAAAAGAATTGCCAGAGCAATATGGAATGCAAGACAGGGCTTACAGGCATGGCTGAGAGAAGCCAGGGGTTTGCACAGGGTGAGAAAACAGTGTAGTCCTGAGGCTGGACTCGAACTCACATCTGTGTCCTTCACAACCTGGCCTCTTCCTGCTAACCTATGACCTTGCAGGCACAGTCTGAGTACCCTCCAGGGTTAGGGTTTAAGGTACCCAGCCGAAGTCTCCAGAGGATCCTTTGCCTTGGCCTTAGAGACTATAGGCTCCATACCCAGAGGACACTCTGACTCTCCAGCCTCAGAATGTGGACCCAGGGCCCTCGGTAGGTCATAGATGGAAAGGTAGTGAGCTGGGTCTGTAGGTCCGAGTCACCTGCCCTCCCCATCTGCAGGCTTCCCTTCCTCTTAGACTCCTTAGCTCCCGTCCAGACTGCTCTCAAGGAAAACAGAAGGCTTTACTCTTCATGCTATATCGTCCCACATTCCTCCAGAAGCATTGCAAAGTGACCATGGTGGCCTTGAGGAGACTTGTACTCAGCCCACCCCCATGAGAGGGCCGCCTAGCCACCCTCATCTCTTAGCCATTTGCGCTGAGTATGCAGAGGGCGCTCCCTTGCTTGCTTTATTTATCTTGGCCCAAGGACCATGAAGCCGGATCTGAGGGGAGGATGGAGAGGCCATTTTCAATATTTCCTCCTGGCCTCTCCATGCCCTTGAGTTGCCCCTTAGTACCCAGGAGGAGAGGGCAGAGGTCTATGGTCTGAAAACAATGGTTTGAAGCTTGGAGTGGGGGAGGAAGGAAGGAGACGATGGAGGGAAAGGGAGTGGGGGTGTCTGAACCTATAAGTCCTGTCAGGGACTTGCAGGTGGTGCACTCCCTCTCTCCAGGCGGGGCTGCAAAAAAACCCTGGCCCTGAATTGCTCCCACTGTGGCTCAGCTTCAAACAACCAGGGGTACTCAGCACCCCAAACCCCCACAGGGCCACTCAGCACCCCAAACCCCCTCAGGGCCACACAGAACTGTCTGCCTTGAAAGCCACATGGAGTCTTCTCTTTGAGCCAGTAGGAAGGGGAGCCTTGTGGAGTGGCCAGGGAATCTGGGGATCTCCAGGCCCCTCTTGCCTGAATAGTGCTCTCCCACCACAGGACGCCCTGGCCACCCCCTATTCAGCTTGTTTGCTCTGCTGGAATCCTTGTCTCCAGTTATGTCCCTCACCACACCCTATGCTGTTCTTCAGCCAAGCCACACTCGCAGAACTGCTTTCATCTGCTTCTTCAGCTGGGCTTGCCTTTCCCAAGGGCTCAGGGACTTCACTATGCTGACTTCCCTCTAATCTGTCTCTAGCACTTCTATGCTCAGGAGCATCCAGCTGCACAGAGACCTGGAGGTGACAGCGGGATGGCCATCTCTGTAGGCCTTGTGTACATAAAGGGGGAAGAAAGCATTTCCTTCCGTCAGAGATCTGCAGGGACCCAAGTGGCTGAGGATAGGCAGCCTTGGTTCTAAGTATGTGTGGGTGACAAAAGGAGTCTGGCTCTGTTCCTGCTCAGGGAGATTTGTCAAACCAATTGTAGTAGTTTGAATGTGCCCCATCCCTCCCCCAACCCCCAGAATCCATACATTGGTCCCAATGAGGACACAGAGCCTAGAGAGTGATGTCTGGGCCATAAGCACAGAGTTACCATAAATAGCTTAATGTGTCTCATCAGAGTGAGAGTGAGTTTTCAAGTAAATTACAAGAGTGGGTGGTTCCAAAGCAAGGTGTCTCCTTTCTCAATGTTGGCATGTGCCCACGTGTTCTACTTTTGAAACAGCACAAAGTCCTCCCAGTACCATGCTCTTAGACTTCTCAGATGCTAGAACCATGATCGAAAGAAACTTCTTTCCTTTATAAAAGAGTCAGTCTTCAGTGATCTATTAAAGCAACAGAAAATGAACTAAGACATCTACAAGAGAGGCCATACCACTAATGCCAGCATCAATAAGACCACTACAACACTTTCTCATGACAAGCATTACCCTAAGCACCAAATACAAACTCATTATTTTATCATCATTGAGGCTATGAGAGGCAGTTACTGTAAGCAAGCATCTTTACTTTACAGTTAACGAAACTGTCTCCAAAAGTTATTTGAACCACCATAAGAGCCAAGGGTTAGGACAGGGATACTGGGGCTGAGGATGTACTCAGGCCCAAGAACAATTACATAGCATATGTAAGGCCCTGGATTCCATTGTAAAAGATGGAAAAAAAATGGCAAAAGCTAGGATTCTGTACCCAGGTATCGTGATCCCAAAGACTTCTAACCACAACTGCCAAACCTAGCCAGAAAGTGCCAGCCCAATTAATTTGTCCAGAGGTTCTTGCTTGGAGGGTGAGTCTTGCAGGAGCTTGAAGAGGCAGAAAGGAGACAAGGTCTTGCAGGTGAAGGCAGGAGTTTAAGCAATAGCCGGAAAGGAGCACATTGCACATCAGATTCTGAGAAGGCTAAGTGCTCAGCATGGCCAGCAAATGGCTGCCTTGGAAAGCAAGGAGGGCTTGGTTTGGAGCCTTTATTACCAAAGCTGGGGAGGGCACTGGGTCCTCTAGTGATCAGCTGCAAGGAGAAGCAAGCTGATTAGAGCTTTGGTTCAGGTCTCGGTGAGGTGTGGGAGAAGCAATTGTCAATCAGGAGACTAATCTACTCTGGTCTGGGCTGGTGATGATGAAGATGGTAGGGAGCTATCAGGACATAGTAGAGATGACAAGCTGATACTTGGACCCAAATAGCAGACATGAGGGGAAATGAAGAGCTTAGGGAGAAAATGGTGGCACTACTTGTGGTGCAAGAAGAGCGGAGAGGGGCACCTGGCTGCACTCTATAGGATCTGGAGGGCATTCAGCAAACCTCTTGCTTTGGAGACCACAGAGAGCTCCCAGGGGTCTGAACAGTGTGTCCCTGCACTGGATGACAGAAGAGGATGATGAAAAAAATTTTAAACCTTCGGTAACAGATTCATGGGTAGCCCTTGACACTGTGGGCACGAGGAGCCCCATTCAGGGAAGCTGAACAGACAGAACAGGGTGGTTGGTAATCTGCTTTGTGTTTGAGGAAAGGTGCTATGTTTATATAGTAGCGGACAGGAGTCCAGAGAAGAGATGGTGGGGTGGGCAGGAGGTGACATGTGAGCAGTAAGTAATGGCCGAGAGGGCAGCCACTGATAAGTGGGAGTAGGCTAACCAGGCCTGGTAGCCCAGGATTACAATCTCAGATACTCCAAAGGCTGATGCACAAAGAGTGCCCTGGGTTCCTGGCCAGCTAGACTACATAGTGAATTCCAGCTGAGCCTGCTCTATAAATGGGATCCTGCCTCCAAACCAGACACAAATAAGGCCTGCGGGTGTAGTGCTTGTCTAGTAAATGCATAGCTTTGGGTATGACCCCCCAATACTACAACAGAAATAAGTAAATACATGCCAGAGTGAGAATGGGCAAGCTAGAGGCACTGCTGTAAGAGTGAGCAGGTCATACAGAGGGTGGGATGGCCTGCAGCTTCCTCCCTATTTGTTTGCTTCCCTTGGGGGTCTGGTCATAGGCCTTTTGTTTAAGGATAGAAAAAAAAAAAAAACCACTTCCAAAAGCAGCCCCTCCTTCTTACCACAGGTTATAAATCTCCAAAGCCAGACACCAACACACACCTGCCACAGACCTGGGCTCCACAGCTGGGCCACTAGGGTAGGGACTGGCGCTTCCCAATGAAGGGAGGATTTCCAGGCTGTTTCCAAAGGAATTCCCAGCTGGTGAAACACCAGGAAGGAGGAGGAGAAGCACATGCGGCCCTGAGCAGGGCCCAGAATTTCAGGGATGAAGGCCCCAAAGAAGAGAGATGGGGCCAGATGGAGGGAGGGGCTCACAAAAGGAGTGTGGGCTGCCTGGGGAGTCAGACAGGGAAGGAATGTACAGGGAGAAGTCTGAGCCAGGAAGGAGGAATGGAAGCCTCTGGGAACTGACAGTTTCAGGCCTGAGGCCTGTACTAAGGAATATCCATCCTCAGGGACAAAGTTCACCGGAGTCACAGAAGATATACAGGTGTCATTGGCTTTTGGATGTTGGGTGGCAATGTGCAGCATGCCTCTGTACACTAAGAGATGGCATCAGAGCTGAGAAGACCCACCTGTGTCCAAACTCAGCACTAGACTGTTGAGAAATCAGGATGCTCAGAGAGGGATAGCAACCGCTCACATCTGCACAGCAGGAGCAGAGTCTTTAACACCTGGGGCAGGCAGGGTTTTCTGGTGCAAAGCTTTTCATCCTGAAGAGAAGATGTACCAGGAAAGACAAGACCTTGAGATTCATCTCTCACTACGTGGAAAGAAGTCTTTTCTTCTCAGATTTGCAGGGGACAGGGAATACTAGGATTGGCTGCAACTGTAATCATTTGCAGGCCGATTAGATTTTGGTGATCATTGGTGGTACTGAGCTAGAACTTGGCGGGAGATAGAAGGTCACGAGATCATTCTCGGTAGGAAGAATGAAAGTGGTTGGGGCCGTGTAGAAACTCTGGCAGGTGGCAAGGTGCGCCTGGCTGAAGGCTGACTTGCATCTGAAAGTGGCTCTGAGCTAGAGAATAAGAGGGGAAATGGTAGGGTAGTGGGGGAGGGGAGGGCAAGATGTCTATTAGCCCCGGGAAGCAAGGCGATAAGTTCAGAGGGCAACCTTGCGAAACCTTGAGAGACCAGGTCTCCAGGAAGCATGGTCTGGTTTCAAGTCCAGATTTCTGCCCGTAGCTAGGTTCCTCCACACACTTGGGAAATCACCTTTAGAGCACACGTGTGTGAGAAGAGGTAGACTTAGAGTTGAGCTGGATCGGCACTTGTCAAGGGTTCTGTCCTCTACATCATTGACTGTGGCACAGACAAGGCTCAGTTCCCCCAGCTTCACTCAGACTGTCAGCACATAGATAAGGTCCCAGCACACACCGGGCATGTGCTCTCCATCTTGTATACATGGGCGCTGCTCATATTTCAGAAAACAATGGTCCTAGCTGCAGGTATGTGAGTCCAGGGCGTCTCTGGAACACTCTTACGTAGAAACCCAAGGGCTGTGCCTATGCCATGTTTCATAAACCTCCAACTGACCTGGTACCTGGGACGCCATATCTGCCATCCATACACTGTTAAGGAACACAGGGAACTTCTGAATGGTCTCAAAAGCAGCTCCAGCTAAAGAGTCTCCCCTACTGCCAACGGCCCCTGCCCACAGGCTGCATTCTTGGCTCCTGGACCATGCTTTGTGATTTAGCCCATAATCACTCTGTCATGGCTACCCAGACCTTCATAAGATCCTCTCTATTTGGATATGAATTGGACTCCAGGTCCAAGTCTTGAATTTTGTCACTGCCTGGAGAGTTGTCCCTTGCATGTTCTCCCCTCTCTGCATAAGTCTCCCTCTGGAATACCCCAATGCATCTAATAGGCACTAGGCAGCTTGTTGACAAAGAAGGGAGTTGGTAAAGCTGAGTATGTCCCTTTCTTTGGACCTAGTATACTCCGAGAAAGTTGTCCTGGAGGCTAAGAGCTAGCTGTTTCTGCCATTGGCTCATGTGCAGAATAGCAGAGTTTAGGCGAGATTGGGGGGGGGCTGGTCAGTAAGGGAGCAGAGAGGGAGGAACAAGCCACAGAACCTCTTGCCAAGCAAAGAAAGGCTCTCTTCTAACCCTGACACTGTATTTCCAAGCTGTCAACTCTAGCCCAAGGTTATACTCCTAGTTAGAAGCAACCACAAGGCTGGCCAGGCATCCTGCTTTGAAGACGTGGCTGGATTTTTTTGGAGGAGATAACAATGTGGCCTTTGTCCTCCCTTCCTCCTCTCATTCTCTTCTCCTTGCTCACTCATTCTTTATGTGGTCATTTTCTGGCCCTCCTCCAAAGCAGAGCGGGGGTTGGAGGCCACCAAGCTAGACCAAAGAGATCTTAGGGACAAACCTGTCCCGTCTTGTGAGCTGGCTACCCAACTAGGGCTCAGGAGTGAGGCACAGGCTTTAGACAGGTTGCCCCGTCTGCTTCTCCCTAGAGGAAGGGGAAATGCTGAGCTGCTTGAACATTCTGGGTAGCCTTGTCGCAAGATAAACGAAATGGAGCCAGATGCCACCCTGGGCGCTTGGCAGGACATGCTCACAGCCAGGTGAGCAGCACACTGACTTTCAGGAGCCTGAATTCACTGACACTCCAGGTCACTAGACAGACACAAACTGAGCCAGGGAGTATCAATGTCAGCATCAACAACTTAGGTTCTTCCCAGGGACTTTGAGCCTTAGAAAGTCTTCCAGAAACTGGGAACCCAATTTCATACTTTACGTAAGCTTCTAGCCAAGTATTTCTGGGCTTACAAAGTCCTCTGAAGGTCATCTTATCTACCACCACTACCATCACTACCACTACCACCACCACCACCACTACCACCACCACCACCATCACCACCACTACAGCCTCCAGGCTTGAGGACTTTTCCACATGAGTGCCTGGCTTCCAGCGCCTTCTTGCTCCCATGTTGCCCACCACAGAAGGACATTTCACAATGAGTGAGACAGCATGGCCTCTGGGGTCCAGGGCCCCTCTCCTGGCAAGGATTACTTGAGGCACAAGCCTTTCAGGCTCTCTGGACTGGCCCTGCCTTTCTGGCAGCAAGCCTGCATCTCCATTTCTAAGCAAAGCCTTGCTGGCTGGCCTCTGGAGCAATCCGAGTCCTCGCCCAGGGCCTCTGAGAGCAGTGGAGTAAAGCAGCCCCAATCAGCCTTTGGCCGCCTCACTTCCTGCAGGTGGGAAAATCATCCTATTTATCCCCAAATGGATTTGTCTACTCAAACAACAAACAGACGCAGAGACACACATGGAGTCATGGACATATGTGCAAAAGACAAGCTGTAGGTCCACATGCGGTCTCTCTCTTTCCCCTTCCCTTTCTGCCTTTCTCCATCCCGATGACTGTCTCCCTGTCTCTATTCCTGTCTCTCTCTCCACCGCCCCCTCCCTTTTTTTCTGCTCGTTCTCTTCCCCTTTCCCAAGGCCCCCTCTTGCTTCCATTACAGCATTTATCAAAGTGGCCTGACCTCATGTTGTAAAAATATACAGCATGGAACAAAATCCACCTTAAACTCTCTTCTAAATATATTAAAATAATAGAATTCTCATCTGCCTGATTGAATTTGCTGCTCAATATTAGAAGCATGCCAGGCCCTTCTGGATCCAGTCTAGAGCTGGGAGGGGCTGGGATTCCCTGCCTGACTCCTCTCTCGGAGCCAACACTGCAGCTTCCTTGATGGGCGGGGCCGGGTGAGGGAGTGGGAGTTGTGTTCCAGCCAAAAGACCTTGGGCAGCCACCTCCACCAGCAGCCAGCACAGCCCACGGAGCAAGTGCAGACAAGCTCGAGGCTCCTCTGGCCTGCAGCTGTGAGCCTCTGCCCTGTCCTAGGGCCACCAGAGCTCATAAGCCCCCTGTCCCTGTTCCTAGGCTCTCTCCACACTCACTGCCCTGTCCCCAGGGAAGAGAAGCTCCTTGCTTGGATCACATTCTGTTCTTTGTATATTTGAGGGTTGCAGTCAATGCTTGAGGAAACCTTAGATCCATTTGTTCCTTCACTCATTTCGTTCATTTAACCTGTATTATTAAACACCTTACTATGAGCCAGCGCTAATCTAAGACAGGGAATACAGGGGAAAAAAACCTTCAAAGCCTGCCTGCCTTCATGCAGTTGTTATGTAGTGACTAAGCAAAGCCCAATGCCAGGCACCGAACGAAGGTGAGCATTGCCCTGCATCCTCTTTGCCCTCTAAACTTTCCACTCCTTATTAACAGCAATGGGAGGATTGACCTCCCACAGACTCTGCTTTTCAGAAGTACCCCCATGGATTTCAGCATGGCTTGCTCAGGATACAGATACAGAGCTCACTGGGGCAACGGTGTGGAGAAGAGTGGGGCGGGGTGGGGCAAGGGATCTACTAGGAGATTTCTAGTCATTTAGGACCAAACTTGGAGGCTGCCTTAGTGAGCAGCAAAGAGTTGTTTCCTAGTAGGCGCAGTGTAGTGTCAAAGGGCACTGGCTTGATTAATAGTGGCCTCTGAGGTTACGAAAGGAAATTATCACTGGTTATAAGTGGACAAGCTGGAGATGGTAGTGCACTTATAATGTCACCATTAGGAGGTTGAGGAGTAACCTAACTAGAAGTCCCTTCCTCAAAACAAACAACAAAATTCCCTATGTGGAAATTTCCTATCATTGCCCATTTTACAGATAAAGGGAAACAAGACACAGTCAGATTAGCTAGCTGTCCCATGCTTCACCAAAGTCTGGCTGCAGTCAGTTCCCAGCCACAAGCTGTTCTGCTTCCAGGTGGACTTCCTGATAGACTTTTCTTAACTTCTTGCCTGGGCCCATGGCATCAGCTCGGCTACTGCTCCTAAACTTTTCATCATGATTCTAGAACTTATCTACTAAGTAGAATAGTTAACTGCTCCTGGCCTCTCTGGATCTCTGGCCACACACATAACTGTAACTTTATTTTACAAAACCTATTTTAATGGTGGTTCTTAAACGCTTTAACCTCCTTGTAGCTCACCACCCACCAGAGGTAGTGGAAAAGAAAGGATATAGGGGAAGTAGGCCTGTTTAGAAAGGTTCTTTGGAGCAACTCCTGTCTGTGTTGTCTGGAAATCAGCAGTTCAGTTCACAGGTTAGCAGCAGAGCTCGATCCACTCACAAACACTTCACAGTACATCAGCAGTCCAGCTCAGTAGAGTCAGGTTAGCAAACACGAATCAGCAGCGATGGTACTACCTAGCAGAGACAGCCAAGCTTCAGCCGAATTGACAGGAGTCCACAGGAGGGCCCACAGGAACGCCAGAGAAGTTCTTGGCTGTGCCTTTCTCAGCTAAGCAAAGATCAGCGAAGATGAAAGACCCACAAGCATTGCACAGCCTAGCTATAAGTAAGCCTAGCTCAGCTCCGTCACTGTCCATCGAGTCCTATTCATACTCCCTCCAAACATCCTGTATCCTCCACAGGTCTTGCCTCAGCACACGTGTCTGTCTCAGCTGACATCTCTCTGCCAATCAGCCTGAGTGTGTAGAAGTGGCAAGAAACTGCAGCACAACCACCAAAAGGGTTTTGTGTGTGTGTGTGTGTGTGCCTTTCTATGGAGTCCTGACAAATGGAGCTCAACTACACGATGCAAGGCAGACCAATACATACATATAATTAGTGAAGAATCTTTCGTCATGTGTCCTTTCATGTGCTTGCTTTAGCAGAACATCCTTTCTCCTGTGTTCTGCTTCAGTGAAACGTTCCTTCACATGTCTGCCCAGCAAAACACCATCCACCAGCTTCCAAAGAACCCTTAAGTTTCCACTGCACATAACATCCAACTCAATTCTTAGCTTTATTTCTTGTGGACCTGGAATGGCGTGTGAGGGGCAGAGGGTACTAGGGATGGCTGAGAAGGGTACTCTTTCAGAAAAGGAAGGCAACTGTGTCTGAGAAGGAGAAAGCAAGGAGTAAAAGACATCAGGCCTGCCTTGTGCTGTACTGCTTGCCAGCATCACTGTGACCCTTGCACACATTCAAGGTCGTATGAGGTGTGACTCTGCGGCATGTAAACAGGATCTTAAGAGGATATGAGCGCCTGTGAGTGGCTGATGAAATTAGCTGATCACTTAACCGAGGATGCTTGTTTATGCGCATGCACAGACCTGCTGCTATCTATGCCCTGGCTCCAAAGAGAGGCTGTAGCTGAGTGTGATCAAGCAACATACATGGAGGATGCTGGACTGAAATGAGAGAGAGATGCTGTATCCTGGCCCTTTGGAATTTCCCCCAGACCTCTGGAAACCCCCAGCAGAAGAGGCTTGGCAAGGGCTCTAGAGGAGTTCTGTGAGGGGGCCCAGGGGACAGCCTGTCTTTAGGAGGGGCTTTCTTGGAGCAGAGGTCATTGCCTTCTTTTGCCTCCCTGACTTGTTTGGGAAGTGTGGAGGAGTTTCTGCTGAACCTCACTCTGTGAAAGGAAGAGGCATGCAGATCGCTATGGAGCTGTGAGGAAGCACCTGGTGGGCACCTGGTCCAGCCTGACCTTGGCTGTCCCTGTTGTTGTCAATGGCCTTACAAGTAGTCCTGGCATCCCAGTTCCCTCACACACGCTGTGGTGTAGAGGAAGGAGCAAGGCTTCTTCAGAGTCCTGAGAGCATCATTCCAGTCCTTGCTCAGTGGAGGACCTACTTTGGGACCCTGGGCTAGCTCCTCCGGATTCACAAGTGTGGTGGTTTGAATATGCTTGGCTCAGGGAGTGACACTATTAGGAGGTGTGGCCTTGTTAGAGGAAGTGTGCCACTGTGGATGTGGGCTTTGAGAGACCCTCCTCTTAGCTGCCTGGAAGCCAGTCTTCTGTTTGCCTTCAGATGAAGATGCAGAACTCTCAGTTCCTCCTGAGCCATGCCTGCCTGGATGCTGCCATGTTCCCACCTTGATGGTAACGGACTAAACCTCTGAACCTCTAAGCCAGCTCCAATTAAATGTTGTCCTTATAAGAGTTGCCTTGGTCATGGTGTCTGTTCACAGCAATGGAAACCCTAAGACAAAGAACTTCAGTGGCCTCACCTGTAGAACAGGAATGAATGCTATCCCTGCCCTTTCAGTGGATGCAAGGAATAAAGATCACCTATGAAAATGCCTCTGCATGGTCCTTGTCATCCTTCTTTCCTCTCCTTTACTGTTTCTCTGTTGACACACATGAAAACAGTTTCATGTAGACCAAGAAGAGGAGTACAGTGGCAATTCCTCTCCCAGGCCAAGAGGATGGAGAAGTACCCCCCAATCCACCACATGGACCACTACTGGACCTTCCATGATGATCAACAGATGACTGGCCAAGGCCAGTATTTGAACAACAGCCTTCTTCATATGTACAACTCATGACAACTCTACATCTCTATGGATGCAGGTAACTCTCTGTCGACACTTTGACCATCCAACGACTAATAGGAATGTAGCCAGAATGTGGTGCAACGTTTCACCCCATATGTCTAGAAATTGTATTCATTGAGGATGGACATTAAAAGGTTTGTTTGAAGCACTGGTTCCTGCTCCATGCATTAGATACCGCAACTCTTGTGGAATTAAATGAGTTCTTAAAAGATAGAGTTAGGCATGGATCAGATGGCTGGGGAGAAGTACCAGGGACACCTTGACATGACTATGGCTGAAATGACCCATGCTGTATCTAAAGAGAAAGTGATAGGACTATACAGGGGGCAGATATTAAAAGACATAGGTAGAAAGAGGCCCCATGAACCCTGAGCCCTGGTCCTGATTGCCACTGCCACTCCCCATCTGCCTCACTGTGGGGGAGGCATTTAATGGATTGGGCCTCCATTTCCCCATCTGCAGTATGAAGAGTCTAGACTAGGAAATGTGTCACATTTCCTGTGCTGGTGTGAGCCAGGCATGACATGATGCATTGAAGAGTGTTCCACAGACTATGGTTACTCCGTGAACACATTGCACATGTGTGGGGCAAAGCTAGGAGCCACATACAGCTGAGACCTTGCTCAGGGTCCTGACTTGTACACGGTGTGTAGTTCTTTCTCTACATGGACCAGTGAACCAAAAACCCCTTGAGATCGGGACTTAGGTCATCTGTTCATCTATGTTCCTAGGTGTTTAGCACCAGGCTTCGCCTCATTATTGACCAAACAAACTACCCAATATGTCAATTAGAATTCTAGTCTTCCATTTTATAGCCATAAAGCAAGGTTCAGAAGGTAACTATAGCTACCCAGCATCACAAGAGCCCCAGTAGCACAGTGGGATGCTGTTTTTGTGACCCAAGTCCATTTTTCTTCCTGCCGAATTCTGCACTCCAGCCTAACTACGTTTGTTTGTTTTTTTTGTTTTTTTGTTTTTTTGTTTTTTTTTTTTAATGCTACTCTAATCCACTCTGGCCTGGTGAGGAAGGCCAGCATGTCCAGTGGTCAGTCCATCAGGCAGAATTGGAGAAGAATGTTGAAGACAAGCATTCATGGTATTCCCAGATTCACCTAGATCTCAATTATTCTGGGCAACCCAGAATGTCAGAGCCTTCTGCTGCTGGGCAGCCCTGCCTCTGACCAACAAGCACAGAAAGACTTTGAGAGTAACAGGCTATGGAGACAAACAGGGTATGCGGTAGAACAACTGCTCAGAATATCAAGGAAAGGCATGCTGTTCTTCCTTGGCTACTCATCAAAGTTACTCCAAAGTCGAGGGTGTCTCCCCTAAGTCCTTCTTGTTGCTATTTAAACTAATGGTGGCCGTTTTCTTGCCTCTGGATTTTCTTATAGACAATTATTCACTATCCTTAGGCTATGTCCTTTCAGAGGCCTCAAGCCAAGAAAGTCTCCATACTACATTGAGGGGAACTTACCACCAACTATTCCAAGGGAATGAATGTATGAGAGGGACCCAAATAGAGGAGCTCTGGAGTCAGCTTCTAGCAACAGTTACTGAGTGCCACTGAACACACCATTTACCTAATCTGTGCTCCAGTTTCCCCATGTAAAACGAGAGCTATTAATGCCCATCTTGTAGCCTAATAAACACTTGGTACTCAGTATCAGAACTGTGCGAGGACATTAATCTGCATGTGAGGGCTCCCTCATTCATAAGCCTCCCAGGCTAGCTTCTTAGCCTTTGGGTTTCCAGACTGGAATTTGCACCCCGAAGTGGAGCCTTCACTCCACCCCACTCCCACAGTCCCTGGAGATCTTCGTGGTTTCTGCCCTAGTGGGGAGCCATGATGCCTAGAGCATATGACTCTTTCCAAGTCTCCTGTGCCACATTCTTTCCCAGTGGCCTTCTGTGGCTTGGCTGGCCCAGCTGCTCTCCAGCAGTATGGATTCCACATCCTCTCTCTCTCTGCTCTCTCCTCTCTCTCTTCTCTCTCTCCTCTCTCTCTCTTCTCTCTCTCTCTCTCTCTCTCTCTCTCCAAGCTCCTGGGATTCCTTTTCAGACAGGTTCCCCGGAGAGCCATCCACCCAGGCCTCCAGTGTTCAGAAGCCACGTCAATCCAGCCAGCCCGCAATTTACATTTGCATTTCCAAAGCCCGATTTACATCAGAATTATTCCTGTCTGGCCAGGCTGGGGACTCCACACATATTTGGGGGAGGCTTTTTGGACAACTACAGGGATTGGCAATCACATTCCCCTGGGCCTCATTCCCGTAGCCAGGGTTTTTTTTTTTTTTTTTTCCTTTTTTTTTTTTTTTTTGTGTCTGTTTCTTACAGCGGCCACATGACCTCATCATTGCCCTTTGTTCTTGTTCCTTTAGCAGGTAGGTTTAGCTACAGTACCCTTTAACCTGGCAGACTCAACTCACGCAGCAGCAGCTTACAGACTGGTATTCCAAAGTTCCACTCCTAGCTACAGCCAAGTGGAATATAACGAATGTAAATTTATGTGTCAATTTAGGAAACATTAAAAAAAACAGCCCAGGTTGCAAGGCCGTAAGCAACCTCACATGCTGCTGGCGGAAGTATAACTTGGCAATCTGGAAATGCCAAAGCCTTTAAAAGCAGATACACATTTTGACCCATTAATTACCTTTACAGGACTCTACGCTAAAAAATTATGTGCAGCCAGGTCTGGGTGCATGCTTGTCATCTCAGTTACTCAGAGACTGTGGCAGGAGGTTTGCAAGTTCAAGGCCTGCCTGCACTACTGAGTGAGTTCCAGGTTACCCTGGGCAACGGAGTGAGAGGCAATCTTAAGATGAAAGAAGAAAGTAAAAAGACTGGACATACTTCCGTATGTAAAGTAAAGCACTTGACCTCTGGGTTAAATATTTGGTGGAGCAAAAGAGGCACAAGTTTGAATTAAAATATACGTAAAGATATTCATTTAAAAGTCATAAGCTAAAATTCCAATGTTAGTAAACTGAGTACATAAAATCACCTTGCCAGGTGTGGTAGTACAAACCAACAGAATAGTTTCGAGCTAGGTCAAACTAGGAATATTATGAGGCTGAGGCAGGAGGATCTTGAATTCAAGACAAGCCTGGGACACCCTGTCTCACACAAAAATTAAATAAAATAATGTATAACGGGAGAATTTTTGAAAGCGATATAGTGATATGGAAACTGCTCATGGTATGATATTAAAATGTGGAGATGGAATCACATATGTAGCAAGACCCTGATTACTTTTTGACAAACTGTAAATATTCGAATAGAAAAACTAGAAGGAAAGTAACTAGTTACTAAAACTGTCTAATTCTCAGTTGGATTACAATGGATTTTAATAGTAAAAACGAATGCTTGTGTAGCCCTTAGGGTGGGATACTTATTTTTCTCATCACTTTGTGTGTCCATATATATGTATTTCATCCTTCAAACTATGCTACAAGGTAACTGCCGTATTTTCTCTTTGTGCTGAGGTACAGCTCGGTGACAGGACTTCTGCCTTTGTTCTGCCAGTTTCTCCTTGATCTGTAACCTCTATAAACAGAACAAAATCTACATAGAGGAAACCCTTGGTTAAGAAAACCAAAGCCTGAAGTGGCTGGCGGTACATGCCTATAATCCCCAAATCTGCAATCAGGAAGCCGAGGAAAGAGGACCTCACTCTGCCTGGCTATGGACCACCACTCAGGACCTGCCCTGACCCTGCTACTGGCTTGGCACAGGTGTGCCACCCTTCATGTTCCCTTTTGGACACACCCTCTCCATTGTCCATACCCGCAGTCACAAAGGGTGCCACTGTGTTGGCTTCGTTCCTCCCGATCTCAGGGAGACGGCAGCAGGGATGGAATAGGAGAACACAGTCCCCATGAATCCGTTCTAATGCCACTGCAAAGATTCAGCTCCTTTTGTGTAGCCACAGGTTCCATCCACAGAGAGGTTGAAAATATCCAGGAAGAATTTTGCATCTGTACTGAACATGAACAGACATTGTCCCTGGCAACACTGTCCAAACAACAGTCTTACAGCTGCTTACTAGGGTTCACACTGTGTTTGGATATTATGAGTAATATCAGGATGTTTTTAAGTACGTGGGTCTTATATGCAAATACTACACCATTTTACAGGAGAGGATGGAATATGTCCAGGCCTTAGTGCCCACGGGAGGTCCTAAAGGACAACTGTGCTTTTTTTTTTCACTCTAACCCACAAGCAGCAACATACTGTGGAGGGAGAGCTGAACTCCTGGTATTGGCCCAAGCTGGAGGGACTACTACTGGATCTTTTCCTGGTCCAGTTCAGCCCAGCCTAGTGCTGCTCCACTGCGTCCAGTGCTGATCACCTACATGCCCGTGTGATCAGCCACCAGTACCCATGGGTACTAAGGATCACACCTAAGGATCAGCAGCCTTTAAGTAGGAATGCATGGCTGCTGCCCCACCCCGTCCTCCTGTCCATGCCACATCCTCCCCAGATTGGATCACTGTTTGCAAATCTTGTTCTAAAGATTGACCTGGGAGGAGAAGATGGTCAGAGTGAACACAGAAGGGACAAGGTATGAAGGACGCTAGGAGATGTCCTGGAGGCCGGAACATGAACATCATATGACACTTGAGGCAACTGTGTTTGTCAACCCTTTAGCAACCTGAAGAGTGAGGAAGCAACGAAGAGGCCTGGATCTAGTCCTGGATTATCTTCTAGCAGGGTGTGTGACCTAGGCAGGTTCTTCCTTTCTCTGGGCACCAGAATCTTTCTCTGCAAACTGAGAAATACTGGGATCAATCTCATGGCAGTCCTGAAGCTGCTCCCCAAGTAGCATTTGTTTTTTGGAAGCCAGGGAGCCAGCTAGGATGCTGGGACTCCACACTCTCCAGGTGCAAACTTAAGGCTTGCATGCCCACCAACAGCTTGGCAAACACCGTGACAAGCCTACTCTCATCAAAGGGCCTAATGTACCAAGGGACTTGCCAGTTCAGAAAGATGATAACTTCACAGATCCCTTTTTGACAGTCGAAGCCTGGGAGACCCTGTTGTATGAGGAAGGTCTAACCTCTCCCCAAGCTTTCCTTCAGGCTGTGAGGCGCCATTTTCATACATACCTTCTCAGACATGGAGCTCACTCCTTTTCCAAGCAGCCAGTTCTAGTTCTACAGAGCCCTTTCTTTCCCCCGGGTTCTGCAGCATCCACACCCCTGAGTGCTTCCCTGAGACTCCCTAGCCAGGAACTTGAGAACATCTTGTGGCCAGAGGCGCTAGGGATCTAGGCTTCCTGGACAAGAGCCATGGGCTTGCCTCCCCTCACAGCCATCCCAGCCACTTTTCTACTGCTGCTCCCAGGGTTGGTTGCTGGATTTTCGCCTTATAAAGTTGTTCTGCAAGTTATTCTGGAGCCAGCGTATGGCCAGGCCCTAACCATCAGCTGGTCTGTTTGGTTTCCTTGTGGGCTGAGATCTCTGACCCTTTGGAGTCACAGATCAGATATCCTACATATTCATAACAGTAGCACAATTACACTTGTGAAGTGGCAATGAAATACTTTTATGGTTGGGGGTCACCACAATATGAGGAGCTGTATTAAAGGGTCGTAGCATTGGGAAGGTTGAGAATCACTGCTTTAGAGTGTCACATTTTTCAAAACATTCACCTTCCCATCCTCCATCCTTATCATCTGCCGAGCATGGAAGAATGTCTCAACATGAGCTCTGGAGTCAGAGGAAGAACAAATGGCGGTAATTCTGATGGAAACCACCTCATCAGGTGCAAGATGAAGTAAAGAAACTCGGGGCTGCAATGTGTCTGCTCCCTTCTTCCTCTGACTCCCTTCCTAGGGCTGAGGCTTACTTAGCTCACTGCTGACTTTCTGGGGAACATGGTCTGGGCATGTTCGACTTTTTTTTTTTAGAGGACACTCATCAATAGATTAAGTTTAAGTGCCAAAGTTCATACCAGTGACAAACAGTGAATTTCAGCCCAGGCTGGCTTCCCAGATCGATGTTTCGACTGCATAATATTGCCTCTGGTTCTAAGAGGGAAGATGATACCTTGCCACACAGACAGCAACTTGTCTTAAGGTTCCTTAAAGGCCACCGAGGTCATTGTTCTAAGAGACAAAAGGAGCAAAAATGTCAAACTCTTACCAAGCTGTATTGTGGGTAACCATCCCTTCACTATCAACACCCAGCCTTCCTGTGCATTTGACACCCTGGCTGCAGAAAGCAGCTGGGCCTGCCTTCCAGGGCCTGCTGAGAAACTACTGGACATGTGAGTTTGGAATAAACAAGAGGGCCCCTCTGGCTTCTCTGAGTGGAGCAAATGGCTTGAGGATTCAGGTAGGCAAGGGAAGCCCATGAAAGGAAAAAAATTGTTCAGCTCATATCAGGAGAAACAGATGCTTCTTGGGTGGCCCAGGGAGGCATTTGGTGGCCTGGGCTAAGGGTAGGAACAGGGTGGAATCTAAGAGAAAGAGGGCCACACCACACTGAAGCAGGGCTTGCCTGAGGTCTCTGGGTCATTGGACTGTGTGGGATTTGGGTGGCAGTGCCTGTCTAGGCTGCCCTTTGAAGCACCCCTACTCAGCCTCAGCCTCCCTCAGCGCCTACTCAGAGCCAGGCCAGAGCCTAATACAGCTGTGGGGGAGGCATTCCTGTGTCTTCCTATGTTGCCATGGTAGCTAGGGGCTGAGAAGAGGAGCCAGGGAGAAGTGGCCTGAAGATGTTCCTGAAGAAAGGTACTTCTAGGGTCCTTAGGTGAATAACCCAAATGGATGATGCCCATAGCCGGCAGCTAGTTCCTCGGCCCACCCAGGCCCAAGCTCAAGGGTGTATTTGTGTGGGAGGAAGGGCATACAAGTGTATCTGTTAGTCTGTGGGCACACAAAACCCTGGGGTCACATGTGTATATAGAGTAGACAGAGAAGTGTCTATGTATACACTCCTAAGGGTACACAGAGGTCCAGTGAGAAAGGGGGGCACACACATGTGTGTGGGGTGTGTGTGTGTGTGTGTGTGTGTATGTGTGTGTATCTTTGTATATGTTTCTTAAACAGTAGGGGAAAACGAATAAAGACAAAAGCATCCAACGACTCTGGCTTATGGAAGAGCTAGCCCAGTGTGGCGGGTGTAGGGAGCTGGCCGACCAGGGGCCTGATTGGAACCAGACTCAGCAAGGAGGGGCTGTAAATGTTTTTTTGCTGCCTGTCCTGAGAAATTTATGTCACACCCACTCCATCATCCTGGCGGGGGCAGCCTCTCCCAGCTGCCTGTGGGTCTGAGCTTCCCAGTGCAGCCAGAAGCCTCTGTGGGGGTTCCTGTGCCTCTCTGGGTCAGGCCTGCATAACTGCCATGCCATGAGACCCTGAAACCTTCAGAGATGATCCATGCATGAGTTCAAGAAAGGCAGGGAGAGATAACTTGGGCCCCAAATAACAGCCTTCCTTCCAGAAGACCCTGGATGTTCTATCATGAAACGTTGGAGCACATATGTTTAAGAGGAAGGGGAGACAGAATAGGGCTGGGGTGGAGCTTCAGCCAACCAGAAAAGGTCACAATGACCCTAAATAAACTCCAAAATGAAGCCCATAATGTGAAGGGTCTTATTTGTCCAATACAGCAAGACCAAGACTGAAACCTAGATGTTATTCACCTTCTCTGATGTGTCTGTTCTCCCCACCACCCGGGTCTTCTGAGTCTAAGACCTAAGTTAGAGGTAGCCCTGCTTTTAGAAAACAATCAGGATCTGTGTGCTTGCTAGGCAAACACCCTACTACTGAAGTACATACACCATCAGCCTTGTTTTTAATCTTCTTTTGGGATATGGTCTCAATCAGTTGCCCGTGCTGACCTTGAACTCAGAGTGTGGCCAGGATGGTCTTGACTTTGTGACCCTCTTGCCTCAGCATTTCACTTAGGTGCAATTGCAGACTCTAGTTCACAGCCTTTTTCCAGTCATAGAACACAGTCCTTAAAATCCTTCCATTTTCTTTTTGTTCTTGGCTTGTGGTTGTTTCTCCCTCCATATTTTGTGCTAAGATCCCTGGTCCTTGTTACAGCCAGGCCTTTGCAAGTACAGTGCTTGCTCTTTGTCTAAGATGATATTTATCCCCTTTTCCTGACGTTTGACTCCTTCCTGTGTCTTCTTGGGGAAGACCTGTTTCTCCGTGGTGAGTGTTTGTGGCACTGTGAACCTCTCCCAGGGGCATGCAGCACTTCTCACAGCTGCATTCCTCTGTGGTTAATGCTCTCCTCCCCCTGACTCCTCAAAGCTTCAGGAGGAAGTCCCTTGCTTCTTAGTACTCAGCAAGTAACCACAATAGGAAGAGGGGACACCAGGAGCTAATATTTGAGACTTGCCATGTGCCGGCTGCTTTACTTAGAATAACAGACATAATCTTGCCAAACTCTATGAGATGTTTACTATCAGAATCCCCATTATATCGACGAGGAACCTGGGTCACAGCGGAAGTAAGGAACTGTGTCAAGGCCACACAGTAAGTGGTGAAGGTCTGCTTTGAACCTAGGCAGTCTGGCTGCAGAGCCTGTATTTGTAATCTGTATCACTGGAAGGTCAGTAACACATCTTTATTGACTACATGCTCTTGTTTGAGCCTCAACATCAACCGTCCAGGTTACATGGTGAGAGCCCGCCAACCAGTTTCTGCATCCTCAGGGCCAGCCTCTTCCCACACCAACTTATCTCTCAAAGCCTCAGTGTCCACTTCTGTAAAAGAATTCATCTCGGCACCCACTGTAGGGTGCAGAGGGTGCAGTGGATTTGTGGGAGAGTGGAGGAGGCTTGGTCACTGCAAAGAGCAAGACAAATATTAGTTTTCGCTGTATCATCTATCAGCGACAATAAATTTACAGTGTGAACAGAACTTCTGCGTAGTTTTTGGCTCCAGAGCCCAGTGGATAAAGAAAGGAACGCTGCCCATCAACATGCACTCCATAAGCCCCTCCCCAGGCCTGCTGCCTGCCTCTCACCCCGGCCACACCCAGGGCAGCCTTGGGCAGTTTAGGAATCTCAGGCTCAGTGTGTGTGTGTGTGTGTGTGTGTGTGTGTGTGTGTGTGTGTGTGTGTGTGTTGGGGGAGGGAACAGGGTAGAGCCCTGCCTCAGGCTTCCCACCCTCAGGACCCCACCAGCCTTAATGTTTTTGTGCCAGGCCAAGGACAGGGAACACCCCCTAGCCCTCACAGCCCCCCTCAGGCCTCAAGAGCCGTCCCCCTTCCCCTGCTATGGCATCTTGAACAGAGAAGAGTCTATGGCTCTTAGTAGGGGGTGGCTGGGGGTTGGGGGCACAGAGAGAGGGGAGGGTTACAAAAGCTGTGCCTTGCTTTCCCAGTGGCCTCCAGGGGGCCAATGAATGCGCAGAGCCGCAGCGGGGGTTGGGGGGGGGACACAGCCAGCGTGTTTTCATTTTGCTCTGTTTGTTTTCTGTTTAGATCGACTGCTCAGTTCTGGTTTGGGCCTCTGAGGGCTGATGGGGTTTGGCAGGTAAGGATTTCTGAGGCCACCCATCTCTGCCTTCCACAGGGCTGCGGGCTTGGCTCCTGCAAGCCTTACAGGAGCAGGAGGCCAGCCCCTACTATTTGCTTGCTGTCTCTTTCTTCCTCTTTTTTCTCTCTCTTTGTTTTTTCTTTTCTTTTCTGTTCCCCTTCCACAGTCCTGCTTTGCTGTGTCTCCCTCCTTGTCTTTCTGCCTCTCTTTCCCTGTCTGCCTCTCTTTTTCCAGATTTGTCTGGGTTTCAAACACACCTTCTTGTGTGCAGTAGTGCCTCCAGTCTCTCTTGCCATCAACCTCCAAGATCTCTCCATGTCTCTCCTTTTTTCTTACTCAAAAGTAGGAAAGGGAATCAAAGCGTGGGCATCAGGAGCTCCAAGTTCTTGCCCAGCCTTTGCTGGATGCTGCTGTAGCTTCAACAAGCTCTTCCCATCTGTAGGCCTCAGTTTCCCAGTCTTCACGTGGAAGGTTCTACCTTTCTGTTGAAATGTATGCTAGGAAGTCTCACTTTCAGTCCTTGTAGGCAGTAAGAGGGGAGGTGGATCTCATTCTTTGACAAAGTCAGGCCCCCACTGTTCAGTGTAGACAGGGAGGAGGGTGACAGTGCCATTAGGCAATGGCAACTTCAGGCAAGGTCAGAGGTGGAGGACTGCCTGGTCTTGTGTTAGGTGTGGTAGTCTGTCATTCCAGCACTTAGAAGGCTGTGAGGCAGGAGGAGAACTGTGAGGTTCAAAGCCGCCTGGGCTCCTTGAGACCTTGGGTCAAGAACAAACAAAACCAACCAAAACTTTCTAGAGAAGCCAGAACTGGGCTGTGTGTCGGAAGGCAGGGGTAGACTACAGGATTACAGAATCAAGAACGCAGTCTTGGCCTTGGTGGCTCATGAGCCACCTCACCAGTGCCCCTGTCTTCGTGGGTGCTTCCACTCACCATGGCAGTTGACCATTAACACTTCTCCCCTAAGTGACTGTAAGGTAAATAGGGAATGGCCGCCGGCGGTGGTGGCGCACGCCTTTAATCCCAGCGCTTGGGAGGCAGAGGCAGGCGGATTTCTGAGTTCAAGGCCAGCCTGGTCTACAGAGTGAGTTCCAAGACAGCCTGGGCTACACAGAGAAACCCTGTCTCGAAAAACAAAAACAAAAAACAAAAAAAAAAAAAAAAAAAAAAAAAACCAAACCAACAACAAAAACAAAATGGGGAATGGCACCTTCTGGCCTGGTTCCACCACACCTCTAACTTACTGCAGAGCTAAGTAGACTCTTTCTCCACCCACTCCACTCCACCCCTACTCCCACCTCCATCTCTAGTTTCTTTCCTCTTGTGAGCTCTGGCCTAGGATCTGGCTTCTTTGTTACCTCCCAAATGCAATCCAGCTCAGAATCACATGAGCTCTGCCTCCTCCTCCTCCTCTTCACCTCCTCTTCCTTGTCCTTTCCTCAGCTGCTCACCTCCATGTTCCTGCTGCCCTAGTCCTGCCACCATCCTTTTCCCTGAGTGCTTGCTCTCCGTTTCATCATCTCCAGTTCTACATCCACACAGTTGCCCAGGCAACCACCATTTGGAGACTTCAGGGTTTGGGCTTTTACAATATAAGACCACTAGAAGGAATTGACTTGCTGGGTCGTGGATAAGCATATACAGTTGTCCCTCCGTATCATTAGGGATTGGTTCCAGGACCCCACTGATACCAAAATGTTCTTATGATGAAGCCCCTCATGGTAAAGTGGCATAGTATTTGTTTGCATAGTACCTTCACACATCCTTCCTTTTACACATACATCATCTCTAGATCACGTATAATACCTGCTGCAATGAGGGAATAATAATAACAGGTTAAAAAAAAAAAACTTCCACCACAAAATATTTTCCATCCCAGATGGTTGAATGCAGAAATGCAGAGACAAATATTGCAGTAGGTTTCTCCCAACGAGCTGGCCTGGTTATTGTCCAGTGGCCATGTTTGAATGTTGCCGTTGTTCTCCTCCACCATGCACACATACTCATTGTTAGTATTCTGTCTAAACTCCGCTTCCACAGTTACCTGGCAACAGCCAGGTATGCTCCTCCCCACAGTTACCTGGCAACAGCCAGGTAGGCTTGCCCACTATAAAAGGGGCTGCTTGCCCCCTCCTCTCTCTCTTGCTATCTCACTCTCTTGCCTCTAGCTTCTCTCTGTCCCTTCCCCCCTCTCCCCTTCCCTTCCCCCTCTCTCCACTTGGTCATGGCCAGCCTCCACTTCTCTCCTCTCTCTCTCTCTCTCCTCCTTTCTCTGCCATCTCCTCCCACTTCTCTCCCCACCTTTGCCCTCTGCCCTAATAACTGCTCCCCCCACCCCGAACTGTTTGGTCTGTGTTTGTCTGTTCTAAGCTGCGTGCGGAAGTCCATCACTCATTCCATTCTTTAATTGTCACATGGTTATCTAATTAATCCAGAAACATTATTATTTCTAAGTCTCCAATACAATATCATTTTTATCATAAATCAAGAACCATTAGACTTTCTATGTACATAGTCATCAAATTCCAATAAAAGCAATTTTATTTTTTCTTTTTCAACCTTTTATTTCTTTGGATTACAAGGAAATAAAATTTTGAAATAAAAAGTCTCATCATATAGAGGCTTTCGAATTTTTCTCATTAGCTATGTTGTTTGTTGAGAATTTTAAAAATTATGAATGACTTGAATTTTGTAGAATGTTTGCACGTTTTATATAATTTATATGATTATATGATTCTCCCTGTTTGGTTTTGTTCTCTCTCTCTCTGTCTGTCTCTGTCTCTCTGTCTCTCTCACACACACACACACAAGGGATGGGGAGAGAGGAAGGTGGGTTAAGTGGATATCACTGTTTGCAGTGTTGAGGATGTAACTCTGGACCTTGTTCATGGTAGACAAAACATTCTACCCCTGAGTCTAAATGATGTTTTTTATTGTTTGACTACCCTGAATTTCTAGATTAAAACTCGCTTGGTCATTGTCTTAGTTACAATTTTTATTGCTATGAAGACACACCATGACCACGGCTACTCTCATAAAGGAAAACATTTAACTGGGGCTGGCTTATACTTTCAGAGGCTTAGGTTATTATCATCATGATAGCAAGCATGGGAACATGCAAATAGTTATGGTGCTGGAGAAGGAGCTGAGAGTTCTACATGTAGATTGACAAGCAGGAGAGAGAGAGAGAGAGAGAGAGAGAGAGAGAGAGAGAGAGAGAATGGCTTTAGCATTTGAAACCTCACACCCCAGGTATACATTTCCTCCAACAAGGTCACACCTACTCCAACAAAGCTACACCTCCTAATAGTACCACTGACCAAGCACTCAAATCTACGAGTGTATGGAGGCATTCTTATCCAAACCACCACAGTCATGATGAATACACTTTCCTTTTTCATATATTGACAAGATGTGATAGCTAATCTGTTCAATCATGTTTTATTCTGTGGTAATTGGAGAATCATATGTAATTAACTGCAAGAAGTTAAACAGAGACCTTCTCTTTGTCTTTTGCCCAGTTTTCTCTCAATCATGTTCTGCAAAAATAGAAGAGTGTGTGTGTCATAGTAATGATTGACATTGACACAATCAGGTTACCAACAGATCAACACCACAAAGACCCTCCTCCTAGCCACTCCTTAACCCCTCACAACCACTAATCTATTCCCTGTTTCTATAACTTCCTCACTTCAAGAATGTTGTATAACCCTTTCATTACCTTTCCAATCATGTGAGACCAGTTTCTTCATTCAGCAAACTTCCCTGGGCCTTGATTAAAGCTATTCTATGTAGTAGATGTACCTTTTTATTGTCGAGTAGTTTTCTTTGGTATGGGTGTACCGCAGTTTGTTTAATCAGTCACATCTGAACCTTTTCCAGTTTGGGCTATAATAAAGGAAGTTGCTGAAGACACTCAAGTACAAATTTTGTGTGAAATTTAGTATTAAATTCCTTGGGATAAGTATCTAAGAATGCAATTGCTGGGTCACGTGGTGGTCACATGTTTCATTTTATAAGAATCAGCCAAACTTTTCAGAGTGACATTTCTGTCTCCAGCAGCAGTGTATGAAAGCATTAGTTTCTCTGCATTTCGTCTTGTCACTAATTTTTAAATTTTAGTCATTGGCTAGCTATGCAGTGATATCTCATTGTGGTTTTAATTTGCATTAATTTGCATTAATGATGTTGACTAACTTTTCATGTGCTTATTTGCCATCTGTATATCCTCTTTGGTGAAATGTGTCTTCGTGGTCCTTTGCCCATTCTCTAATTGGGTTGTTTGTTTTGTTTTCTCTTGTCTTGTCTTGTTTTACTGTTGAGTCTTGAGCTCTTTATATATTCTAGATATGAGTCCTAGTCAGATACATGGTTTGCAAATACTTTTCCAATCTGTACTTTGTCTTTTCATCTGTTTTCTTTGTAGAGTGAGTGTTTAATTTGATGGAGTCTAATTTATCCATTGTCTTTCTCTTTCATAGATAATGCTTTTGATACCATGGCTAAGAATTCTTTACCAGTGCCTAGGTTTGGAAGTTTTTGCCCACATTTCCTTCTATATGATCTGATTTTGTTTTAATACTTAAAATTTCTAATTCTTTTTCAGTTATATTTTATGTGAGGTTCAGGTTGAGACTTAACTGTGACTGGCCAACTGCTTCAGCCTCATTTGTTCAAAATTCTTTCCTCCAGCAAGCTGCTGCTGTACCTTTGTCAGTAAGCTGTGGGACACATGTGTATGGATTTCTTCCTGGGTTCACTATTCTTTCTCTGGCTCTCCCTCCCCGAAGTAGCACATAGTCTTAATTACAGTAGCTATGTAATAAGTCTTAAAAGCAGGTGCAGCGAGTCCTCCCACTGTGTTCTTTTTCAAAATTGTCTTGTCTAATTTCTTTGACTTTTGGTACACATTTTAGAATATCTTGCCTTTATCTATAAAAACCATGTTGAAGTTTGGGTAATCACAGCATTAAGCCTGTGTATCATTTTGAGAGGACTGACATCCTCCATATTATGTTGACTCTCGTAATTCATGTGCACCTGAGTATCTCTTTTCACTTATTCAGTTCTTTGCATTCTTTATCTGTACTTTGTGATTTTCAGCATAAAAGCTCTGCATGTTTTATTATTTTGGTTCTTTCATATTTTTTGTTTGTGGAAAATAGACGCAGTGTTGCATTTTAGCTTTGATGTTCACATACTCATTGCTATTATATAGAAATATGATGGCTTTTTAAATATTTATTTCGTATCCTGTGACTTTGCTGAACTTGTTCATTCTATGAAACTCCTTTTTTGCAGATTTCTTGAGATTTTCTCCATATACAGTTGTGCCTCTGCATGTAAGAACAATGTGCCTTTCCCTCTCCAGTCTGTGTGTGTTGTCTGTTTTTCTCTATTCTTTGTTTTGTCTGTTACATTGATTAGAATTTCTAGGATTCTTTTAAAGAAGAATGTTGGATGCTTTTTCTGTATCTATTGATGAATCTGTGTGATTTTTTTTTCCTTAGCCCACCAATTTGGAGAATTACGTGGGTCGGTTTCTAAGTATTAAACCAGCCTTGCATTTCTGGAATGAACTCCTTTTCATTGTGATGTGCAATTCCCTTTATACACTGTTGAGTTCCAGTTGTTAGTGATTTTTCCATCTCTTCCCATTGCTCTGTGGTTTTCTGCTTGTATATTGGTTTCATTCAGTGCTGGTGTCATGTTGGTCTCATAAAATAAGTCTCTTCCCCCACTTCCACTTTCTGGAAAAGATTATGTGGAGGTTTGTGGCAACTGTCCTTTAAACTCTTAGTAACACTGTCCAGTGAAACCAGTGAGGCTTAGAGATTCATTTGGGAGTAGGTTTTTATTTCAAATTTCTTTGTTAGTTATTAGATTCTCTAAACAACTTGTTCTACATCTGTAGAGAGCTCTAGATGATGATTTTATTATTTTTTTCTTTAGATATCCACAAGGTCTGTACCAGTGTTCCCCCTACACTTCTGACATTGGTGATTTGTGACTTCTCTCTTTTTTCCTTTGTCAGTCTTACTAGAAATTTACCAATTTTGTTGATCTTTCCAAAGAACAAACCCCTTTTGTTTTTATTGATTTCTCATTCTCGGCATCCTGAAATATACCTCATTTATTCATGATGAGTTATTCTTCAACATGTTTTCCAATTCTGTCTCCTAATATTTTGGCTTTGAGTTTTATGTCTATGTATACAAGACAAAATTATTTGAAATCTTCCTTTCTTATAATGTTCTTGACTGGTTTGGGTATCAAGATTTGTCTAGTTATTTGGTTTGCCTCAGAAAAAAAGAATGGTTGAAGAATGTTCCTTCTCTTTCTCTCTGGACACATCTGTGTAATATCAATGTTATAAACACATAGTTTTGTGCACTTAGATATGTTTAGTGGCAAATAGTTTCATCTCTCTGTATAGAGTTAGGTGGAGCAGGAAAACATATTTTTTATTTCCTGCCATCTGCCAGACACCACACAAGGAATTTTACATTCATTATCTCATTGTTTCCTTGTAAAAATATCATTGGAAGAGTATTTGTACATCTTGCCTTTTAGTTCAGAAATTGAGATTCACTGACTTGCCTAAGATCACACAGATGTGAGTAGCAAAGCTACTTTCTGCAGGTGATATAGCTCGGAGTGCAGTTCATTGCTTGTTCCACATGCACAGAGAGCCCTGGGTTCCAGCCTTAGCACTGCACCAGGGTGGGGGAGTTACATGGGGGGAGTTAAGTTCTTTTTAATTCATCTCCCTCTGTTGCACACACTGCTCTCTGAGCTGGTCATCTACTCTTATAACTGATTCCTCCTAGTTGTTCATCGGCATAGCAACATATATTTGGTTGATTATTTAGTTAGTTGATTTTGTTTTGTTCCCACTATAGAGATGAGGGAGCTGAAGTTCAATGAAGATGAGGAATTTATCCAGAGCTAAAACATCAAAGATGAGGCCAAGCTTGTCTCCAGGGTAGGGTTTACCATTCTTCAGCTGGAAAGCGTGGTCTTTGAGGTGAGGCCAGAATGCTCTCCTCACAGCAATGAGTACATTCTTGTGTGTTAGTGACTGCTACTACCATGAGCAGCTCAGGGGAGGGGATGTTTCGGGTGGTCAGGACAGCTGCTGACCACAAGCTCCAGGTGCATCACAGAATTAAAGATGAAGATACAGTGCAGAACTTGGCTGCTGGGCAGCTGGAGAAAAAGAATCTGGAAGCTGAGCCGTAGGGCTGGGAAAGACTGGAAGGAATTCCCATCCTCCTGACATAGGAAACAGCTTCCTGGTCTGAACATGAGCAGATTGGATTTCCTCAACCCCAGCACCATCCAGGTCTAAGTTCCCCCTAACTAACAAATGGAAGAGGAAAAGTTGGTGGAGGTCAGAGGAGAGGTACGCTGAGATCCTCGTCCCAAACAAGAGGGATAGGGAAGCTTACAGATTGCCAGGTCTAGCCACCTAAATGTTCGGGAGGAAGCTTGTGAGGGTTTTCTCCTTCTGGGTTCACTATTTCTGCAACCCCTGCTTCATATTGTGGCGGGAGTGAGCATAGGCCTTGAGATCTGATCCACACATTATAGCCCCGTCTCTAGGAACAGATTCTGTGAATGGACGCAACTTTAACTCCCTCATCTGTACCCTGTTGTGGCAACCATATCATAGCATTGTTGCTCAGAATAAATAAATTCACTGCTGGGACTCACTTAAGGCAGCGGCTGGCATATGGGAAGGACCGCGCAGCTGCTATTGTTACTCATTTTTGTTGTGGCTGTTAAAGTAGGCTTTCACTGTAGCCCAAGAAGGCCTCAGACTTGCAATCTTCCTGCTTCTGTCTCCAAGTGTTGTGATCTCAAACACACACCACAAGCAGTGCAGTCTTATCCTTAGGATTGGAGGCTCTGGTTAGGATGAGAAGGACACTTAAGAATCCTCTGCCAAGTTTTCAATCTAGCCCTTTTGGCACTGGCTGTGTGACTTTGGGTAGGTCCCCTTTATGTCCAAGGTTCAATAGTTCCATCTGTGATACATGTTATATCAAAACTGAGCCTCTCTTGCTTTTAGGGCTGTTGGTGGAATTTGACACTGTCTCCCAGATATATCGCCGATCACAGACTCCTTGGAGAAAGGGTGGCTATTATTCTTGCCACGGTTGACATCTAACATGGAACAGAGAAGCATCCTCCCTGCCTTGGGACTCACAGACTTACCTCAATGCTTCTAAAGCTAGATTCATTCTCTTTCCCACCAAAGCTAGACAATCCCACACCTTCTCTGCTCCTGCCCCGGACTGGCTTGCTGACTTGGCAACTTGAACTGTCCGCACAGCAGTAAAGGCTGAGAAAGCAACTCTGAAGGATGCTGAAGCAGGGGAAAGATGGCCACCTGCTGTAATAGTGCCACCGATGGCTGTCTGGAATGGAAAGATGAAGCCTGCGTGCACCTCCACCCAACAGGAGCCACTTGTCCCCAAAGTCTTCCCTCCACTGGACCCCAATCTGGATCTTCATGAGCATGTGATGTTAACTATATTCCTCTGCTTTCCATCCCCTCACAGTATCATTTCAGGGAAGGGGAATTCAGATCTAGGAAGAGCCAGGAAAGAGGCTCAGATCACACAGGATGATGTGCACACCACAGAGCAGGGAGCTGCAAAGTAGACATGTTGAATGCAGAGTTAGAATCATAGCCCAGTTCTCCCAAATGCTCTGCTTTTTTTTTCTTTACAAGCAGCATACATCGGAATTGGCACAGATCTTAGAGTGATGGGCATTTGAATCTCATTCCATTTTGTTAGTGAATAAGACTTTGTCTCAGAGAGGAAAAGGTCCCAAAGGCGTTCATGGAAAGTGAGGGCCCCACGACCAAGGCTTTCTTGTGACAGGTTCTTCTCACAACTCCAGATGCAGGAGAAGATGTGGGTGAGGGATGTGTGTTAGGCAGCCTCCCAGCACAGTAATGGATGCTTTTAGCTCTTACTCAACCAAAGCCCTTGCCTCTCGACTGCCTTGTAACCCTGGAGACCCTCGCTTGCTTCAGGTAATGGTGCCTCTTATGCAGCTGAGCCCTGTGGGGTGGGGAGCATGGCAGGAGTAGTAGTCTGTGTGTCTTTGATCAGCCTCTACTTCTTCAACTGTAAAGTGCTACTGTGGAGGCTTGTGACAAAAGACACTGAATCAACATTAGACTTAAGTAGAGAGCTGGAGAAACTCCTGAAGGCAGATGCTGCTTCAAGCTCACAGCATCAGGACTTCTGGAGGCAGGTCCCAGGCTTAGGGTGGGGAATAGGCTCTGATTAATCCACAAGGAGGTTTTAAGGAGCAGTAAGATCAGGAAGCTCTCTAAGGGCTTTTCTGCTTTCCTGAGGCTCCAGTTGTGTCAGACAGTCAGGGTGTCTTGGGTTGCAAAGAGGAGGGAGGCCCTGACAACTCCCCTCCCGCAGCTGCCACACTGAGCATGCCAGCTAAACTATAGGTCATTTTCCCAGGGTTAGAAAATTACGTTGGGGTTTCCGGCATTGTCTGAATTCCTACTGGGACACTGCTCCTGTGGTAGGAGTCTGCCTGTCCACACCCCTCTGCCTTCCCCTCCCCTCTCTCTGACACCCCCCAACTAACTGCCCTCTGGGACGGCTGACTCCTTTTGCCAGAGTAACAATGCAGGGTGTGGGATGAGCACAAACCGCAAACCATTCCACTGTGCTAAGCCCCAGTTTTCTCAGTGACGAGCGGAAAGCAATAGTTCACAGCTCACAGAACTATGGTGAAGATGGCTGAGCTAAGGACATGTATTCAGGGTTGGACCTTCCCTCCTCAGTTAAACCTATGGAAGTACACCCACAGAAGGCCCAAAGGAACACTCAACAAATGCAGAGTAACAGCATGCCTCTTTAACTGAGCCCCAGAGTCAGCCTGGTACCCATCATCTCCCTCGGGGAAAGTGTGGATCAACTGACTTGTTCTCAACTGAAACAACATGGTAAGTCAGTCCCATTTGCATACCAAGCACTGAAAAATCTGTCATCTATACCTGGAACTTCCTAGTTGTGGGATAGGTTCTTTCCCACATGCTTGATCCACCTCCATGCAAACCCTAAGGAAAGGCTTATAATCCCAGTGTCCCCTAAGTGACCAGGAAAGAGCACAGAAAGCTCCTCAGATCACTCGCTGAGAGGATGGTGCTGGGATTCAGATCCAGCACTATTTCTGAGGTGAAGGTGTTGCTCTATTTATCAGGGCTTGAACCTTTCATTGTACATCCAATTGGTACATCTAATCACCCACCCACCTCAAATGCCCATTGGAGGTGCTTGTGGGATCAGGAAATCCAGGTACTGGTTGGACACACATGCACCCATGACACACTGGGAGGGCAGGCAGTGACAAATACCAGAGTAATACTTGGCAAAGCTGGCAAGTTAAAGCACCGAGTGCGTGTGCGTGCGTGCGTGCGTGCGTGCGTGCGTGTGTGTGTGTGTGTGTGTGTGTGTGATAGTGAAATTGTATGCAGTTTGCACGGGATGGGGGGCTCATTTGTCATTTCTTTTAACATATTTCTCAGCAAATATCAACTTGTCACCCTATTTCTATGACAGCTGGTGTCATGGGTCTGCTTTAAACAGGCCAGATTTGTCAAAGATTGCATCCAGTTTCCCAACACTGGTAGGACTTTCTCTTTTCTTTTTATTTCCCAAGATCGTGTATTTTTCCATCAAACCTCTATTGAGCACCTACTATACGGAAACGCTGCCGAAGGTGCTTCACAAACATCATGAAGCAAATAGATGCTCTCCTGTGAATCCTGCACTGCAGTGAATGGAGGCAGCATCAACAAAAGCCAATGATGGCTGCTGCTAAGTGCTGGGAGGGAGCAGAGGGAAGCAGGAAGAAAGAGCTCAGGGAGGCTCTGATGTTAAGGTCACATTGAGATGGTGACACTTGAATTAGCTCTGGAAGGACAGGCAGAACTGGGCCCTGCAGCTCACTGAGAGACCGCTCTAGGCAGAAAACAGTCCCTGTAAAAATGTCTAGTTGCTTTCATGGTGACAACCTTGGGGGAACTGCAAAGGTTGTGACTGGGCAGTGACACAATGGGGAAAGAAGAATGTGATTCGAGGGCAGACCAAAGAGGTATGGGAACCAATGGTAGGGACCCTTCAAGCTTGGATCCCTCAAGCATCATAGATGGGTTGTGGCTTGGAAGGTAACGTGGTGGCGGTGGCCAGAAGGACTAGTGTGGGGATGAAGTCTGAAGACAGAGGTGAGAGATTTGTAGCCAGATGAGATATGGGGTGCAGTATGAAGTCCACACTGAGCCCCTATTCTTGCCCCCTCTGCGTCATCTGTGCTGAGACCTTAGCAATAGGATATTCACAGGGACCTTTGCTCTTGCCCTGTTCCCCACAATCTACCCTCTTGTGAAATATGTGAATTGGGTCATGGCGCATTTATGCTTCAAACTCTCCAGTGGCTTCCTGTGCTACTAAGAGAAAAGAAACCGTGAGCTGTCTTTTACCATGCCGGTGGATTTTCCCTGTATCCCCACCTCTGCTCTGCTCCGGGTGACTAAGCTGTTGGAAGGACTCAGGACCTTTGTATTTGCTGTACTCCCATCCTGGAGTGTTCTCTCTTAGTTCTGTCTGCTTGGCAGCTTCTTGTTCCTTAGGTCACAGCTGAGATGTGCCTCCTTAGAGTCTGCCCTGTGCTGCCATCCCATCTAAATTAGATTTGCCATTCTGAGTTGTCTGTCTTGTTTTGGTTTTCTTCCCCTCACGACACAGTCCGTAGATGCAATGTTGCTTTCTGTGACTTTAGTCTCCTTCCCTCAGTTCCCCGAGGGGAAAGGCTGAGACCACACAGAATTGGCCACCCCTATACTACATTGCCCGAATCCCAGACTGATGACACTCAGCAGCAGTGTGTGTGGCGGTGTGCTAAATCATTTATAGGCCTGTGGGATGGGTGCAGAAAAGCTGAGAAACCCATATTGCTATTGTACAGATGGAGAAACTAAGGCACTGAGAAGATGTGAGGTTTGCAAATGGTCGAGGCAAGATTTAAACCTACTACCTGGAGGGGGGAGGGGGAGGGGGAGGGAGAGGGAGACTGATTTAGTTATTTCCTTCATTGTTGGAACACAATACCTGACAAAGGCAGCTTAAGAAAAGAAGGGCTTATTTTGGCTCACAATTTGAATACTCAGTCTACGATGGTTGGGAAGGCGTACTTACAGAAGCATGAGGCAGCTGGTCATGTCGTATCCAGTCAGTCATCAGAGAGGAATGGGTGCAGGTGCTCGGCTCACTTCCTCTTTTTATTCAGTCTTCAACCCCAGTCCATGGGATGAGGGCCAAAGCATTAAAGGCTGGGCTTTTACTCCTCACTTCGACTTCTATGGAAATTTGCTCCCGAGCATGTTCAGGAGGTGTGTGTGTTTCCTAGGTGAATGCAAATCAAGTTGACAGTGAAGATTAACCGTCAGGGGCACCCTGGGTATACGACTTGCAGTCATAGGTTGCCATAATGGAACATCCCACATTGCTTTTATTGTGAAGTTGTGGAAAGAGCATGGACTTTGGAGCCAAGCATGCTGACACTCAAGGCTGTGACCCAGTCACTTCAGACCACCGAGCCATTCTTTGTTCATCTGTAAAATAGGATGTTCAAGGTTGCTGTAATAAGTAACCTATTTTTCCTCCAATATTATTAATTGTCATTCCATAATTAATCATAATCAATGCTTTTGTGACTTATTATTCCTATTCAGCCTGCCTGACTGCCCATCTACCCCTCGGTCCATCTACTCATACATCCATTTATACATCTGCCAACTCATGTATTCTCCTTTCCCTGCACACACACACACACACACACTCTCTCTCTCTCTCTCTCTCTCTCTCTCTCTCTCTCTCTCTCTCTATCCATCTAACCACTGACCTGTTCTCCATGTATTTATCCAACCATTGGCACTGATGGAGTCCTCTACTGTACTCTTTGGCCTAAGATATATACCATGTATTTCAGGAGCATAGAAAGCTGTCTTAGTCTATTTCTCTGATGCTATAGGTGAGTACACTAAACTAAGTGGTTTTCATTTCTTTAAAAGGTTTATCTAACTCATCATTATAAAGGTGGAGAGCATCAAGACTGAGCAGCCACATCTGACAAGGGCCACATGCTGCTGTATGTATGATGCAAAAGCGGAAGGGGGGGACACATAGAGTGGACACACTGTAGGAGCCTGCTCTGTACCTCCATGGAAAATAATCCAATTTCACAAAGAAAAAAATGACAGTGAGCCCACTGAAGTGACCTCACTTCCCAATACACTGCATTGACAGTCAGATTTCAACGTGAATTTTGGCAGGATAAACTTACACCACTGCACACCCCTCCCCACAGTGTCCAGACCAGATGACAATAAGGTTTATACTCAGAGGGTTCTGAGAGTGGAAGGTGGACACCGTGTCCTCTGCAGAAGCTGATGATGCACTCTGAGTGGGAGTAGGCAGGCTGAACTTGTATACCTTCCTCAGTCCCAACACCCAGGCCGTGAAGGCAGGTCAGGCTGCAAGCACGTGCTGTGTGCTGCTTTGCCTCTGAGCTGGCAACACTGCCTTGAGGATGCTGGAACTCTAGTCCCTGAGCCACAGAGCACACAGGCAGGGTTACAACAAGATCATACTTGCTGCATACAGTGACCTTTCTGATCCGTGGTGCCTTCTGCATTAAAAGAAACAGAATTGAGAGCTACTAGAGAGGCCCATGGGAAGGTTTTTGCACTAGTGAGAGATCACTGGCAGCTGAGCCAGGGTAGCAGCAGCAGAGCTGCAGACAGGAACAACTGACTCATTTTGCTGTGGTGTCATCCAATAGCTGTGGCAGTAAGGGGCAGAAAGATGGAGAAGATGGCTCCCAGACTTTGGGCAAGTGAGAAGATGGCTGAAAGATGCCAAACTATTTACCCTGGGCCTTTGGACAGGAGACAGGGAAGTGGGTGTGAGCCCAGTGGTTTTGACTGTCACAATGTACATTATTGGTGCTTGCCTCAATCATCAACAAATAGTTCTTCCTTCAGAGATGCAGTCCAGACTCTTCAGCAGCCAAAACGGATCCCATGGCAAAGGGCTATCAGGAGCCAATGGGAAACTCACCTATTTACTTAGCATACACTGCCAGGACTTCCTCTGTGTCCAAGTTAGATTAGGCTGGCCTATTGTATATCCACAGACAAGAAAGTTGGAGAGAGAATCATTGCTCCCAAATTCAAGTCTGTGTCCCAAGGGACCAAACTGAGAATACTGGAATTGGAGCCACTAATTCCCTACCTGAAGATGTCATACAAGATACTCCTTGAGGTGGATTTTGAAGTATAAATAGAAGTTCGTTAGGCTGTTAAGAGATTAAGTACACCTCAGATACAAAGAATAGTGTAAGCAGAGACCTGGAAGAATGGGAGAGAATGGCAAGTAGTTTACTGGGATGGGGTAAGAGATCATTCAGAAATGGGAGAAAGCAATGGGAGCTGGAAACTAGGTAAGCACAGACTCTGATGGCCCACCAGTGAACTTCAAAGACTGTGAGCTATTGCAACCATCTTAGAGAGCACACAGGCAGCTACCATGAGCCTGTGAGATGCTCAGAACTTATGGTCCAGCAGTTCCGTGTATTGGTATTATTGCCCTGGAGAATCAGTAGCCCATGGTTGAAAACAGGGAGTAGGTCATTTTTATAACATGAAGGAGGTGCATAATGCTATGAATAGCTACCGATAGGGAAACTACATAAGATTGTGTTCCAAGCCTGCTTCGGAATATCATGAGATGTTTTCCAGTAAACTAAGTCTCTCTCTTGAAGGATGAACATGAGCAAATAACATTTGACACTGCAGCAACAAGGGCTAGCTCACACACATTTTCTGGTTGGTTTCCCATGCTGTTCCCTAACTAAAGGAGTCAGGGCTTCTGGAGAAATGGCTGGATTGGGGATGGGCAACAAAAAGCTAAGATGAGTCTGGAGCATCTTGTGGTGTCAGAGAATAAGGACTCAGTCACAGAGGATGGAGCCTGAGAGGGACACAGAGCTGAAGGAGGCCCTGCTAGCTAAGGCGGGAGCAACTCGAGCAGAAAATAAATAATGATAGTACTGGATTGTTAGGGATTTATTTTTATTTCCGTCCCGTTTTAGATTTATTAAAAAAAAAAAAAAAAGGTGCAAAGATACAGAAAGTCTTCATGTACCCTGCACCTACTTTTTCCTGTTGCTAACAAGTCACATTAGTATGGCACATTTGCTCTAATAAATGAATCTGTACAAATACAGTTTCGATACACTGTTAACAAAAGCCATACTTCCAATTTTCTTAAGAGTTGCCATATTTTATTTTATTTTCTGATTGTTTGTTTGTTTTGCATTTCTGGAAGTGAAGCCCAGAGCTAGGCAAGTGCCCTGGGCTCAGTTCCACCATCGGCTCTTAGTGACTTAATGAGTGACTTTTACCTGTTCCAGCCTACTCCTTAGGCTTCCTATGGTTGAGAGGGTCTTCCAGGATCTCCCTGCTCTTTGTGACTTTGACAGTTATGAATAGTACACTTGAGTGCCTGGTTTAGATCTGAAAAGCCACCATGTTCTCCTGATGAAAGTGGGGAGTGGGTTTGGAAAGGAACAGCAGGGTCGGGTGCAGGTCAGAGGGAGACACGCTCAGCCGGTGCTGTAGACCTTGATGCCCTGACTGAGCTGGTCTTTGGTGTGCTTCTCCAAACTGCTTGTCCCCATTTTACATACTGCACTCTTCAGAAAAACAGTTCAGGGGAGAACAATGATGCCCCGCCTCCTCAGAGGTGCTAGAGGGTTTTAAGCCAGACTATAGTAAAGGCCTGTTGGTCCGTATGTTATAAATGATTGTATAACTAGACAAATGGAAAAGAAGACAGACATCCCCTCACAGTTAATAGAAACATAAAGAAAGAAAGAGATGTACATGATGACACATATACAAATCCCAGCAACACTCAAGAGGCTGAGCAGAAAGATCGAGAGTTCCATGCCAGCATAGACAGCACAAGGACAGGAAAGGGGTGTTAAGAAATCACAGTAGTGTGTGGTAACCATCAGATGAGTTTGACAATTAGTGGGTGAACATATGAAGAGAAACGGGGCTTGTACAGTCTAACGTCATCCCAGAGGCGACCGTGTGGTGGGCACAGCTTTTAGATATCAATTGGACCAAGGGATAAAGGTAAATAGCAGGCGTAAGACTTGTTGATGTCTGAGCCTCTCCATACGGTGAGCTGAGAAGTGCACTATTCTTGGCCTCAAAGCACCTGTTCTTCAGAAGAGTCAAGATCACAAAGAAGAAGCAATATCAACGCAATGGTGGGACCCGTGGCAGAAAGAGAAGGTTTGTGGCAATCTGGGGAAGGGTAGTGAGCTCCGCAGTTCAGATGGTAGAACTGAAGCAAGTGAGGTTGGAGTATGTGTACTACGGTTATGTAAGATGTTACTATTAGGGGAAGCCAGGTGAGGGGTGTATGGCGGCGAGCTGTTCTATTTTTTACACCTTTTCTGTAAGTCTAAAATTATCTCAAAAAAATAAAAGGTTGAAAAAGTTGCCACATAAAAGATTTAGGGCAGATCTGTGGAAGGCCTCTGGTGGCAGAGCCAGGAGATTCTTTGGTGGAGTTCTGAAAGGCACCTATCTCCAGCATTTGAGGAAGAGCCTGGTAAGAGACCTGGGCAGTTAGCTGCAAGGACTCAGACCCAAGAGCACTCTGAGTCCCTTTAGAACTGGCAGATTCCTCTAGCAGAGATTTGTTCAACATGCTAACCTACAGTTGTCCAGATGGCCTGTGTCTCCAGGCCAGCCTCCAGTCTCGTGCGTGTCATTGGCTGACACTGTGTTGCCCTCTTTTTTCCCTTGTAGTACGCTGCTGCTGGCAGGGCAGTCCTGAGTCCCCATGCAGGGAGTGTCCATCCTGGATGACAGAGGGGCAAGGTGAGACTGAAGCTGAGGGAAGGCTTGGCAGGCAGGCGAGCATGTGGGTACTCTGGAGGGAGGGGCTCAGACAGTGGTTAGCTGCAGAGTGGAGCTTAGCAGCGGGAAGGGGAAAGAGGAGGGGCTCGCCTTCTCAAGAGGCCCTTTCATGTTGAAATCAGCCAGCGTGAATGCTGGCGGCCCAAGAGCCCAGCCGGGGGAAATGTGAGAGCCCCCTTATCTCCGCTCATGTCACAGCCCGTCTGCGGTTCCCAGCCGGCCAGAGAGGATGCATTAGAAGAGTGTGTATGGGGGTGCGTGTGTGGGAGGGTGTTCATCAAGACCTTTGGGCTGGGCTCACTCAGTTAAGGGAGTTTGGAAGAAGCAGGTTCCAGTCATAGTAAAGGGACATGGACTAGGCACACTGCATCTTGAAGCAAGGACAGTTAGAGGACTTCAAGCCTACAGTTGGGGACTTGGCAAGAAAGCCTCTGGTACTGCCCTTATCAAATGCCTGAATGTACTGTACAGCATGCTTTTCATGGCTCTGGGTGTGTAGACCAGTTTACACACTCACAGGGCCAGGGCACTCACCTCATCTTGGGAGAGGCATGAGACACAATTTATCCACTTATCTATCCTAGGCTGGAAATACAGACTGGGGAGGCTGTGGCCCCACACTGTCTGCCCAGGAGTGACCCCTACTGTCCAGACAGTCTTGGAGGCAGAAGACTGACCTGTTGACTTCCTGTAGCTTACATCGGGTGTTCCTGTTGTTAGGCCCCTGTCACCCTGTGGCCTCATATTGCTCTAGTATGGGCTGTGAGGTGCTTTTCAAATCAATCCCTGCAGGACAGAGGTGGGTGAAGCCAACATCTGGCTTGTGGGGCACTACTGTGGCCCACAGCTGGAGCTGTCAACAGCTGATGTTTTTACAGACACCATTTGCCTGTGCAAGTTCCTGGCCTCCAACCCATTCCCACCATGGAGAAGCCTCTAGCTCTCCACCACTGCACAGGGATCTGAAAGATGCTGGCTAGCTAGAGCTAGGTCACAAAAGTAGGTTCATTGAGTAATGGTGGGAGTCCAGAGGACCCCACAGTGGTATGGTCAGAAACTGGACAAGGTGACAGGAAGAGCTTCAGCAGCCCCAGAGCAACCAAATGTTACTGGGGATCAATCTGTCTCTTTGTCTCAACAACTTAAAACAGCTTGCTATCTTGGCCCTTTCTTTTCCCCATCATGCTTGCAAGGTTGTTTAAAGGGATTAGTCTCCTCTTGAGGACACAGTCTACCAGCAGACACACAGTCTTCACCTTTCACTGGCACCCAGAACAGAGGCCAAGGTCATAGTCATCTAACTTCGTCCAAGTAAGATTCTGAAGAGAGCCAGGAACAGCGATCTCAGAGTAGCAGGGGCCTGACAAAGGATGGTTTTCTACTGGTGTCACAAGCTCCTAGGGACCTAGCCCTCTTCAAAGCCTGCTGTTTTCAACACACACACACACACACACACACACACACACACACGACTCTTGTTGGACTCCAGCGAGAAGGCAGAGAATGCCCAAGCTGTCCTGGGACAGGAAAAGAAGGTTAGCTTTGGGATCCTATGTAGTCCATACAAAGCTCTGTGGCCAAAGGCGTCTGTATCTAGATTTTTGTTCAAAATCAAGCATCAACTCAATGAATATATTCTTAGTGCACACAATGTGCCTGGCATTCCATGAAGCACTTTTACAGAGGCACTGCCATTTCTCAAGTGCGTGCTATGCAGCATGTAGTCATGATTCTTTTGAATCTTCACGAAATCCTGCACGAGGAACTATGAGCATAGTCTCCATGGGGAAGATGGAGAAAGTGAGGGCCAGAGAGCCAATGTGATCTGGGTCTCCCAGGAAGAAAATGGCAGAGCTAAGAGTCCACCCTATTTCATAGGCCCTGCACCATCTGTCTAGGAAGAAAGCAAGGATAAAAGCCATCTGCACTAAGAAGAGAGACAGGCAGCAAGAAAGGAGCTCTGGCAAGGAGCCAGCTTTCTCCCTGGGACTCAGGGCTTTAGAGAGATGGGGGTGGATCCCTCTGAAACTCCACCCCAGACTTATCAAGCCTGGATTCCCTAAAGGTGGAGGGAATATTGCTGGGCAAAAGAGGGCTCTGTCAGTGTGCCTGCACAAAACTGAGGGTACAAGAGCAATGGAAGTCAAAGCCAAAGACCCAAGAAAGCAAAAGGCAGAGTGAGCTAGATGTCCAGGAATTCTCAGTGGACAGTCACTGCAAATGCTTTTAGAGCAAAGGATGATGCTTCCTGCTTTGTGAGTCTGAAGGCTCTGGAGGTGCCAGCGCGTCCCTCAGTAGGGAATGCAGGTGTCAGTAGGTATTTCAGCAGGATGCTGGCAGACAAAGAAGCCAGCCACTACTGTCCAGAAACTTCTACATATGCCCTGTCCCACATTTCTCAGAGCTGAAGGTTAGGACTCATCACACCCATTTTACAGAGGTGCAGGGTCGCGGGTGGGGATAGGGTGGGGAACTAGGGCTCTAAAATGGGACCTGAGGGACCCAAAACAGTATGGTTAAGAATAGCACACATACAGATAGGCAACCCAGAGCCCATTTTCATTTGCGCTGCCTAAACAACATGGCTGAGGCTAAGTCTTTCATAATGATCAGAAACTTATTCCTCATGGTTCTAGAATCTAAAAAGTCCAACAGCAAGGTGCCAGCAGGTGCAGTGTGCTGTCAGTGTCTCCAGAACAGTACCTTCTAGTTCTGTTCTTACATAGGACAGCAAAGCTTCATCCTGCCTCTTGGTGTTTGTTTTGTTTTTTGTTTGTTTGGGGATTTTTGGGTTTTGTTTTGTTTTACTTTGTCTTGTTTGGTTTGGTAGCCTAAGTTTTCCCTTGCACCAGCCTCCCAAGTAGCTTGGATGTTATGCAGGAGCTACCACACCCAGTTTCCTTTAGTAAGGGCATTAATCCATTCCTGAGGATAAGCCCTAATGATGAAAATTACCTCCTGAAAATCCCTGCCACCTCTCTATAGCATTTTATTGATGATTAGTTTTCCTCATTGTGAACTGGAAGGGTGGGCACATATTCGGTCCACAGGAGAGCTGTACTGGTTAGGTTTGTCAATTTGGCATGAGCTAGAGTCATGTAGGAAGAGGGGAAATCACTTAAAAAATTCTCCATCAGATTGGCTTATAGGCAAGTGTGTAGGATATTTTTTGACTAATGATTGATGGGGGGTGTGGGCCAGCCCTGTGGGAGGTGCCATCCAGATAGGTGATCCTGGGTGGTAGAAGAAATTAAGCTGAACAAGCCACAGGGAGCAAGCTGGAAAAAAAAAAAAAAAAGCAGTACTCCTCCATGGCCTCGGCTTCAGTTCCTGCCTCCAGCTTCCTGCTGGAGTGAATTCCTGCCTTGGATGTGCTCAGGGATGGACCGGGAGCTGTAGGATAAAATAAACCTTCTCCTCTCCAAGTTGCTGTTGGTCATGGTGCTTATCACAGCAACAGAAAATAAACTAGGACAAGAGCCATGAACTAAGATACCTTTAAAGGTAGACTTTCAGAGCAGCCCAGGAGTGGCAGCAGAAAGATTCTCAATGGCCACAGCTGTGCTCTGTGCTCATGATCCCAGAATCTCTTGGATAACAATAGCTCTTTGATATAGTTCTGGGGAAAAATACAGTGTACTTTGGGCTGGAGGAAGGTAAGAATATGTAGTCTAACATGCCCCTTCCCTCTTTTTTTTTTTTTTTTAGTTTTAAATCCTCTATAGCATCCATGATGACTGGGTTTCTTCTTGAATTGAAAAGAGGTTGGTACTCCAGGGCCACGGCCCAGCCCAAGCAAAAGCATGGTTCCTGGAGAGGCTGCAGAGGGTTTAGTGTGTCCAGAGACTCTAGTGTCCAGAGCAGGAGCTAGGAAGAAACTGGGACACAGCTGACTCTGACTCCAGCTGAAAAGAGTTCCAAGGTTCTCTAGGTCAGCTCCTTCCCCTGGACCACACCAGAATCTGCCCCCTTTCTCCTTGGTCATTTTACAGGCTCTGAGGAGCTAAAGGGGTCCTTACACCTTTACTAACCTGGTTTTTTTTTTCACTTGCATGTGGGGAAACTGAGGTCTGGAGAGGCAATGTGACTCAGGCAATGCAACCTCAGCAGCCTTTGGTTGACGCTCCTTGCATATCATTCACTTGAAGCTCTGGAAAGGCCTAGAGCCTCTTCTCCTGAGCCAGGCTCCTCAGCTCCTGTACCCTCCCCAGTGACCAGGGCGACACCTCTACAGGGCATATAGGAACTCAGAAGCACATTTGCAGCATCAGTGTAAAGTTGAGTCCAAAGATGTTGAGGACTTCAAGAGAGCAATGGGGGCCCAGCCTGGGGGCCAGTAGGCTGAGCTTGAGGCCATGTACCCAGAGCAAACTTGCCAACTTTCACTATGACACTGGGTGACATGCTAGAGACTTCGGAAGACCAGGAAATCAATCTCCTGTTTGGTCTTGTCTAAGTAGGTGCCCATTGCCCTGCCTCCAGAGGACCCGTGGCGAGTGGAAGAGCTATGTCCCTCTATTGGCCCCTAATCAGATAATTTGTTAATATGGGAGTTCTCTGGGCCACCACCTCGTACTGTTTGATGCCCATAGAGTTGCTCATCAACTAACCCAACCCCAATCCTCTGGATCCACATGTCCCCTCTTTAACCCTACTGCACACCAGTGTCTCTGTGTAAGCTCCTTCTTCAAGTATGTTCACCAAGAAAGTGCACATACTAGGCACTGACCTCCAGAGCCTAAAATGGTGAAAATCTAGGACTTTAGAGATGAGGAGACACGACTTCACAAAGATAAGTAACTTGGCCAAGGTCACTCTTAGGTTGTAACTGAGTTCTGTCTACTGTGAGGGTGGTGCTTCGCCAAGAATTCTACCCCACATGCCAAGACAAGGCAGTCCCACTGGACATGTGCCTCATAGCAGGCCTTGCTCTGTCCCCTCCAGCACGAGGCATCCGTGTCTACAACAGAGTGCTTGGCCATGGACTGAATATGCCACCTGCATTACTCTAGGCAAGAGTTCCCACCTGGCTCCTTAGAAGGGGACAGATGGACTTGTGTCCCACCCACACTAGTCCTACAATGGAGAGATGTGACAGAATCAGATACAGGACAGAGCTGCACAGCCAGGCTCTGAGCAGGTGAATGACTCTCTCTATCCCGGGCAGGATGTCTCTGGGTAGTGGCATTGGCAAGGTCCACCTCTCTACTCAAATTTTAGTTTGATGCCAGCTTTATTCTAAGTTTCACTCAGTCACTAATGACTCAGGAACACTTCAGAGCTGGATAAGGCTGGACCTACCTTCCTGGTGGCCTAATCTGGCATGGGTAACACCAGGCTGAACAAGGGGAAGGCTACTCCACAGAAGGTAGATCTTTACATGCGCATCCTAGTGGAGCACTGTTAATCTAGAAGTGTAGGTTGGAAGCCACTAGAAGTTCCTATTTGTTGAGCATCTCAAACACTCGGGTTCTTGTTGTAGTGTGAAGACTGCATTTCCTAGTGAAGATGGGAGAGAGCAAGACAGATGGCCTAGCCAGGCTGGGGGTTTAGAGAACAGGAAGAGTGAGCAAGTAAACATCCGGCATGCAAGATGGAAGAGGCCAGGGCCTCAGCCAGCTCTGTCACCAATTTGCAGTGGCCCCTGTGGCCAGTCATTCGTTTTCTTCAAGCCTCTATCTAGGTCATAGTTATCAGGCTGCAGAGGACAGGCTTGAGTGCCCTCTGACACCCCACCAGGGCCAACCTCAAATGCCAGGAAAAAGAAATTGTCCTTTCTAGGCTATCTCTGGAGGTGGGTATTTCCGAAACTCACAGCTATGCAAAAGCAAAAACCAAACTTTGGAAATTCCAAGTGTGTCTGTGGCTGGGAGCTGAGGGAGGAGGCATCCTTACAGAACTGTTTGCCTGTGACTCAAAGCCTCGTGGGGGGTACAGCACACATTCTCCCAGATGGGCTACCCAGCACTACCGCATCCCCAGCTGCCCACCCAGCTCGGCCTCAGCATCTCCACCCCAATTGGTTCCTCCTGTTTGACCCTCTCTGGAAGAAACCAAGTCCCAAAAGAGGCTCTCTAACTTATGCTCAGACACCCAGTAGTCTTTAGGCCAACTTTAATATTGTCTGTCTAAGTGAGCAGGAAGGTTTTGGGGATAGGAAGAAAGAATGTTCTACCTGCCCAGTCCCTTCTTGAGCCAAGTGCAAAGCTTAGACCCTTTCAGATGTTCACTTCCTCCTCCTCTACCTCTTTCTCCTTTTAGGTTTCTTTGAAATGGGGTGGGGTGGGGAAGGGTGTTTCTTTATTTAGCCCAGACTAGTCTCAAACTCTCCCTGTCTCTGCCTTGTAAGTGCTGGGATTGCAGGTATATGCTGCCACACTTGCTTCTCTTTGACCTTCAGAAACCTTCTGGGTTGGGCATGGGGGACAGGCTACTCAGGAGGCTGAGACCAGAGAATCAGAAGTTTAAGGTTTGCCTGAGCTACATGAAAAATTCAAGGGCAGCCTTGGCAACCTACTAAGATGATGTCTCAAAAATAAAATAGTAAAACCAGGTGTGATGGAGTACCTCTTTAATTCCACCACTCAGGAGGAAGAGGCAGACAGATCTATGTGAGTTTGCTTCTAATCTGGTCTATATAGTGATTTCTAAGTCAGCCAGGGATACATAGTGAGCCCTTGCCTTAAAGAAAAAAGTGGAAAATGACAGAAGAAGACACATGACACTGACCTCTGGCTGGCTTTGCACATGCATTTCTCTATGCACATGAACATGTAATGTGCATGCGCGCACACAACACACACACACCAAACAAAGAGAAAAAATAAGAGAATGAAAAGGGGCTGAGGGTAGCTTGGTGGCAGACCACTTGCCTAGCACATGGAGGCTGCAGACCCCAAGAAGAGAGTACAAGCCTAACTAAGAGCACCCCCATTCCTACCTTATGCTCGCCCAGAACGTATAGAGCTAACATTTCAAACCCAGATGTCTAGCTCCTGCCAGTGTCCAAGGATGTGGCATGGATGTAGCACGAAACCTCCAACAGTTGTGTCTTGTCACCCTGAGTGGCAGTTGACGTGAAGCTTGGTCTTGAGGTCAGGCTCCAGGCACAACCTGAGCTTGTGGGAGGGATGTGGAGTTCAGGAGACCCGTGGGAACACTGTGGGTTAATATGCTCTGGGTGTTGTGCCCTTACTGTGAAGGACTGTTGAACTTTTCACCCAGTCTCCAGCTTTGAGAAGCTGCCAGCCAAGTCCAGGAGACAGAACTGAGCAGGTCTCCCAAGCACAGAGAGGCTGTGAGTGGCAGGGAGACAGGCACACTGAATGGCAGACAGAGAGACATACTGGAATCTGGAAGATAGAAACCAGTGAGAGAGACAAAGACTGGGAAAGACAGACAAACAGATCCAGAGCAGGAAAGACAGTAAGAGAGCATGGGCTGCAAAAGGCCTAGAAGCAGATAGAGAAATGGAGGCAGCAAGAAGACCATGACGGATGAATCCATGAAAGAGACATGGCAGAACTTAGAGATGATAGAGTGAGCAGGGCAAGGGGGAACGGCGGAGCTGAGCTGGTGGGAGAGAACCAGGTCAGAGGCTGCCCTGCTGTAGCCAGGTCCACCTTTCACTTCATTGGCACTTCTCTTTGTCTTTGCCCCTCTTTCCTGCCTTTCTCATTCAGGACACACAGGGAAAAAAAAAAACAATACCATTTGTGTAGCAATCAGAGGTCTGAGGGCCTGGAGGCCTGAGCCACCACAGGCCAACCTTTGCCTCTCTAGACCTCCCTGAAGGTGACAGAATGAGCAGCCCAGAGCTGTAGCTCTTTTGGCAGGACATTTGGGAAGGTTTGGCCCCAAGCACTGCTGCCCAGGAGATGCCAGCAAGGTGCCAGAATTACTCCACAGTGGAGAGAGCTTGTTCCTTAGGCCTGTTTTGGTTCTTCTCCTAGCATCTTGCTGATGATGCAGCATACTTTCCTCTAGGCTGAGGGCCACGGTGTATCTTAGTTAGGTTTCTACTGCTGTGACCAAACACTGTGACGAAAGCAAGTTAGAGAGGAAAGGGTTTATTTGACTTCCACTTCCACACCACCATTCCTCAGCAAAGGACAGGAACCTGGAGGCAGGAGCTGATGCAGAGGCCATGGAGGGTGCTGCTTACTGGCTTGTTCATCATAGTTTGCTCAGCCTGCTTTCTTATACAATCCAGGACTACCAGCCCAGAGGTGGCACCACCTAAGATGGGCAGGGCCCTCCCCCATCAATCACTAATTAAGAAAATGCCTTACAAGTTTGCCTGCAGCCAGAGCTTATGGAGGCATTCACTATTTGAATTGATGATCCCTCCTCTCAGATGACTATATCTAGGGTCAAGTAGACATAAAACTAGACAGAATACAGGGGAAGGGCTGAGGGCACTGTAGGAATCCGTTACTATGTTTCAGGTGCAGCTGCCTACCCTTCCTCCTGGCCCATTTGCATACCCAGTGTCCCTCACCTGGGTTATTGCCCCTCTCACTGATAATCACCATTGGGACCATTGGTCCCAAGTTCCAATTCTCCATTTCTAGCCTTTGAGCCCCAGGAAACCAGGATGCTGAGCAAGTATTCAGAATCATCACGCTCACCACTTGTTTAAGCCCAGGGAGAGGCCTCTACTGTTCCAGGAAGCCTCTTTCTACTGTCTGAGCCCTTTCTGGTTCAGTCTCACCCTGTGTGCCATCCACTGGAGGTCCGCATCTGGGAGTAACCAGTGTGAGCATCTCTGTGTTAGATGGCCTGCCTTCCACACATGCCCAAAGCAGTCTCATTTGTTTGTTTGTTTATAACACTGCTGCTATATAGCCTACCTCTGAAGTACTGGGGTTTTAAGTGTGTACCATCATTCTTGGCTGCATCCTTTCTCTAAGACCCTTCAAGGCACAGTGAATGCCCATTCAGCCCCTGTTCAGTAGTGTGTCCAGTACCAGATGCTCGTATAGGGCCCCAAAGCTTCTTAGCACTTAGGAGTTGAGCTTTCAAGGGCCAAGCTGAAGGGAGGCTAGGTGCCTGTGCGCGTGCACGTGTGTGTGTCTGTGTGTCTGTGCGTGTGTGCGTGCATGCTCCTTCTTAACAGTCGTATGCCCCAGAGCACCAGGCATTTTCCAAGGAGAAGCAGTGGAGAAGGTGACAGCACTGCTCTCAGAGGGCCTGCGGACTACATTTGACCTGGTTAGCTGGAACAGCTGCTTCAGACTCAAAAGAAAGAAAATAGCTCAGTGTGGAGGTTGTAGAATATTCTGCATGGTCCAAAGCCCATTTACTCATTGCCTGGGAGGGCAGGCAACGCAGAACATCCTTTCTAGAATGGGAAAAGGGACATGTGCCTCTCTTGCACCCTAGCCCTTCTGTCCTGAAGAGGCTGGCATGATCACTCTCCCAGGAGGTTAGAACACTCAGTAGTGACATGAGGGAGATACACAAGACCACGGTTGTACAGGAGCCTAGCGGTGACTATCCCAGCCTCCCTCCAGAAACTGATGCCTTCTCCCTTCCTTCTGCTTCCTGCCATATCACAGTTAGGTCCTTGGGTGGCATCCTTTCCCCTATTTGAGTCGTGACCCAGTCACCAAGGAATGCCCCCTACCCCATGCACTGTGGTCACCCAGCCTAAGATGAAGCAATGTCCCCAGACTTTTTTTTTTTTTTTTGCTCATTTCATACCTTAAAGACTGGCTGAGTTCCCACCAATAAACATGGCTCAGGCAGATCTCCCACAGCAGAGTCAGGACTTTTGGAGGCCCCCAAGTAACCCAAACATTGAATAGTCTCTCCCTAAATAAAGATTCCCAGTAGTGAGAGAAGTGTCCCAATCCCATAACCAAATTCTTTCAAGGCCATTGTTTTTGTAATACAAGTGCCCGCAGAGGTGCCCATGTGGCACCTGCCAGAGATAGCCACCTCCTTTCAAATAATCACTAGAGATATATGGAAAATAAACACTTGAGTAGCAATCCCCGGGTTAAAAGCTAAGATTTTCCATGTCTAACTGTGTGATATCGAGTATATTCTTTAACCTCTCTGGACCTCTACTTTCTCATCTACCAAAATGATGATAATTACTAGTGCCTTCCTGCACTGTGGACCCTGAGATCCCCAGGTCGGGCAGGGATGTGTGTCATTCACTTATGTAGTCAAAGCTTTGTGAGACTGGGAATGTAACTCAGTTGTTAGAGTGCTTGTCTCGTGTGGGAAAGGCCCTGGGCGTGATCTCCAGTTCTACATAGAGCAGGGCTGGTGCACACTTGTAATCGCAGCAGTCTGGATGTCAAGGCCTGGAAACCAAGAGTTCAAGGTTATACCTGGCTACGTGTTAACACTGAAAGCAGCTTATGCTACTTGAGATCACGTCTCAAAAAAAGAAAAAAAGAAAGAAAAAGAAGTCAGGTGGTGGTGGCACACAACTTTATAGAAGGCAGAGACTGGTGGATCTCTGTGAGTTCAAAGCCAGCCTGGTCTACAGAGTGAGTTCCAGGACAGCCATGGCTACATAGTGAGACCCTATCTTGAAAAAAAAAAAAAAAAACCACAAAGGAGGAAGGGGAGGAAGAGGTAGAGGAGGAAGAGGAGGAGGAGAGGAGGTGATGGTAGAGGAGGAGGTGAAGGAGGTAAAGGAGAAGGAGATGAGGAGGTGAAGGTGATGAAGGAGGAGGAAGAGGAGATTTGTTAAGCACCTGCTCTATGGCAAAGCCTGCTCTGAGGCCTTGAAGTACCTGAGGCAATGAAGGAAAGTGGCAAAGCTCTGTCTTTGAGTAGTGCTCTTTGTAGAGGAAGCAGATGTTCAATAAATCCCTAACATAGCATCAAGTGGTAACAAGTCCTATAAAGACAAGGCAGGGTGAGGGGACAGAAGGCACCAGCATTGAGGCCTTCCACTGTTCCGTCTTCCTGCCCAGCAAGGAGCTGAACACTGCCTTCTTCAGTGTCCATTTGGCTCCTCATGTGTGAGTTGACTGGGCCAGGCAGACAGAACAAGACTGATCTGGAAACCCAGTGGCCTGGCCTATTTCTGTCCCAGGGCCCTGGAGCTGATCCAGCCCAGATCCAAGCCTTCACTGCTTTCTCAGCTTCCAATTTACAAGTTGGCCATTGTCTCCCTTTTCCTCTGGCCAAGCCTTCCCTGCTGCCTCCCAGCAGCCAGCCTTAGTACTTCCTTTGAGCCTGGCCCCTCCCTGTAGATGCTCGCCACTGGCAAACCATCTCCTCCTCTGCGTCTACTTTAAGGCCTCTATCCTCCTTTACCCCGGAGGAGAAGGCAGCAGCTTGGAGCAGCTGGGGCTTCACTGAGCTGGTACTAATGCCATCTCTTAAGACTTGACAGGAGAGCAGGCTTTTCAGAAACCCAGCTCTCAGCCCCTCCTCCTCCACCTCAATGCCAGGGTAACTAAAGAAACTGGGCCTGCAAGAAATAGGTGAGTCAAGGAGGCGCACCCCCAAGCTGTTCTCAGTCTTGGGGGAAAAGGCTCTCAGCAAGGAGATGCTATGTAAGGCCCCGGACCCCTCAGAACATCTCCACAGCAGACATTTCTTGGGCTCGAGGCAATTCCAGCATCTTTTCAAATGCATCTGCAGTTGTGTTCTGGTGATTTTTCACATTGACGTGTCAGCTATGTACAAACAATGACTTTTTGTGTGCGATTTTATTTCAATGCTGAACAGAACTAAGGGCCTCCAGTATAGCAGCAAGCACTCTACTCCTAAGCCATACCCCCAACCCCAAAGACACATTTAATATCCTTGAGAACATGTATACTAATGATAGCTAACAGTTATTCTATGCTTACTATATGGCAGACCCTGTTCCTTTCATATCACACACATTAACAAAATTGTTCTTCGCAACAAACCTTGAAGGCAGGCCGATTATTAACCCCATTTACTTCTGAGGAAATTAGGGGAGAGAGAGGTTTAATATCCAACCCAAGGTCAGACATTTAGCAAATGACAGAGCTGGAAAATTAGCCCAGACAGTCTTGACTTCTGGAATCCATGTGTTTAATGGTAGTACTAGACGGCTATAACGTTCTTAAATGATAAAATATATTTCTGCACAAAAGACTCTGTATAAAGTCTGTGCCCGGTTTAAAGGGACATGAGGCAATGAACAGCTGTGATTTAGTGCCCGGCTTAGGAAATAGAGCATCACATTCATGTGCTGTCTCTTTCTGCTTCATGGGACATCAGGCGTATGTCCCTGTGCCCCATCGGAACTCTTGGAGGATGTGGCTCATTACTGTCTAATAATGAGCTCTCCTCCTTCTAGGCCTCCTAGACCCCTTGAGACTTTGTCTGCCAGGGCCCCTGGTGAGGTGCTAGTATGTCCTTCTCTGCCCCTGCCAGGATAGGCCCTAGGATACAAGAAGGAAGGCTAGGATTGGTGAATGGGCTAGAGACCCTGCCCACTGCCTGCCTGCCCCTCCTGGCATCAGTGCTATCTCAGCTAGGCATGAATGACTTTTCCTGTCAGGCCCATTGGCTGGTGCTCCTGGCAGATGGTGAGGACTGCAAGGAGGAATGATGAGGAAAGGAAAGAAGGAGGGGAACCTCACTGGGCCTTGGCCCTGCAGTGGGGCCTGCAAGGGACTGAGCCAACACAAGCCAACTGCCCCCACCCCTTCAACTCAGCTGTAGGGTCCAGATGAGGGACTGTGCTCTTGAACCCTTACAGCAAGGAACTACGTGCCCAAATTCCAATGGGTTGGGGGCATTCATCCCCTGATCCTCAAACACATTCTCCTGGATGCGGAAATCCAATCTAAATGGCACGGTGTGGTAGGAAGCTGTAGTAGGAGCAAACAAACAAGCAAACAACCTCATTCTTGCTCGTGACAAGAGGAGGAGTGGGCCTGAGGGATTACCACTGAAGCTGTGACTTCATGACAGACTGGAATGAGTGCTCAAAGGGAGACCCAGGCTGCTAAGAGTACAGAGGGCAAAATTCTCACTTAGCCTGAAGGTCAAGTCTAGTTTAGGAGAGAACGAAGAACTAGGTCTGCTTCTTTTCTCTGAGGGAAATGGGGACATGAGTCAAGTCACCTCTATCCTATTCTAGTCCATTCATTGAGACAGGGTCTTATTCCATAGTGTAGTCTGGCTTCATACTCCTGACCTTCCTGCTCAGCCTCCTTATGCTGTGCTCACAGGGTGCATTAGCACAAAGTTTTCCTGTCACTTTAATCTAATTATTATTGTTTTCTTTTCCTTTATCTTTAACTCTCCTCCTCCTCCTCCTCTCCTCCTCCTCCTCCTCCTCCTCCTCCCCTCCTCCTCTCCTCCTCTCCTCCTCCTTTTAAGACAGGGCTGCTCTGTGTACCCGTTTGCCCTGGAACTCACTCTGTAGACCAGTTAGCCTTAAACTCACTCAAACTTACAGAGATCCACCCCCTCTGCCTCCCAGGTGTGTGCTTTCCAGCTTGTTGTGTGTGTATGTGTGTGGAGTATGATAATCTACTTTTTTTTTCCATTTTTTAAATTTTAAAACTTTTTTTTTACAGTTCATGTTTTATATCCCCCTCCCGGTCCACCGCCTGGTTGGTGGCCTAGTGTCTGAGAGATCTCAGGGATCCAGGTCAGTTGAGACTGCTGGTCCTCCCATAGGGTCACCCTCCCTCTTAGCTTCTTTGAGCCTTTCCCTAATTCAACCACAGGGGTCAGCAGCTTCTGTCCATTGGTTGGGTGCAAATATCTGCATCTGACTCTTTTAGCTGCTTGTTGGATCTTTTGACTTCCAGCTTTGTTTTTAAGTTATTGTTTAGATGAGGTCTCATGTAGCCCATATTGATCTCAAAATGTAGCTAGAATGACCTTAAACTCCAGACCCTCTTTTCTCATCCTCCAGAGGCCTGGATTCAGGTTATGTACCACAACACCCAGTTTATGTGGACTGGAGAACAAAACCAGGACTTTGTGCATGCTATGCAAAAACTTTGCCACCTGAGCCATATCGAAAGCCCTCAAGTCACACGAAAGAGGCAAAATCTGTTGTCTGCTGTCTCTCAGTACTGCTTCAGTCATTAGTGTCTTTTTCTATCCTTCCTTACACAGAGAGTGCTGGTAGAAGGCTTACCCCCTGTTTATTCGGTGCCCTGCATTAGTGGCAGAAAATAAAATACCTAACCCAGCAGGGTCACCGCCCATTATCTGTTACCAAGGGTAACTCACTGCTTTCCCACTCCCCCAGCTTGCTCATGTGGCCTTGAGGCTCACAGTCATTTTGGCCTGATTAGAGGCCACCCTTTCTCCATCCGCACCCATGTAAGGGTCCAGACCCTAGGAAAGGGAACTGTTTCAGAACACTGACACTGGGAAAGAGACGAAAGCCACGATGTCCAAACCTCTGTCTCTTTGTCCATCTCCCCTCTTTCAGGAAAATTTGCTTAGCATGGGCTGGCACAAGGGTACAAGGCATGTAAGTGTGGGCTCTTGGCCAAGGGACCATGTCTAAATTTGGTTTGCCACTTCCTAGTTATTGTGGCCTTGGGCGTGTACTAAGCATCCTAGTCCCCTTTTTTGTATGAATGTGTAGACTGAGTGATGGACCTGTGCCTTACTTAAGGGGGCATCTGATTGTTTCCAAAGTCCTCAATCCGAAGCAGCACACATTGAAATTTTCTCCCATAACTTTCTGTTTCTAGGCCTAAAGTCCAGGGGCAAGTGTTGCTCCAATCCTGCCTTAAATTCTCCAGGCAACCTATTGCCCAAGAAGTGGACCGGAAGATCGGTTTCTTGCCTTACAGACTCTTGGCCGCAGCTCTGCAGATGGGAAACCCTTAACCACCATCCAGACAGCTACAAACCCCCACCCACCTAGGGTGGAAAGCTGAGGGCCAAAGTGGCAGGAAGGGCTGGGCCAGTGGTATTCCGGTAGACAACCCATTGGTACCCTGGATGGCAGCAACACCTCAGACAAAGGGCTGAAATGGCATGCCGTAATGGGCAGGGAGTCCAACTCCCGCTAGATGGGGAAAGGAGGCTTTCTCTCATTCCCCAGTGATGGAGCGGCTTGAATCCCCAGTACTTCAGATATCCTTCTGGGATTCCTTTGCATCAATTTTTTTCCTCTGAAAGGGCCAAGTCACAAGTTGGAGGAGTCAGACCATTGGCTAAGAATGGGATACGACTTCCAGTTACATAGTAGCATACTGCATGGGAGGGCATGAAAAAAGCCCTTCTTGGTTCCATTTCCTCTGCTTTATTGATTTGGCCGGTATGGAGTGTAGACATTTGTTTTCCCCCATGACCCTAAAAGATACTGCCGAGAAACAAGCAATTTTAGCAAGCAGGGACAGGAGGTTGTTTGGAAATGCATTAAGCTATTTCCGGCCCTCAGGTGCTTGGCTATGAGAAGATGAAGAAAATAAAACGTACCACTCCAGCCACTAGGACTGCTCCCTGGCAATAAAAGTGATGCCAGTGCCAGTGGCTTTGCCTAGTGCTTCAGAAAGCAGACACTTGAACTGACGCGTCGGTGGGTTTTAAATATCCAGACTACTTATGAGCCCCTTACTTCAGGGGCTGCACCATTCCAGTGCGTGGGTGCACAAAACCTAAGGAAGCTGGGCCATCCTAGACCTCCATGCCAGTGAGGATGTCCATGACAACCCCGGGAATGTTGAACAGGGCACGGAGGAAAGGGTTCCAGTATCCAGACTTCATGGGAAAATGGGTGGGAAAGTGGAGGCCTCATTTTAACACAGTTTTTATGTGCTGAAGCCTTGGCATCAACATGAAAGGGAAAAGATGAGAAGATTATGGGTGCGGCACAAGTCGCCCATTCAGGAAGTCGGAAAATTTTTCCTGGGGAGTCAGGGAGCCAGTGCAAGGCTGAGAGCAGGAAAGCAATATGCATTTAGACTCTGCTTGGGCTGTGTAAGGAGCTGTGTCACGGCCCACTTAGTATCTTCTTTGGCCCTTCTTTCAGTCAAGACCCCATAAGACAAAGGTTTGAATAAAGAACCAGGGGCCAAAGAACATCTGCGGCACTTTTGGCCGGTTTTGTTTTACATATTAATTTGTATTAAAATGCATTGGAACATTGCATAAAGATGGGGAGTTAACTAATTGTTCCTAACAGCTTTCCCCTGCACCTTCATACACAAAATATAAGTTATTTCTTACTGGAGTTTTAAATAGGCAGCAGGTTGGTTACTTTGCTGGAGCAGAAGTTGAAGCCATGCAATGTGATTAGCCTCTTATGGGGAAATTCTTGTTCCAGATAATTCATCTTTTTGAAGGAGGATTAGTGTTCGCCTGGATAATCTCCGTGTAAATCAAGGGCAGAGCTGATCATTAAAAGGGGGAGAACTTTGTTTTCAATGGTTTCAGTTCTTTAGGCCGTTTCTTTCGATTTGCGCAACTCAAAGACATGCTGGTCGGTTGAATTCTTGGACACCATGGCCTTCCACATTTCATTTCATTTTAACTTTTGTCCTCAGAACGCCTGTGGTTTTTTAAAACTTTACGAAAAATAACATTTTTTTATTTGAGGATTTCACACATGAAGCACGATTTACACATTTTTTACTCACCTCCCCCAACCCTTGACGGTCCCCTAAACCATCCCCTCAATCATAACGTCCCTAGATTTTTCTATCCAAATTTCTTTTTGCCTTATTTGCATGGGGGTAGGGCTGGCCCTTAGGATTGGAGCCTTGCCCTGGAAAAAACAAACCGGTTTCTTCCTTCAGAGCCTACCTGATCTTTCCCTATGGTGGGGCTTGGTGAATTTTTTTCTCCATCCATTTGGCGTTGAATAGTTAGCTTTGTGGTTTTGTTCAGGCAACTGTATCGCAGAGAGTTATGAAAGCTCATTCTGCCCCGTCCAGAAGCATTAATATCATAAGCAGTCATCACGGTTTTCAGGATTGATCACCTTTCTGCAATGTTTCCCATCCGGGTGAGGGGGTGTTTAAGATGTCACATTTGGGTTGGGCACCTCACGTTACTTTTCTCTCTTTAGCCAGCTGTGATGCTTTTCTAATCTTCATCTGCTGGAGGACTGCATTGATTATTGGTAAAAGGATGATATTTAGAACAGCTGGAAATGATTTTGCTTTATAATATGCTGAAAAGGTCTGACTTAGGGCCTAAGACCTCTCCACCAAGGTTTTGTTAAATTTTAGTAGGGAACTCCAGGCATAAGTTGCCTACAACTGAGGGGGCTTAAGCAAACAGGCAAGATGTAGGTTGACCCCAAGATATAAGCACCATTATTGCACCACTGGGAATATCTTAAACAGTCTTCTTGTGATGGTGGTTTTTCAGGGTTTACATCTGGTAGAACTTTTAGCAACTTTTCTCTCTTGGGCAGCTTGCATACCACCTTCCTACACTACTCCTCCTCAGGAGGAGGCTTCCAGGTTAGTACCAACTTGATTTCTCCAGTCCTGTAAAGAAAGTCTATGCGCAGGCAACCAGAGCAATGGCAAAGCTTATACTATTTGAGCGGGGTCGGGGTCACTTGGACTCCTGACCACCAACTCAAAGGAGTATCTTTAGGCAGCACTGAGATTTTTGTTCGTCTATTGCTCCTGAGAAAAGTATTATTCCACTGTGTAAGATAACTGTGTAAATATATGGGTGCAAAGTACATGTACAAAGTGTGCACTCATGTGTGTTGTGTGTGTGTGTGTGTGTGTGTGTTTAAGTAACTTATAAAATGATAGGTTTCCTCGTGGTTTTCCCCCAAAAATCGTTATCAATTCTTCCTCTCCCCGTCTGTGTTAATCATCCCTCCCCCGATTAAGCAGCCCATCTTACTTTTTCCTTCTTCATGTTACCTATGTCTTGCTATCTCCCTTTATAGAGCTCCTTCTCCTCCAACTCATGGTCCCTCTTTACGTTTCTGGCTTCTATGATTACTCTAGGGTACACTAAAACCTAGACTGAATCTAGATCCACAAATAAGAGAACTTGTCTTTGTCTTTCAGGATCTGGAGTACTTCACTCAATCTAGTGTTTTCCAGATCTAGCCATTTACCTGCAAATTCATGATTTATTTTTTCTTTGTTGCTGAACAGAAATTCCATTGTGTAAACATTCCACGTTTTCACTATCTATTTCATTACTGTAAGAACATCTAGGCTGCTTCTGTTTCCTAACTATATGATTAGAACAGCAATGAACTCGGCTGTGTAAGTATCTGTCCGTGGAATAGGATATTGAGTCCTTTGAGTATATGCCAAGGAGCTACGGTATAGCAAGGACTATGGCAGATCTATTTTCACATTGTAAGGATTCTCTCTCCACACTGATTTATATAGTGGCTGCGCCAGTTCACAATCACCACAGCAGATAAGGGTACCTGTTTGCCCATATCCACTCCAACATTGTTGTTAATTATTCTCCGGACCTTAGCCATTCTGATGGATACTCAAAGTTGTTTTAATTTGCATCCTCTAATTGCTAAGGAATGTTGAACACTTTTTGAGATATTTCCTAGCTATTTCTATTGTTTTTTTTTTTTTTCCTTAGAACTCTCTGTTCAGATCCATAGACATTTTTTTCTTAAATTAGATCATTTGGTTTTTTGACTCTGCTTCCTGAGTTCTTTATATATTCTAGATATTAATCTTCTGTGAGGTGCATAACTGGCAAAGATTTCCTCCCACTATTTGAGCTTTGTCTTCACTCGTTTAATTGTTTCTTTTGCTGTACAGCGTTTTTAGTTGTGTGAGGTTCCCATTGTCAATTGTTGGTCTTAATTCCTGGACAAAGGAGCTCATTTGGAAAGATCCTTTCCTACACCTTAGCCGCCTATGTTTTTCTTCTAGGAGTTTCAGATTTCAGATTGAAGCCTTTGGTCCATTTGGAGTTAATTGTTTGCGCAAGATGATAGTGTGGGTCAATCTCATTCTTAGACATGTGGAGATTCAGTTTTCCCAGCACCTTTTGTTGAAGATGCTGTCCTTCCTCCAGTGTGTATTTTTTTTAAATGGTCATCAAATAGCATGTGGCTTTAATTATGTGCACTTATCTTTACGTTTTCTATTTTTTTAGGAGTGGGTAGTTTATTATTTTTTTTTGACATCAAACATAATGTTACATTGTCATTAATCTACAAAATTATTTTGAATATATTCTTTTAGTAGCTTTCTCCACCTAAAAATACATATTCTGTCTCATTGCTCTACTACATGTGTAGTTTTGTGCCGCTCCTATGCCACTTTATGACCATGGTTCTGTGATATAACGTACATTTGGTATGGTAGTCCCTCAGGAATAGTTCTTTTGTTGATGATCCCGTAGCTATCTTGGGTCTTTAATACTTTCATATGAAATTTAGTATTTTGTTTCTACTTCTGTAAAGAATGCCATGGGAATCGGAATAACTTTGAATCTGTAGACCACATTTGGTAGAACGGTCATTTTCACTATTTCAGTTCATGAGCATGAGAAGTCGTTCCATTTTCTAGTGTCTTTCTCAATTTCTTCAGAAATTTCAAGTTTTTGTTGTGGAGGTCGTTCATCTCCTTGGTTAAGTTTGGTGCTAGGGTGCTTGCTTGTTTGTTGCAGTTGCCATGTATAGCGTTCAGGAATCCTTCCATGATCTCTTTCTTAGCCTGTTTGTTATTGGTACTTAAAAGGCTACTGAGATTTGTAAGTTAGTTTTGCATCGTGCCACTTTGGTGAAAGTGTTTGATCGTTTCTAAAAGTTCCTAGTAGAGTATTTAGGATCTCTTGTTTAAATATGTCATTTGTAAGTGGAAATAATTTGACTTCTTTTTCAGTCTGTATTACTTTAATTTTCTTCTCTTGTCTTATTGCCTTAGCTAGAACTTCAAACACTATATTGAAAGGGAGTACATAGAGTGGACATACTTCTCACATTCCTGATTTTAATGGGATTGCTTTGAACTTTATTATATTTAGGAAGATGTTGCTTGTGGGTTTTTTTTTTTCATATACAGCCTTTATTATGTTGAGGTATGTTCCCTCCTTCCTATACTGTCAAGGACTTTTATCATGAAGGCACTCTGAATTTTGTCAAAGGCCTTTTCTGCATCTATTGAGATGATCATGTGATTTTTTTCTTTAAGTCTATTATGTGATTTATTATTATTGTTTTCTATATGTTGAGCCAACTCTGCATCTGTGGAATAGAGCCAACTTGGTCATGGTGGATGATCTTTGTGATATACGACTTATTCAGCTTGCACATGTTTTATTAATGATTTTTGCTTATATGTTCACCAGGATATTGGCTTAGAGTTCCTGCTGTGGTTGTCTTTACCTAACTTTGGTATTCAAATAATACTGGCTTTGAGAGGAGTGTGGAAGTGGTCCTCTTTGTTCTTTTTTCTTTTTAAATGATTTGGGAAGTATTGATTGTAGTTTTCTTTGAAAGTCTGGTAGAATTCTGCTGTGAATACATCCAGGCCTGGGATTTTTTAGTTGGAAGACAGTCGATTACTATTTTAGTCTCCTTATTTGTGATATGTCTGTTTAAGTTGTTTATATCTTCTGGTTTTAATTTTGGTGATTAAGATGTGTCAAGATATTAGTTCATTTCTGTTATGTTTTCCAGTTGAATGGAGTGTATATAGATTTTTTTTTACAGGTATTGTCTTACAATTTCCTGGATGTTGTTGTGTCATCTGTTACAATGTTTTCCTCTAATTCATCTCTAATTTTGCTAACTTAGGTTTCATCTTTCTTTTGGTAAATTCAGCTAAGGATATGTCTTTTTTTAAATACAGGTTCTTAGAGGCATTGATTGGGTTTTTGTTTTTGTTTGTTTTTCATCTGCTTGTTTCCATTTCATTAATTTCTACCTAGGTTTTAATATTTGCTTCCACCTATAAGATTTTACTTTGAGATGTCCATGTTTTTTTCCAAATTCTTGAAGCACATCATTAACCTATTTATTCATGCTCTTTTCTGAGTTTTTAAAATGTAGCAACTTGGAGCTACAAACTTCCCTCTTAGGGCTGGTTTTAATGCATCCTGGAGGCTTTGATGTGTTTGTATCTTCATTTATTTCCATGATTTGTTTTCTTTCTTGATTACTTCTTTGACTCATTCATCATTCAATAGTGTGTTATTTAATTTCAATGAGTGTGTGTAACTTATAGAGGTTCTTTTGCTCTTGATTTAGAATTTTATTGCATTGTGGCCAATGATATTTTCAGTTTTTCTATCTTTTTATATTTGTTTTATGTTCCAATATTTTAGAGGACATTTCATAGGCTGCTGAAAAGAATGTGTCTTCTTGGTGTTTGAATAGAATATTTAATAGATGTTTGTTAGGTCTCTTTGATGACTAAAATCAATTAATTCCAATGCTTCTTGGTTTATTTTTCATCTAGATGACCAGTCCATTGGAGAAAGTTGAGTACTGAAATCCCCTACTCTTACTAAATTGAGATCAATCTGTGTCATTAAATTGGGTGTATTATAGTTTGGTGCCTATGTGTTTAAGATTCTAATATCTTCCTGGTTAATTGTTTCCTTGATCAAAATGAAATGTTCTTCTTTGTCTCTTCTAATTGATTTCAGTTTGAAATCTACTTTATTAGTTATTAAGATAACAACACCTGCTTATCTCCTGGTTCTATTTGCTTCAATATTTTTTCCCACAGATGCAGGATTGGCTCAACATATAAAAATCAATGATGTAATAAATCATGTAAGTAAAGATAAAGATAAAAATTCATACGATCATGTCAATAGATACAGAAAAGGCCTTTGACAAAATTCAGCATGCCTTCATGATGAAAGTCATTGACAGAATAGGACTAACTTTACACTCCCAATGTAGTACCTGTGCTTGAAGGTAAGTTGTGTCTCTAATAAATAGCAAAAAGTTGTATCTTCTTTCATAATTCAGTCAACTAACCTGTGTCTTTTGATGGGGAGAGTTGAAATTGTTAACATTTAAAGTCACTATTTAAAAGTATATGTTGATTGCTGTCATTTTGTTACGTTCTTGCTGTTTGTGTTCTTATTCCTATTTCAGTTTTGGTTATTATAGCTCCATTTGTTTTCTTTCTGTAGCCTCTTGGATGTGCTTATTAATCTCATCAGTCCAGAACGTTACTTCCAGTATTCTTTATAGGGCTGATTTGGTAGGTGAATTGTTTTCGCTTGTTTGAATCATGGAAAGTTTTTTTTTTTTCATACTACTTTAACTATGTAGATAGTTTTACTGTGTCGTAGTCTGGGTTGGCATCTGTGGTCTTTTAGAACTTGGAGCAACTTCTTTTGGCTTCTAAAGTTTCCATTGAGAAGTCAGCTGTTATTCTGGTGGGTTTGCCCTTATATGTGATTTGTGGTTTTTTCTCTTGCAACTTTCAATACCCTTTCTTTGTTCTGTATATTTAGTGTTTTTTTCTATAAAAGGACATGGGAGTTTCTTTTCTGGCCCTGTCTATTTGGTGGTCTATGTGCTTCTTGTATCTTTATAGGTAAGTCTTTCCTCAGTTTAAGGAAGTTTTCTTCTGTGATCCTGTTGAAGATCTTCTCTATGCCCTTCACCTGGGATTCTTTCTCTATGCCTTTAATTAGATTTGTTCTTTCATGGTGTTCCAAAGTTCCTGTATGTTCCTTTCATTTTTAAAGACATCATTTTCATTGGCTAGTCCAGTTCTTCTACTTTATCGTCAAGTCCTGACAGTCTGTCTTCTATTTAATCCATTTGCTGGTAAGGTTTTCCCCTGCATTTCTAATAGTGTCTTTGAAATGTTCAATTCTAGCTTCATTTCAGTTTGGGCTTTCTTCAATATTTCTATCTCTTTATTGAATTCAGTTTCTAAACCCTGTGTTGTCTTAATAATTTCACTCAGCCAGTTGTGCTTTCTTGCATTTCAACAGGAAGTTTATTTCCGTTCTCTTTAAGTGTATTCAGGTGTCTGCTTGTGTCCTTTTAAAAATTCTTGAATTCTTCTATTATATTTATAATTGTTGTTTTGAATTCTGTGTCTCGAGGTTCATCTAGGTAATTCCCACTGGGACATTTCTATAGGACTAGAAGTCTTTGTCTGGGACATATTGTCTTGGTCTTTCATATTGTTTGTGATGGAATCTGAGCTTGTGGATTTATTTAGTTGGTTGTGTGTGTTTTTTGAGATTCTAGCCTGCCTATGCTGAGTTGATGTTTGGGTCTGGTTTTTCTTATAGCTCTAACTTGGCTGATTTCAGTCAGGTAGGAGGAGTGAGCAGCCCTCAGTTGTTCAGATTCTCAGTTTGATTATGGATGGGAGAGACTGATCACATACGAATATATATGATCATAATCCAGTTGGTAAGTGATGTGGCATAGGGGTTTAGGGTGTGGTGTGAGATTGCTTGGATGGGTCTAGGCATGGAAAGGCCATTTAGGTCAAGGGCCAAGAAAACTTTCTGACAAAAGCATTGCAAAACATTTTTTCTTGACTGAGTCTGGGCCTGGATGGGCAGCACAGATGGGGGTAGGGTGGAATGGTGTAGTTTGTGAGGTTTCCTAGGTCAGACTTAGCAAGAGGAGAGGGTACATGGATAAAATCCGGCTGGGCCTGGCCCCAGAGTGTTTTTAAATCTTTAAGGTCCTGTTTGAAGCATTTTAGCACTCATAATCTTTATACCCAATGGTTAAATACGTATGCCATTGCTTGCTGAATATACTCTTTTGAGCATGGTTCAGACCTTGGTTCTTTAATCATCAAAGTAGACTCTTTGGAGGACACAATGGTTATTTCCATCTGGCAGATAGGAAGCCTGAAAGCTTAGCGAGGTCAGTCCGTTTCCCCAGGTCACACAAACTCTGTCACATAAGGAACAGAGCTGGGACTGGATCCCAGGTGGTTCACACTGGTATGTGCTATTCTGCATGGCTTTATACAATATCTAGTAACTTCAGGAACTCCCAGACTGCAAGGAGTGCTCTGGAGGGGGTGACACCACATCAATTCCAGTGTTTCCAGAAAGTGTTCTAATTGCATTTGAGCTTAGGGTTTATCCGCCTGAAGTGAGAGAGATCCTGGCTGTTAAGGCCTGCTCCAAAAGGGCACACATACGGGCACCCATACTTATCCTCTGAATGAGTTACCTTTGTGTTGCTATGGCAAAACCACCACCAACAACAACAACAAAAAAAAAAACCTAAGAGATAAAAACAAAAAAACAAAAAAACTAAGGAGGTTTTGTTTGGGCTCATCCTTACAGAGGGTCCACCAGAGCTGAGAAGGCAAGGAAGAGGGTCAGCCATTTACAGTAAGAACACAGCCACGGTGGTGGCTATTTACAGAGTGAGGTCACGAATGTAGTAGGTGCTGGCCTGTGTCTTTGGATATCCACTGCCAGTGGCCTACTTCTGCCATCCAGATTCCACACTTCCTAAAGGTTCTGCGGTCCTCAGACAGTGCCACCAACCAGATATAAGCACTCAGAGCATGAGGCCTATGGGGGACATTTTGAGTCAACGATTAGATTCCCATTAACCTTTTCTTAAAACCAAACTGAAATGGTTTGGGAAATATGCAAGAGAGATTTGGTTCCTTCCCTTCCATTTCCTCCTATCTCCTGCCCCAGCACTGAGATTTACTATGCATCTTGCAGCAGTTTGGGGCCCCAAACTCCTGCCTCAGCTTGTGCAGTGCTGGGAGTATACCCATGACAGTTTGTAGCACAAAACTGAATTTCAGAGAGAGTTGGAGAAATGAATAGATAAATGAACAAGAGAGGAAATGGTGCATTAAACCTAGCCCTCCCTTAGCTCATAGGAGGCAGTAGAGGGGAAAATGGCTAAGCTTGGGTTCATCTGTCAGAAAGCTAGGCCTCAAAACCTGTCCCCACCATGACCAGTTAGCTAGGTGACCTGTGTACGTAGGTCTCCATCCTCTCCAGAGCTCTTGAAGTAAAGCCATAATATTTAGTTTTACTTCTCAATCTGCAGTGAGTTTCTTAAAACTTCACCTCCAGTTGACTTTTCAGAATCTTCTCTGAAAACTGAATAAGCATTCTAAATGGTTCTTTCCTAGAATATTTGTCATGATACCCACTTTGTCACATAAGATCTGTCTAGGGGAAACTGTAAGACTGGTGTTTAAATTTAAGAGTTTGGCTCCATGGGCCCTCACATGAAAATGGGGGATCTGGGAGCTTTGTCTGCCCTTCCTTACCATATCTCCAAAAATTTGGGGTTTGAGTAGCACTTCGGGGGGAAAAGGGAAAAGGAGGGGAAAAAA